>CANSZD010000802.1:0-362994 GCA_947648045.1 Beta corolliflora
TCGGGATTATTATTATCTAAACCTGAAGTTCTATAGCATCCTCTAGCAAGGCGTATAGACGACCCAATTTAATGAATTTATTATCTCCATAATATGATCCATGTTATATTTAGTAATTGCATTAGAGTCAAGGACACAATTCCTTCAATCTCCCACTTGTCCGAGACGAGTGTGCAATCTTTAAATCCCTTAAGTCTTTTAGTGTCCAATTTGATAGTATGACCATATTACTATATCATCCATACTAGTCTTCAAATTAAACCTTGAAATCCGAGTTCGAATTGACAAACAAATGATCATCATATAATTCATTTGAGCACGGCCATGCATTTTTCAATTCTCACTCTCCAAGGGGCCAAGACACCCTTCCTATCTCATATAGGAGGACTTTTCAATCTTGTGGCAACCAAAACTCCCACTCAACTTTTAGCACAACCCGAACACTGCCTTTATAGTCCCCTTTTACGGCATGACGATTGACAGCATCAAAGTTATACCAATCATTAGGCTATGTAGTGTTCCACTCATGTCTTAGGAATCCACTAATATAATTACGAAGTTATAGAAACTTCTAAGTAGGTCTGTTTGATCATGTATCAACTATACATGTCCATATGATTGACTAAACATCTCCATGTTCCCATAGCCCATGAAACGGCGCTTTCAATCAATCTTATATGATAATCCTTAAATAAGTCATTTATGTCCAATTTAACGACTTAGATTAGGAACTATAATATTCTATGAATTATGTTCACTTATGGTGTTTCATTCATCAAATCACATATTTGACAAAACCATTGAATTCAAGATATATTTTGGACATTTTATTTAATACCAAACCAAAATTAAATAAGATAAAATTTTATTTCTCATAAACATAAAATAGCAAACCATGTCTCTACATTGTAACAAGTTTCTCTAAACCTAGTACAATCTAAAGCCACTCAAAACATTTGCTTCAAGCCTATAGCCCTAGCGTGACACTCATGCTTGGGTTGAGGTAGTGGTTTAGTGAGCGGATCAGCCACATTCTCATCCGTGTGAACTTTGCAGATCCTGACATCCTTCCTGTCAACAATCTCCCTAATGAGGTGATACCTCCTCATTTCATGTTTGGATTTGTTATGTGATCTCGGTTCTTTTGCTTGCGCAATAGCACCATTGTTATCACAGAACAACTCAATCCCTTCCAGAGCACTAGGTATAATATCCAGCTCTGTCAAGAACTTCTTTATCCAAACTGCTTCTTTAGCTGCTTCAACTGCTGCTAAATATTCTGATTTTGTCGTAGAGTCTGCTCCAGTGCTTTGCTTTGAGCTCTTCCAGCTCACTGCTCCTCCATTTAGACAAAAGACGTACCCTAACTGAGAGCGGTAATCATCTCTGTCGGTTTGGAAGCTCGCATCAGTATAACCTTTAACAACCAACTCACTTTCACCTCCATAGACTAAGAACATGCCTTTAGTTCTTCTCAAGTACTTAAGGATGCTCTTTAGCCGCAATCCAGATGTGCTTCCCCGGATTTGCTTGGAACCCGCTACACATGCTCAAGGCATATGCAACATCTGGTCGAGTACTTATCATGGCATACATGATAGATCCTATAGCCGAAGCATAAGGAATGCTACTCATTCGCTTCAACTCATCAGGCTCAGTCGGGCACTGACTCTTGCTAAGCGATATGCCATGTGACATGGGAATGAATCCTCTCTTCGAGTTTTCCATGTTGAACCTTGCAAGAACTTTATCCATATAAGTTTCTTGACTTAGTCCAATCATCCTTCGAGACCTATCTCTATGGATTTTAATTCCCAGTATGTACTCAGCTTCTCCAAGGTCCTTCATGGAGAAACAACTTTTCAACCATTCCTTGACTGACTCCAGCATTGATATGTCATTTCCCATGAGTAGTATGTCATCTACATACAATACCAAGAAGACTAAGCTGCTCCCACTAAACTTCTTGTAAACACAAGACTCTTCTTCGCTTTTGATGAAACCAAATTTCTTGATTGCCTCATCAAATCGAAGAATGCCTGCTTCAATCCATAAATGGATCTCTTAAGCTTGCAAAACCCTTTTAGGATTTTCTGGATCCTCAAAACCCTCAGGTTGTGTCATGTACACATCCTCATTCAAGAACCCATTCAAGAATGTTGTTTTGACATCCATCTGCCAAATTTCATAATCATAAAATGCAGCAATCGCTAAAAGTATCCGAATTGACTTAAGCATTGCTACTGGAGAAAAGGTCTCATCATAGTCTATACCATGAATTTGTCTGAATCCTTTTGCAACCAGTCTTGCTTTATAGACATAGACATTCCCATCTTTGTCTGTTTTCAATTTCAACACCCACTTGCATCCAATAGGGTTAACCCCATCAGGCAAGTCGACCAGGGTCCAAACTTTATTCTCAGACATGGAGTCTAACTCGGATTTCATGGCCTCAAGCCTTCTCAGAGTCTGGGCTCGTCAAAGCTTGTTTGTAGGTAGTAGGTTCTGAATTCTCCAAAATCATTATTTCAGAGTTTTCAGTTAACAGGAAATCAACCAACCTCTTGTTTAGAATCCTTTCTCTACTAGACCTACGTGGGGCCTGAGCATCAAGAGAAATGGTCTCTTCAACTTCTTGAAGATCTTCGCTTGAATTAGATTCAAGTGGGACGGAAGGAGGTTCACGCGTTGAATACGTCATCTCCTGAACTAGATTTTCGTCTTGTCGGGCCGTCTCTGACATGGTGTGAACCACATCCAATTGTTGCTCATCTCGAATTTCTTCGAGAATTATTTTACTCCCAATTGTCTTTCAAGAAACAAATTCCTTTTCAAGAAATACACCATCACGAGCAACAAACACTTTGTTCTCTTGACGGTTATAGAAGTAATAACCCCTTGTCTCTTTTGGGTATCCCACAAAGAGACATTTATCTGACTTGGGAGCAAGTTTGTCTGAAAGTAAACGTTTTACATAGACCTCACATCCCCAGATCTTAAGAAAAGACAAGTTTGGAGTTTTTCCATTCCATAACTCATATGGAGTCTTTTCTACAGCCTTTAACGGGCTCCTGTTTAGTGTGTGTGCAGCTGTTTCAAGAGCATATCCCCAAAAGGAAATCGGAAGATCAGCAAGACTCATCATTGATCAAACCATATCCAATAAGGTCTGATTCCTCCTTTCAGATACACCATTTAACTGCGGTGTTCCTGGTGGAGTCAATTGTGAAAGAATTCCACAACCCTTCAAATGATCATCAAACTCTTGGCTCAAATACTCGCCACCACGATCTGATCGCAGTGCTTAAATTGTCTTACCAAGTTGATTTTGTACTTCATTCTGGAACTCTTTAAATTTATCAAAAGATTCCGATTTATGTTTCATTAAGTAGACATATCCATATCTACTCAAATCATCAGTGAAGGTAATGAAGTAAGTAAACCCTCCCCTTGTCTTTGTGCTCATAGGACCACAAACATCTGTATGTATGAGGCCCAAGAGATCGCTGGCCTTTTCACCCTTTCCAGTAAACGGTGACTTTGTCATTTTCCCCATCAAACATGATTCACATACATCAAATGATTCAAAATCAAATGATGGAAGATTGCCATCCTGTTGTAACTTTCGGATGCGCTTTTGGTTTATATGACCCATTCGACAATGCCAAATGTAGGTTAGGTTTGATTCATTTGATTTTTGTTTCTTGCTATCTATGTTATAGACTTGTAATGACCTATCAAGCACATATAAGCCATTTATCAATTTAGCACTAGCATAGAACATATTATTGTAAGAAATGGAACAACATTTGTTCTTAATTTCAAAACAAAACCCTTCAGAATCCAATACAGAAACAGAAATTATGTTCTTAGTTATCGAAGGAACAAAATAACAATTATTTAATTCTAAAACAAAGGCAGATGGCAAACGCGAAGCTCTACCTCGCCCTTTGCCAACCTCCTACTTCTTTTTAGTCCCTGCACATCATTAACTATGTGAGAACCACAGTCGGTATCCAATACCCATAAAGAAGTAGAAGTCAAATTGATTTCTATAACAAATATACCTGAAGTGGAAGCCCCAGACTTCTTTTCCTCCAAGTATAGAGGGCAGTTCCTCTTCCAGTGTCCTATCTTGTGACAATGGAAACACTTGCTTTCCGCGGGCACCTTTGGCTTGGCGGTTGGCTTAGGTTTTTCAGCAACAACGATAACTTGCTTGCCTTTGTCCTTCTTTCCTGCCCATCTCTTCTTAAAACCCTTTTCCCTTCTGAACCATTAGAACCTCTTTCTTTGGTTCTTTAGGGAAATTCCTCTCAGCATTGACCAACACCCCGTGCAACTCTTGCAAAGTCTATTCAGACTCATTCATGATGAAGGTCATCCTGAACTAATTAAAGTTGTCAGGCAATGAGTGGAGAATAATGTCAGTAGCCAACTCAACCCTGAGAGGAAACCAAGTCGTTCCATGTTTTCGAAAAGACCCATCATAGCGAAAACGTGGGGGCCAACAGCTTGACCCGGCTTCATGTGACATTCTATTATCTCCCTATTGGTCTTATACCGCTCAACTCGGGCCTGTGTTTGAATTATAGCCCGCAGCTCTTGCATGATGGTATAAGCATCCTTGGTTTCGAACCTCCTTTGGAGGTCCGGCTCCATGGTCGCTATCATCAAGCAAGTGATCGGCCTGAACCTATCATTGACCTGCTTAGCACGACGTTTGTCGGCTTCAGACGACTCATCAGTAATTACAGGAAGTGGGGTTTCTAAGACATCCTCTCGACCCTCAGACCTCAATACGAGTCTTAAGGTTCTTTCCCAGTTGATGAAATTTTCACCATTCAGCCTGTCCATTTCAAGGAAAGGACGAATGTTGAAAACAGAGTTGTTGTTGTTGTTAGACATAGTATCTACAGACATAATAAAACAAAGTTCAATATTATGTTTATAAAACAACCTAAAACATGCAAAGGTTTCTAGGTTGATCACCTATTCAATTTTAATGTCCCATTTGAATAAGTGAATACAAGATCCTATTAACATGCAACACTAAGCAAACGGAGGCCTTATCTTAACGTTACATTCTCAAGGTAAGTAAACTCCTTTACTAATTATAACAATTTATAATTCTTGTTTAGATTGGTAAACATCGCATGCTTAACTATCTCTTGCTTCAAAACCCAAAACGCTTTTGATGATTTTGTTAAGGATAACCAAACTAAGTAGTAAAATTCGCAATTTTACCTTATCTCCCAAAATTAATGATAATACCCTGCGGAGGCATGACCTATTACTATTAATTAAGGGTTAATAAGCACTTTATGTTTGGAAAAGCTAACCTTAATATTTGCGGGACCTAAGTTTATTATGTTGTTATGAATTAGTGAACTCTAGTGCATTGATAACCAACATACAATAAACTTATAAGCATTTTAAATAATAATAAAATGCAAACATAAATATGATCTAGCATGGCCCCTAATCCTAAGAACTAAGCATCATGGGCTCCTCCTTGGACTCTTCATGGATCTCCATCCATGTTAGCCATGGGCCTTCTCTTGATGGGCTCGTCTTTGGATTACATAAGTATCAAAATAATTTAAATAATATCTAAATTAAATAAATTACAAAAATACTTAATGATACGCAGATCGTATTTAAATTACAAGAATACATCACGATACGCAGATCGTATTTTCTAACTTAAATGTGGGCCATACTAGTCATTCATAGCAATTATATCAAATATAAAATGCCACATCATAATATCACATATTGTTCTTGCCATCAATCAAAATATCAAATATTCTTAATTATAGCAAGTAGATAACATATTTAAGTAATTCCTAACCACCTAAAGATTCTATCCTAGAATATCTAGCCTACTAATTTTAATTAGATTAAAAAATAAAATTATGGAATTAATTTATGACCCAGTCAAAATTAACATAATCAACATAATTGGAATTTGCTTAATCTTCTCAACAAAAAAGATTTTCAAAGTTTCAAAAACAAATCCAATTATCAGAAATTTTAAAAGAAAACAAAAAAAAAATTGAAAGAAGCGTGGAGTACGACCAGACCGGCAGCAAGGTCTGCCGGTCCGACTCCCACGCCAAAGCTGCGGACCAGAACTCCGGCCACCCTCGTCAACCCATTTCCACCGGAAACCGCCAAGAATCGCACCCGGCGAGCCGACGCGACAAGAGACACCCCGGCGCCGGCCCAACGGCGGCCGTCGCACGCGTAGGCGCAGCAGCGCGACTCCCTCGCCGACTGCTTTCAGCAGACCACCGGAGCACCTTCCTGCGCCTACTACCCGCCGGCAGACCGCCGGAGCCGCCACCAGTCGTGGCTGCTCCTCTTCCTCCTCCTCATTTTTTTATTATTTATTTATTTATTGAAGGAAATTAAAATTACAACATTCGCAAAATTAATTTAGTGATCTTAATTAAATTAAACATAAACCCTTTTATGCCTAATTCAGAAAATTAAATCAAAATCTCCATTTTAATTAATTTTAGGGTTATTCACATAAGTTAATCTCTAATTCATATAAAACTCTTTTCACATGAATTAATTTTCATACATAAACAAATTTAAACATCAAAATCAGATTAATAATATGAACTTAATATTCGAAATAAAATCAGAATTTAAATTTCGAAAATTAGGGTTGAATTTTCAAAAATTCGGCCACTCTTTATTGAAAAATTAAGCAATTAAATCTCCATTTAATCAATTCCAATTAATTATTCATTCCATAATTCAATTCCTCTCCTTAATCAAATTAAAATTAGTCATGAACACATCAAAATAAATCTAATTATTATGACCAAAAAATTATATGCAAGAGGCTAAAACTGATACCACTGTATGATTATAAATACTCTAATCGGAATTTCATGAATCATATTCATAAGCACTTAAAACAAAATCTCATGCATATACATTCAAGGATCACATAATAGTTAAGAATTAACCTTTGACGCGTGATTTTCACAAAGCTCTTCGAGATCCGGAGATAGAACCGCAATTGAGATTCCTCTACTAGGTCCACGAATCCAGATCAATGCTCCACCAATGCTAGTTGGAAGGAAGAGGGACTCTTCTATTTCTTGGAGCAGTATTACGTAACTTTCAAAGAGAGAGAAAAGAGGAGAGAGAAAATAATGAGAGAATAAACTGACTGATTTATTTTCTCACCCCACACCTAATTATAGGAACTAATTAGGTTAGGAGTCCTCTCTTTTTCTTTCTCCTTGGCCGGCCACTCCTAGAGTCCTACATGGGCTCTAGGTCATTCTTTTATTGATCCGGATTGTGTAAGTGTGACCTTTGTAGGATCCATCTATTTGGGCTTCGGTATTATTATTATTATCTAAACTTGAAGTTCTATAGCATCCTCTAGCAAGGCGTATAGACGACCCAATTTAATGAATTTATTATCTCCATAGTATAATCCATGTTATATTTAGTAATTGCATTAGAGTCAAGGACACAATTCCTTCACATACATGTCACCCTTTTCTTTCTTCTCTCTTCATCTTTTTTGGGACACCAGAGCTCCATAAAACGCAAAATGAGTTTAAATGTGCTTTTCCTACGTGATGCGAGCGCCTTCATCTTTTGCTTGGCCCCTTTGCTTGATGCGTACAACAAACATATTGGAGGGCCTTTTGACTTCTACACAATTTTCATGTCCCTCCTTTTATGATGAACAGTGAGTTATGATAGAGAAGTCGAAGGCATGCTTACTGCACTACTGGCTCCTTCAGTAATTTGGCTTTCATGTGACTCTCTCTCTCTTCTTCAAGGCTTTTCTTTGTGCACCAATATCACTTGAATATGGGGCTTATCTATTGGAAATTTTATACCACATAAGCAGAAAAAATAAATGCAGTCAAATGTAAAAGTGTGCTTCGCCTACCGGATGCGTATGCCTTCACTTTGCCCCTCGCGCCTAGGCTCTAGGGACCAGTTGGATGTCAGCGCTCCTTGCCCCTTTAAAATTTAAGATGTAGTCAAGGCTTTTTAATTGTAACCGTTGGCCGTAGAGATGTGAGGTGGGCGGTATGGGTAATGGTTTGGTGTGTTATGGGACAGGTGAAGGGATAAAAATTTTACTCATCATGGGTAGTGGGACGAGTATGAACTTGAGATTTAACGTTTCCGTTCTCACCCAGATAAATTATGTCTTAAAAATAATAAAGTGCCCCTGTAATCAAATTATGTTCTATTACATCTGAGCTCTTGTAAACATCATCTGCTAATCCTTGAAAAAAATTGTATAACCAACTGTATGCCCCCGTGGCTTGCTGCTTATCATTATAGTCAATGTTTTCATATTTTCTTTTAGGTGATTATAATAATACTTGGTGGGTATTGGAAGTGGGTAGTTAGGGGGTAATGGGTATTCAGGTGGGTGGTGGGTATGGTTTTACTTTTATAGTCTTGGAGATGTGTATGGCTGCTGTATTTTGTACCTGTTTTGGCTGGTCGGTAGCGATTTGCATAGAATTTGTACGTGGATATAGATATGGGGAACCATACCTTGCAGCCGCGCCGCCCCATTGACATTCTCTTAGATACAAGCGTAGAAAGGAGGATGACATTAGGTGTCTACAGTAATTACTTGCTAAAAGGAATTTGGCTTTCATTCTTTTTATATAATTAATCTGTACAGAATATGTGAAACAATGAAAGAGATAAAATGTTGAGGAAGAACCCAATGCTTTCATTAAGCAGTAGGGCAACGTTATATATACTTGTTTACAAGGCTAAACTAACTCCTACATTATAGGTAACAAATCAACTAAAATATCTCCCAAATATTATCCTACCATAACTACTATATACAGAATCAATCAACAATATTAAGAATATTTGACTAATATTCTCAATATTCTTTCACTCCCCCTCAAGTTGGAGCACTTGGTAAACCAAGTCCCAACTTGCCCTCTAAATAACGGAATGTCTCGCCTCCGAGTGCCTTAGTAAATAGATCCGCTATTTGCTCCTTGCTCCGAACATGTGACGTGATGATCGACTTGTCTACTAGGTATTGCCGTATGAAATGGGAATTTATTTCAATATGCTTAGTTCGATCATGAAATACGGGATTCTTTGCAATGTGTAATGCCGCTTGGTTATCGCAAAATAGTTGCATTGGCTGAGTATGAAACACACCCAATGACGCAAGAAATGCTCGTAGCCAAATTAATTCACTAGTGACTGCGGACATGGCTCTGTACTGTGCCTCCGCCGTGGACTTGGACACGTTTGCCTGCTTTTTTGTTTTCCATGAGACCGGTGTATTCCCGAGTGCCACAAAATAACCACTGACCGATCTCCTTGTAAGTGGACAACTTGAATAATCTGAGTCGCAATAACCCCGTAGCTGCAAGTCACAGTTTTTGTCAATAATTATTCCCTTGCTCAGATTCATCTTAATGTACCGCACCACTCTTAATGCCGCGTCCCAATGTTCCTTTCAGGGCTCGTGAACGAATTACGAAAGGATGTGAACTGCGTACACAAGATCAGGCCTTGTGATCGTCAGGTATACCAGCTGCCCAACGAGTCTTCTGTATTTCATAACATCGTTCAAGACATTCCCTCTCACCAAACCCAATTGATGGCGCTGCTGCATCGGAGTGTGAGCTGGTTTGGCTCCTTTCAATCCCGCCTCATCAATAATTCCCAAGGCATATTTGCGCTGATTTAGGAACAATCCTTTCCTTCCCTGATCAACTTCTATCCCAAGGAAAAACTTAAGTTTCCCCAGCTCCTTTACTCCAAACATGGAGTGCAAAAAGGATTTAAAAGCGATACACGCAGAATTGTTGTTGCTCACAACAACCATATCGTCAACGTAGACCAAGACTCCAATGAAAACTTCATCTTTATTGTATGTAAATAGAGAATAATCAGCCAATGATTGAATAAAACCATACCTCTTTAACGAATTTGTCAATTTTGCAAACCAATTCCGAGAGGCTTGTTTCAATCCGTATAATGACTTGAGTAGCTTACATGTCTTGTTCGTTCCACTGACATCAAAGCCTTGTGGAATTTTCATATAGACCTCTTCCTCTAAATCTCCATGCAAAAATGCATTGTTCACATCCAACTGTTCAATTAACCATTTCTTTGCAACTGCTACTGCTAATAAACACCTCACACTCGTCATTTTCGCAACCGGTGCATAAGTGTCATGATAATCTACTCCTTCTACTTGAGTGAAGCCTTGAGCTACTAGTCTAGCCTTGTATCGCTCTATGCTTCCGTCCGCCTTGTACTTGACCTTGTACACCCATTTGCATCCAATGGGTTTCTTTCCTTGTGGCAAATCAACCACCTTCCAAGTTCCATTACTCTCAAGCGCATCGATCTCCCTTTTCATGGCCTCTCGCCAATGCTTGTCTTTTGCCGCTTCATGGTAATACTTTGGCTCCTTTATCTCATCAATTTTTGCCATGTATAACCTGTGAGAGTTAGTGAAACAATTGCTAATAACATAGTTAACCATAGGATAACGAGTACCTGTCCGTTCGAGCGGTGATTGAATTGAGCGAGCATCGTCGATGGAGTTTATAATTCTCGTGGATTTGCAGTAATAATCTCGCTTCCAAGCTGGTTCAAAACGCTCTCGAGCACCCCTGCCCATCCTTTCTGTTTCGAGACCTTCCTGCGCGCTTAGATCGATCCTACTTGTCTCGCCTTTGTTCGGGTTACCCGGATCAGTGTCGCTATGTTCTGGTACAGTACTACCGTTAGTAGTGGGTGCAGGAACGCAAGTAGTTTCAATCTCATTACATTCACTTGTACTCCCCCTTATTGCGACCACTTCATGCTCTCCTGTACTCTCATGCGCAATTTCCTCTTCCCAGGTGTCCATGCCCAAGGAGTTGTCATGATGATGAAGGTTATTTGAAGTACTATGATTTGGCGGATTATGGCTAGTACTAGTATTAGGATTACTATTATTATTAATATCACCAATTTTATCATAAGGAAAAACATGTTCATAAAAAGTAACATCCCTTGAAACAAAAACTTTCTTATCTCTTAAATCATATACCATCCATCCTTTCTTGTTGTGAGGATATCCTATAAACATGCACCGTTTCCCGCGCTCATCGAACTTGTCTCGGGGTTTATCGTTATTATGAACATAGCAAAGGCAGCCTAGGATTTTAATCCCACTCAAATCGGGTTTCTCATTATAAAGTAACTCATACGGAGTCCGTCCCTCAAGTAAACGAGTGGGTGTACGGTCAATAAGATAAGCAGCCGTCATAGCACATTCTCCCCAAAATTGTAAAGGCAAATTAGCTTGGAATCGTAAAGCTCTTGCTTTCTCTAAAATGTGTCGATGTTTCCGCTCTACCCTGCCATTTTGTTGAGGTGTATCAGTATTACTAGTCCGGAAAATTATCCCTTTTTCCTCATAATAATATTTCATGGGTCCAGATAATAACTCCGTTCCATTGTCACTTTGGATGACTTTCACTTATTAAATTGAGTTCTCACCATTTGACAAAAAACTCTCAACAATTCACCTGCCTCACTTTTTTCTTTCATCAAATATACCCACACCGCTCTACTATAGTCATCGACAATGGTTAAAAAATAATGAGCCCTCGATAGACTAGCAACACGATATTTACCCCATATATCACAATGAATAAGTCCAAACAAAACATCGCATCTCTTTTTATTCAAACCAAAAACCAAACGTGTGTGTTTTGCGCGACAACAAGGATCGCAAACATAACTGGAATCCAAAACTAAATTGCCATTAATTAAAAAGGAAAAACGAGACAAAATGTTATTAGACGGATGTCCTAACCGCTTGTGCCAAAGACAAGCATCCTCTGTTTTTTGCGGTCTTTGCTACGGTCTCCTTCTTCAATCCATGAAAAATGTATACTCCATCTTGATTTTCACTCGTCCCAATCACCGTCCGCATAGACCGGTCCTGCATTACACAATGATCAGAATGAAATGTTATTAAATAATTTGTTTCTCTTATCAATTGCTGAACGGAAATTAGGTTGCAAGTTAATGACGGAACAAACAAGACATCTTTTAACACAAAGTTTTCCCCAAGTCTGACTTCTCCATGTTCACGAGCCGCTATGCTTCGTCCATCTGGGAGTCCTACCATCGACTTCCCTTCTGTTCGGACGTTAATTAAACACTCTCGTGTACCCGTCATATGATGAGAGCAACCACTATCAATTAGCCATTCACGATCAATTGTAACATTCATACCTGACTGCTTTTCTGTACCTTCAGCGCTTGGTGTTAGCAACGATCGAAGCTTAACAATCTCATCTTCTGTGAATGGAATGTTGACAGTCTTGTTCTCGCCTTCCTTCGATGGTGTTCCAACTGCATTAGCACGGTGATGACTGGATTGGCCACGGTCATTACCACGGCCTCCTCCTCTTGTTCCAATGCCTCTGCCTCCCCTACGTCCTCGACCCCTGCCACGAGCTCGAATGGTTTCGTATTCGTGTTTCTCGTAGCAAGTGTCCTCCGTGTGGTAGTATTTTCCGCAGTCGGTACATTGGAGTGGTTCGTCCTCCTTGTATTCTGTTCGACTGAATCCACCACGAGTGCTCCTATTCGAATCATTACTCCTGACTGCCATGGCTGCCTCGTTCTTCTCCTCTGTGTTCCGTGTGACAGCCACATGCCTTTCTTCCCTAAGAACTAGAGCATAAGCCCTAGATAATGTGGTAATTGGATCCTCCATCAAAAGAGTAGTGCGCAAATTTCCGTATAATCTCCGGTCAAGGCCCATCAAGAATTGATGGACTTTTTCTTCTTCGCGTTCTTTGGCTAAAGACGCTGCTGCTCCGCAAGTACATGTCGAAGCCTTGCTATAATTGGCGAGTTCATCCCATATCGCCTTCAAACGAGTATAATACTCAACGACAGATTCTCGCCCTTGTTTGCATTCGCTAAGGTCACCCCTTAATTGGTGCACCCTGGGAGCGTTTCAGTAGAATAGCGATCTCGTAATTCGGCCCAAATTTCTTGCTACGAGCGCCATAAAGGCACATCGGCGTGTAGTTTCGTATCTATTACATTCCGAAGCCATGCTTTCAACATGGCATTACATTGTTTCCAAGCCACCATTTCTAAGTTATCTTCTCCTTCATCTCCCTTCGGTTGTGTGAATGTTCCTTCTACAATCACTAATTTGTTTTTCGCATCAAGACCGTTCTTGACTGCTTCCGCCCATAATTCATAGTTTTCACCATTAAAAATGATTTGTGTGAGTAATAAACTGGGATTATCTGATGGGTGGAGATAGAGAGGGGAGCTCATAGGAATGGATTTCATTTTTTTGTTATTATTAGGTGGTGGTGTATTTTCCCCACTCATTGATTGGATCGAAAAAAATGCTCTGATACCATGTGAAACAATGAAAGAGATAAAATGTTGAGGAAGAACCCAATGCTTTCATTAAGCAGTAGGGCAACGTTGTATATACTTGTTTACAAGGCTAAACTAACTCCTACATTATAGGTAACAAATCAACTAAAATATCTCCCAAATATTATCCTACCATAACTACTATATACAGAATCAATCAACAATATTAAGAATATTTGACTAATATTCTCAATATTCTTTCTGAATAAGCTACTGATTGTCTAATGAAATTTTTTTACATCATATTTCAGACTTCACTGTCAAATTTTACTCCCCAAAATTTCAGACCATAGTGGAATGCCTAAGTATTATAGGAGACAGGCCAAATGTGGAATTTTAACTATGAATTAAATATTAAATGTATATTTTTCTGCCAACTTGGAGTCCACATTTGGTTGGTATATTATAGGCTATATACATTGAACATATTTCCAATTGGAAAATGAAAGCTAAATTCTATATGATGCAGTAGTAATATGAATTTCTTCTTTGTTTGGTGGACAATTTTTTCCCCGAAACATGTGTGGTGTCTTTCACGTATTAACCACGTCTTTGTGGCAAGTTCCCAAATCCCAATAGCTTTCTCCTGCCCACTGCCTCCCAAACCCTCTTTGACTTCCTAAAAGGCCCATTGGTTAGTATATAAATTCTGGAAGGTGATTTAGCTAATTTGACAGTCGAGGATGAAAGAGACATTGTCCCATGCTGGCATACTCCCATCTTTACAATATATGAATATAGCCATGCAATGGCATTTCAACATAAACCGGAGCGTGATAAATTGAGGATTTTTGAAGGGTGTAGCTAATATAAGTTAAGCTAGCCATTATAGATGAAACAGTAAAGTAATTGCATGTAGAAGTTTAACAATCATTATCTACCAGATGAGAAGTCTAACACATGGGGTATGGGGCTTGGTATCAATTTCACGGTTCAGAATGAGTGACTTTATATACAATTGTCAATACAAAAACCTAATACCGTGTGTTTGGCTGATATATTCAACTCGATACTCTGTTTTTTTCGCTTCTTCCTCTTATTGTTGACAATCTCCTATCAATCAAGGCCCAATCATTCCAAGTGAAGACTCCAGCAGATCAAGCCCAAGTCCAGCATCTCAACTAACAGCTCAGTGGTTGTTATGTTATAACAACCTACCACTTCAGCTTAGTTAGATTAATTCTTTAAGCTCTCCTTAGTATAAATACATCATTTCTGTAATATTTTAGAAGATATTCAGTTGTAATAGAATTAAACACATTTAGGTTGTATATTTTCTCTCTCAATGAATAAAGTTTAGTTTTAGACCTGAGCTCAAAATCAGAGCAATGAGGGTGATACAAATGGTGTTAGAATACTGAATTTCATTTTTTCACATGGTATCATAGCTTCGACATCGTCTTCTGCAATCTAAATTTCTTTCTGGTTAGATCTTTCCTTTGTCATTCTCCAGAATTATTCGAATTTGATTTTCTGGAGAAATTCTTCTTCGATTTTCTTGAAATTGTTGTTTCTGTAGTTTTGAAGTTTTATTCTCTGAAATTGAGATCAATTTCAGTTGTTATACTTTGAATCAGTTAATTGATTCTTTTGAGGTTATAATCTGGAGATTAATTTCACAATCATAGAGTTGTTAAATTGATTGTTGAAATTCTGAAAAAATTGTTGTAAATTTGTAGAATTCTGATTGAAGTGTTTGTGATTAGTGATGTTGTCGATTGAAGTGTAGAGATTCTTGATTTCTTGAAACCTGAAATTTTCCTTGCAATGGAGGAACCTCAAAATCAACCTCAAAATCATCCTTCTCAAAATAGAAACCTCGAACCTACTTAAGATCCTAGCAGTGTGTTTTATATCCATCCAAGTGATAATTCTAGTCAGAAATTTGTTTCTGCATCTTTTGATGGAGAACATTATTGTTCATGGAAAGATCTGTTATTATTGCTTTATCTACAAAGAACAAGATGAGTTTTGTGGATGGAAGCTTGCCTAAACCTGCCATAACAGATCCAACTTATAAATCTTGGATCAGGTGTAATGATCTTGTCATAGGATGGCTGCTTAATACTTTAGGTCCTGTTACAGCCAAGAGTGTTTTCTTCCTTAATACTGCTAGAGAAATATGGAAAGATTTAGAAGATAGATATGGTCAAACATCAAATGCTGAGTTGTTTGCCATACAAGAAGAACTTAACAGTATACATCAAGAGGAAAACGAAGGAATTGCTGAATTTTTCTCAAAGATTAAAGTCTTGTGGGACAGTTATGATGATAAAAGTCCTATTCCTTCATGTGAGTGTAATGGTTGTAGTTGTAGCTTAACAGCTAAATTTCTCAAAGCATTGCAAGATCAGAGGTTCAGTTCTTGATGAAGTTAAAAGATGGTTATAAACAAGCCAGAACAAATGTTCTTATGATGCAACCACTACCAACGATTCAACAAGCTTATAGACTTATTTTACAAGAAGAAAAGCACAAGCAGATTTCGGATGCAAATACTCCAGTTGAATCTTTTGCCTTTGCTGTAGATAGAAGAAGATACAATGACAAGTACAATGAACATCAAAACAAAGTTTACAGACCTCCTGTTAACAATAATAAGAATTTCTCTCATAATGACAAAGGAAAACAGTTGAGTAGCTACAAAAGAAATTCTCACTATTTTTGTGAGCATTGCAAGATGAGTGGGCACACCATTGATAGGTGTTTTAGGATACATGGCTATCCAGCTGATTTTAAGCCCAGAAGATTTGCAAATTATGCTCAGGGTGAAGATGGCACTCAACAAGAACTTGTTTCTGCTACTTTTACCAAGGAACAATATTCTCAGCTACTAGATATGTTGGGAAAGAACAAAGCTCAAATTCCTGACCAAGATCCAACTGATGATGCTCCTGCTAGTAGTGCTTACTTTGCAGGTAAACTTTGCCTGTTCTCTCATTTTTATTCAGGTTGGATAATTGATAGTGGTGCCACTGATCATGTTTGTCATGATTTATCACTGTTTCATGATTACCAAACCTTATCTGACACATCTAATACAATAACCATTCCTGATGGAAGAAAAGTCACAGTAACACATATAGGAAGTGTACAGCTCTCTCCTCACATTATGCTCAAAAATGTGCTGTTTGTCCCTGATTTTCATTTTAATCTTGTGTCTGTGCACAAGGTTTGTGATGATCTTAAATGAAAAATTCTGTTCACTGATACTGAATGCATTTTACAGGGTCTTCCTGTGAATAAAGATTTAGTTCTTGGTAAGGCCAAGTCAGGTTTATTCTATATCTGTGATGACTTGATTCAAAGTTCACATACTGTTGATCACTTTGTTGTTGTTTCATCATATGCTGTTAGTGAAGAAGCCAAGCTTTGGCATCTTAGACTAGGTCACTTACCATTTAGTCAGATAAAGCATGTTTTTCCTTCACTGAATATCCCAGATATTTCTGATCACACTATTTACCAGATATGTCCTAAGGCAAAACAGTGTAGACATCCATTTCCTATTAGTTCTATTAAAACCACCAGTCCATTTCAATTGTTACACATAGATGTTTGGGGACCATACAAACATTGTACATACAATAAATGTAATATGTTCTTGACTATTGTTGATGACTTCAGCAGATATACATGGATTCATATGCTTAAATCTAAGACTGATGTTGTTACTGTTATTCAAGATTTCATTGCACATGTGGAAAACCAATTTGCTTGTGTTGTTCATTGTGTAAGAACAGACAATGCAAAGGAATTGTGTGAGGGTTCTATACTTGTTTACTTCAAACAAAAGGGTATACAACATCAAACAAGCTGCAGTGATACCCCTCAACAAAATGGGGTTGTTGAGAGGAAGCATAGACACCTCCTTGAGACAGCTAGATCCTTGTTCTTTCAGGCAAATCTTCCTGTGATATATTGGGGAGAGTGTGTTCTAGTTGCAGCCTACCTTATTAACAGGATGCCACTTTCATTTCTGAATCACATCACCCCTTATCAAAAGATTTACATTGAACCTCCTTCATTAACACACATTAAGACCTTTGGATGTCTTTGTTATGTTTCAACATCTAAAGTCCATAGAACTAAGTTTGATGCTAAGGCTGATGCTTGCATATTCTTAGGCTATCCTGCTCATCAAAAGGGATATAAAGTCCTCCACATTCAATCTCAAAAAATTACTATTAGCAGGGATGTTAAATTCTATGAAAAACATTTTCCTTACCATTATCAACCTTCTACTTCTTCTTCTTCTTCTTCTACTCCATATCAATTTTTTCTACCATCCACCACACAAGACCACATATTCATAGATCCTTTTCTACATGATACTCCACCTTCTTCCTTCATTCCTTCTTCTACAACACCAAATGAATTACATCATTCTTCTCCTCCACCTGAAACTGATTCTTCTCATCCCTCTTCAAATTCTTCTCCTTCTCCTGTTAACACATCTACATCTCTCTCTTCTCCTTTGCCTATCACCAGAAATTCTACTAGAGTCAGACACACACCAGCATATCTCTCAGATTATGTCACAGCTTCAGCTATTCATACACCTCTTCCTGCCCATTGGTGTAATTTGGTTCAATTTTCAGCCTTACCATCTGTACATCAGGTTCATCTTTCTCATTCTACTTCTCTCACTGAACCAACAACCTATGCTGTGGCTTCTTCAGATCCAAGATGGACTGAAGCCATGAACAAAGAGCTTAAAGCTCTAGATGATAATAATACATGGGACATTGTTTCTCTACCAAAGGGCAAGAAACCTATAGGATGCAAATGGGTCTTCAAGATCAAACTTAAGGCTGGTGGCAGTGTAGAAAGATTCAAGGCTCGTTTAGTTGCTAAGGGCTATAATCAAAGACATGGCATAGATTATCAAGAAACCTTTTCCCCAGTGGTGAAAATGAGCACAGTTAGATGCATTCTTGCCATGACAGCCTCCAAACAATGGCCTTTGTTCCAATTGGATGTAAACAATGCATTTTTGCATGGGGATTTACATGAAGATGTCTATATGACACTTCCTGAAGGATTTCCTAATCCTCACAATCAGGTTTGTAGGCTCAAGAAATCACTCTATGGTTTAAAGCAAGCATCAAGGCAATGGTTTGCCAAGTTAGTGACTGAGCTTCAGTTTCAAGGTTTCTATCAATCAAAGAATGATTATTCTTTATTCCTGAAGAAAGAAGGTTCTTTAATCACCATTGCTGCTGTTTATGTGGATGATATCATCCTAACTGCCAATGATATTACTACTATCACCAACCTTAAACAGCATCTTCATTCTACTTTCAGCATTAAAGATCTTGGCCATCTTTCTTTCTTCCTTGGTTTGGAGGTAGGTTATCTACCTGAAGGAATCACTCTGACTCAGTCTAAATTCACCAAAGAGTTACTTGAAGAAAGTGGCATTTCTGTTTTTAAACCAGTTGTCAATCCTTTACCTCTTAATTTAAAACTTTCTTCCACTGATGGTGAACCTTTGTCTGATCCTACACTTTACAGAAGTCTAGTAGGGAAGTTGAATTTCCTCACACACACTAGACCTGACCTATCATACACTGTCCAAAACCTCAGCCAATTCATGCAATCTCCAAGAACTCCTTATCTTTCAGCCCTTCATCACACTCTCAGATATGTAGCTAACACGGCTGGTCAGGGTATTCTTTTAAAGGGATCTGATCATCTTAAGCTTCAAGCTTTTTCTGATTCAGATTGGGCTGCATGTCCAGATTCTCGAAGATCTATTTCCGGTTATGTTCTTCAATTAGGACAGTCTCCTATTAGCTGGAAATCTAAAAAGCAAGCTACTGTATCCAAGTCTTCCTCAGAAGCTGAATACAGAGCTATGGCCAGTGCTGCATCTGAAATCACTTGGATGGTCAGATTACTCACTGAACTTGGTATTACTAGTTTACAACCTGTCGTGCTTCATTGTGACAATCAATCTGCTCTACACATTGCCAAGAATCCGGTCTTCCATGAGAGGACCAAACACATTGACATAGATTGTCATTTCACAAGAGAAAAAGTCATGGAAGATTTAATTGAATTGACTTATCTTCCTACTCATTTGCAACTAGCTGACTTATTCACTAAGATTCTCCCTTCAGCTCAGTTTCAAGAATTACTCTCCAAGCTGGGCTTGTTCATTCCACAGCCCACCTTGAGGGGGGGTGTTGACAATCTCCTATCAATCAAGGCCCAACCATTACAAGTGAAGACTCCAGCAGATCAAGCCCAAGTCCAGCAGCTCAACTAACAGCTCAGTGGTTGTTATGTTATAACAACCTACCACTTCAGCTTAGTTAGATTAATTCTGTATGCTCTCCTTAGTATAAATACATCATTTCTGTAATATTTTAGAAGATATTAAGTTGTAATAGAATTAAACACATTTAGGTTGTATCTTTTCTCTCTCAATGAATAAAGTTTAGTTTTAGACCTGAACTCAAAATGAGAGCAATGAGGGTGATACAAATGGTGTTAGAATGCTGAATTTCATTTTTTCACACTTATAGCTGACCTCCTTTGCCTCTCCAGCCTCCTGGATTTCCTCTATTCTCGCCTTCTGCTCCTGCCACCCTTTCATGGCGAGGAAAGAATTAATATTTATCATCATTATCATTATCTCTCCCCAATGGTATGAGAATTTTGTACCTTGAGGTTTAGAGGTGGGCCCCTTGTGATTGAGTTTTTGGTTTAGTTGGTTTTTTGAAATTAGCACTTGTTATCGATTCGACGTATTGTGGTTTTAAATTTCTTATGCGGTTCGTGAGCAATAATAGGTGCAGATTTATTTCCGCAATCAATGCATGTGCTTTGTGACCATATATCAGTACGTCGAGCTCAACTCTAACATGGCTCGGCTTGGATTTTATTAATTTTACCGAATCTGAACTCAAACTCCAGCTCACCTTGATATTACGAATCATGCCCAAGCTTGTTTAATAAGAATAATCCGAGTTTCGAGCGTCATTAGTTAAAACATGTGCCAACAATAAGTACTATAGGATTTAAATGTTTTTGTTAATTGACTCTATTTTAGCGTTCAGCTTGGACACACTGTGCTGAAAATATCCTATCTTTGTCATTCAATTGATCATTGAGCCTTGGTGTAACAATTATATAATAACTTCTATAAACTGTATTGTATTTCTTATGTTAAATGAGATCACGAGCTTTCGAGCGAAACACCATTGAGTTTGAGTTTGGCTCTTTACTATTCGAACTACTTCCTCCGTCCCAAAATAATCTGAATACGTGGTTTGCCACGTATTTTGAGGTGATAAGTTGTGTGATTATCAAATGTTATTTTATTAAAAAAAAAAGATGTGATAGGAGCTAGTGGAGTATTTTTTATTGAAGGAGATAGAAACTTGAGTATTGTTATTTAAAGAAATCGCGTATGAGACTTATGTACTTTTTACTTTTGGGATAACTTGGGTGTTAGAAAATTAAATTAATAAAATAATAAAATTATGACCATACTTCTATCATATTCCTTTTTATGTTGTTTATAAATACTTCAATCATTTCCTCCGGGGACGAAACTCCTTTGATCGAGTCCTCAGCTGCTCACATCCTTTGACCAGAATTCTTGTCTTTAATATTTATATGATCTTTATCTGTGAGTTAAGAAGAAAAAGCAAGATATGCCAATGTCATGAACTGATCAAATAATTTGCACAATGTTTGTGGATTACGAGAAATCTGAATAGTTAGTGAACACACGCTCTTGGTGATGTGGTTTTTAGCTTGTATTCCCTAGGCGGACATGTGCATGTTTCCTGGAAATTGATACTACGAGATATCTTACCTGTCTATGTTTCTTTTATGCACTCTTACAGAAGCATCTTGTTACTCTCTATGACCAATGCAATCTTTGAAAGATACCCAAATTTTATCCAAGGAGTTCAGATGCATTCAGAAGCAAGCATCCAAGGGACAAAATTTACAGAAAGTGTGGCAGATTGTAACTCTGAGTACAGTAGTTGCAGAACAGAAGCACCGTCTGACTTGAAGGCTGATGCTGAAAATGCAGTCAACAACAATATAATATCTAATTTGTAATTGTCCTCGCGACATGATCTTGCCCTGATTTTCACTTGCAAAGTTTGTGAGACAAGATCGATGAAGACTTGCTGCCGTGAATCATACGAGAAGGGTGTTGTTGTTGTACGCTGTGGTGAATGTAAGAGTCAACATCTCATTGCGGATCGACTTGGATGGTTTGGGGAGCTAGGTAGCGTTGAGGACTTTCTTGCTGCAAGTGGGGAGGAGGTGAAAAGAGGTTCGGTTGATTCCTTAAATTTGACTCTTGAAGATTTCGCAGGGAAAACGCTTTGAAAAGCATTACTAGTTTAATATTGATACCTCTGAGTTGCTGATTTATTTCAATAACGGACATTATGACCAACTGAGCCTGGTAGCTGGGTGATTCTGGCTGTTAGATCGATTTATCATATAACGTGTTGCACCGTATATAGAAGTGTATATTTAAGTCTTAACTCTCAAGTAAATTTGTTGGTGGCTAGTGGCATTTATGGGTTCATGTTAGATTTTTTTTATTGGTAAAGAGAAGTGGCCTACTAGACTGGAACCTTGCACGGGTTAATCCGATCTAGCTCACTGGTAACTCTTGGATGTAAATGGAACTATTCGAAAACAATCGGACGATAACAAAATTTTAAAAAATGGAACGTATGAACGATTCCTTAATATTTGTTAAATGATTGTTGAGGTTTTGTCTTCGAAAATCCCACCCCAAAGTGCCTCTAGTGGAGATTGATCCCACAAACTCAAAGTTGTGAGACACAGACCTTTGATATGCTTCCTTATCAGGAGACCAATATCAATATTCATATTCAAATATTGAATAAACATTCATTACATTACCTGATATGATTCCTTATCGGGAATCCAATAACGAAACTTACCATGATACAATTCCTTATCTGGAATCCAATATCGAAATAACTTTCATAATTCGAGATAACGTTCTTTTAACAAGGGGAAAAAGAGAACGCGGCAGAGGAGACAACTTACACTCCGATAGTGGGGGTTATCGCCCAACCATTCGCTTTACTTTTGGCCAATAACCGAGACTAGTTCGGAGTTCATTTTCCGCTGATCAAATCAGCAATCAATAGGTTTCGCATTACCTGATATATCTCCCGATTATCGCCCCACAAAAGCAATGGGCAGGTTTCCCTGTGGGGCCCCCAAGGTTCACAGTCCATGGGCACTACTCGTGTCACCTTATCAGGTCGACTCAGACGAGGCTACTTTCCCCTTTTGATCACTTCCCATTATTGTTCATAACACAATCAGATCATTCGTGAAACTCATCCACAGTTACAATAAACCCATCAGAAGACTTCTTTGTATAGAGAGCTATAATCGCTTAAGTATTTGAAGGCCAATATAGTCACGCATCTAGATTCAACTCAATTACAATTATTAAACATACTTACCACAACGAGTAAACAATCATATTCCGTAAAGTACCAACCACAGTGACAACAGGTCTCTCAGTTAGAATTAACTAACAAGAGTTACTAAACTAGTTACGTACAATTCATACTCTTGCATATAAATAGTTATACTCTTTTGCACTTCATGATTATCAATCTAGATTCATCTCAATAACAATAATAGTGGTTATGAAACAACCAGAAAACTCACAATAGGTCTATTAGTTAGAATTAACTAGCGAGAGTTAACTCGAACTCTATAACTCAAGGCTCATTACACGAAGATTAATTCAAGGTAACTAAATATAGTTCATATTATATGATTGGTTGGATTCTAATTCACACAATCAATAATAAACCATTAGCAAACCAAACTGATGATTACATAGAGTGAGTCGAGCTCATGTCTAATAGGAAACTACGCAAACTTATAATAGAGGCTTCATTAACGTAATTATGAACTTACACTTACGTGTTCAAACTCATGACTACTTGTAATAGAATACTAATTAATCCATCTTACTTATACATTGAAATCCCATGTTAAATACGACCTCAATAATCTAGTCCATACTTAAATAAACTATAACCAACGATCTTCATACTATTAGCAATGATTGGTTAATCATATTTCCAACTTTAAATGAAAAGACTAATTAAGATAGCTCACTTTAGATCCTAGTCGAATAATTCTTACTCAATCAAATATCCGACAATTTTAATCAGATAATATACTCTTTTTAGAAACTAATTCTTTGAGCTCATGAATACACGTTATTGTCGAGTTCCATCTAATTAATCCTCTTAGAAGTGTATCAACCAATTTAAGAAATCGTTCTAGTTTTACTTGGAACATTATCACACGATTCACTTTTTGTTATAACAAGCTTTCACAACCCAACAACTCACAATTAGCATTCTTATTCTATATTACGTATACTACCTTTCCTTAACTCAATAAACCATAATTATGACACATTACTACATTAATTTGTCTTATATTTAAGTCATCTATAAATACTAACAAAAATCACTTATAACCATGAAGCGACATGACTCCAACTTAAGGGTTCAACAAACAATCAACACCCATCGACCTTCATAATGAAGTCATTATCATCTGACCACTTAGCCTTCGATACTTTAATATTAAAAATAAGGAACAAAATCATAATTCATACTAGCTATACTAATACATCTTTCCATTGTAATTCCATATTTATAACTATATATATAACCAGTGTAACTTTTTACAATCTAATTAACATCTACTAATGTGATTGAGAGCTCTTTTAAAGAAATTGCAAAGATATATCTAACTTAATGATTGAAATTCACTTATTAACTTATCTTAGTAAGCATAACCATTAATCATACTTTACTATATAATCTATAAAAAAATTATAATGCTTTATAGACTCGTCAACTAAGAACTATTTCCAAAACAGAGTATAAAATCAAATTAAGGAAAGATTAAACTATTTATTCATTCCATACTTAATTAACAAGATAACAACCACATTCTTTTAACCAAACTAATCACTCTTTAGAAGTTGTTAAACTGATTCTATTAAGAAGCTAACATAACTACAAGTAGAACTCCAAGTATTATTGTTAAATTTAGTAAACATTAAACTACATTGATATTAACATCCTCCACATTAACTCATCAGAAGAAACTCATTAACCAGTTAATTAACAATTAATTATTCATTAATCATTCATGAATTCCGTTAGTAAAGCAACCATAAATCACATCAATCTAACATTTTTTTTTCAGACTGATTTAACAACTCCTAACTAGAATATTTCCAAAAACACCAACTACTTCCTCTAATGAAAAACAACAATTCAACAATACCACGTTTATACAGTATTAACAATAATTTCGGCATCATCATCGATATCATTCAACTGACAATCAAAATCCACACTCCACAAACTAACTAATCTCCATCCAAAATTGAAAGGAACAAGATCGAAACAAGGAGGAAAGGAGGGTTAGTACCAAACAGGAGCATCAACACGAGGAGGAAGGAGAAGGCAAGATCACCACAAGACCGCACGTCGATGGCGCACAAAAAGCACCGGCAGTGTCTTCTAATTTCTTTTCCCTTTTCTTTTTGGCTTTGAAATTATTTTAGAAAATACCAAAATCATTTATTCTCATTTAAGAAAATGTTTTAAATAATTTCGAAAAATACAAAATATAAAAAATCTGAAAATTTTGAGAAAATTTTGGGGGAAAATTGTGGGGAATTTTTTTCATTTTCCTCTGTTTCATCTAATATGAATGCTGGTTGCTATGAACGTTCAAGCTAACAAAGTTCGAAAGTTTTGTGAACTAAACTAAGAAAGTCGTGACAAAGTAACAAGGATAGTACTCTTGTTCCCTCGAGAACTAGAGGATCTCTCACTAACCTCAATTAGGAGATGCACACAAACCTCAATTTACGTGTTTTTGGTATGACCACCAACATTCAATGCAACAAGCATTCGAATACTTTTAATCAAAATTCACTCTCTGATCTCTAAGGACTAGGCGTGTACTATTATTTATAGGAGCAACAAGAAATCCTTGCCCCCCAAGTAACATCTTGGCCGGATTTCACAAGGCAAACAATAGGAAAGCTTCCTCCTAGAATCTAGCATAACTTAAGGAAACATTCCCCTTAAAACTAGCCTAGAATCTAGCACAACTTAAGGAAACATTTGATTTAGGAAAGCTTTGCAAAACTTTCCATAAATCATACAAAAACACATGCCTAAGACTTCCTTAATACAACTCAATTTTCGAACCCCTATGCAACTAACATAACTAAAAACAACTCAACTCTTTAACTAACATAACAATAAAAGACATATTTTTTGTTATATGTAAAACCTTCACTTTAAGAGTAAAGTAAAACCATGCAACAACCTAGAAAGAAAATGAAGATAGTTGATGGAATACTCTTTGCGCGCATCATGCATCATACTCCAGTTCTTGAAAACAACTTGACCTCAAGTTTGATCATCAAAGCAATCCACGAAATCATCCAAATCAAGCGGACAACAATATACTCAACTAGCATTTTCATTCGATCAAGGCCATCCTTTGCTCCACGAAAATTTAATCTACGTGTGCTCCATGTTATCATTAGATGTAGATGATCCCCCCTAAAAGAAACAATATTTATGACGTTTGGAACAACAATATCATCAGCAACCCTTACTATCAATGGAAACGAAACATTAACTAAAGGCACATTTTCCTTTATATCAACGTTACGTTTCACCTCTTCATCACAAGAAATAGTAAAAATCAAATCTTCATCCTTGGAACAAGAAATATTTTTCGATCATTTCTTCATCTTCAACCCCAACCAAAATTGAATCTGAAATTACTTCCTCTATAGTGCAAGGAACATCTTCAAGATAACTATTAAGCTTTTCATCCAAATATTGATTCGAGTCATACATCAAATGTAGACGTATGGATAACTCTTCAAATATTTCGTCGGTGGTAAGACCATCAAAAGAACGAAAAGAACAATTCATGGTTTCATTGATATCCATTAGAATATGTCCAAAATCTAAATCTAAAGTAATTGCTCGCTGTGAAGTCTTTATGTCTCCAAAGTACACGAAATTTTTACAGGACCTAACCCTATATGTATTAAACACTCGACCAAAATTTTATGCAAAAATTCAAAGCCAGCAGTTTGCCATTATTTTTTCCCAAAACCGTTCCAGATTTATCCGGTTTTAGACAACTTGGAAAAATCAGTCTCGAATATATAGCAAATCAACTTCAAATATTACGAAAGTTTAAGAACATAAACTAGATAAGTAGTAGTCCAATTTAGAATCAAGAATCACCCAAATATTCAATCGGAGGTGGGATTACGAGTTGTTCAAAGTTACCTCAAAAATTTGTCTGTTCCTACCAAGTTACTTCTTCTTCTTTCTTCTTCTCCAAGAACGTCTAAGTACCAAGGGGACTTAGATTCCTTTGCTCTAATACCACTTGATATGAATGCTTGTTGCTATGAACGTTCAAGCTAACAAAGTTCGAAAGTTTTGTGAACTAAACTAAGAAATTCGTGACAAAGTAACAAGGATAGTACTCTTGTTCCCTCGAGAACTAGAGGATCTCCCACTAACCTCAATTAGGAGATGCACACAAACCTCAATTTATGTGTTTTTGGTATGACCACCAACATTCAATGCAACAAGCATTCGAATACTTTTAATCAAAATTCACTCTCTGATCTCTAAGGACTAGGCGTGTACTATTATTTATAGGAGCAACAAGAAATCCTTGCCCCCCAATTAACATCATGGCCGGATTTCACAAGGCAAACAATAGGAAAGCTTCCTCCTAGAATCTAGCATAACTTAAGGAAACATTCCCCTTAAAACTAGCCTAGAATCTAGCACAACTTAAGGAAACATTTGATTTAGGAAAGCTTTGCAAAACTTTCCATAAATCATACAAAAACCACACGCCTAAGACTTCCTTATTACAACTCAATTTTCGAACCCCTATGCAACTAACATAACTGAAAACAACTCAACTACTTTAACTAACATAACGATAAAAGACATATTTTTGGTTACATGTAAAACCTTCACTTTAAGAGTAAAGTAAAACCATGCAACAACCTAGAAAGCAAATAAAGATAGTTGATGGAATACTCTTTGCGCGCATCATGCATCATACTCTAGTTCTTGAAAAAAACATGACCTCAAGTTTGATCATCAAAGCAATCCACGAAATCATCCAAATCAAGCGGACAACAATATACTCAACTAGCATTTTCATTCGATCAAGGACATCCTTTGCTCCACGAAAATTTAATCTACGTGTGCTCCATGTTAACATTAGATGTAGATGATCCCTCCTAAAAGATGCAATATTTATGACGTTTGGAACAACAATATCATCAGCAACCCTTACTATCAATGGAAACGAAACATTAACTAAAGGCACATTTTCCTTTATATCAACGTTACGTTTCACCTCTTCATCATGAGAAATAGTAAAAATCAAATCTTCATCCTTGGAACAAGAAATATTTTTCGATCATTTCTTCCTCTTCAACCCCAACCAAAATTGAATCTGAAATTACTTCCTCTATAGTGCAAGGAACATCTTCAAGATAAATATTAAGCTTTTCATCCAAATATTGATTCGAGTCATACATCAAATCCCACTTTGGTTGTAGACGTATGGATAACTCTTCAAATATTTCGTCGCTAGTAAGACCATCAAAAGAACGAAAAGAACAATTCATGGTTTCATTGATATCCATTAGAATATGTCCAAAATCTAAATCTAAAGTAATTGCTCGCTGTGAAGTCTTTATGTCTCCAAAGGACACGAAATTTTTACAGGACCTAACCCTATATGTATTAAACACTCGACCAAAATTTTATGCAAAAATTCAAAGCCGCTAGTTTGCCATTATTTTTTTCCCAAAACCGTTCCGGATTTATCCCGGTTTTAGACAACTTGGAAAAATCAGTCTCGACTATATAGCAAATCAACTTCAAATATTACGAAAGTTAAAGAACATAAACTAGATAAGTAGTAGTCCAATTTAGAATCAAGAATCACCCAAATATTCAATCGGAGGTGGGATTACGAGTTGTTCAAAGTTACCTCAAAAATTTGTCTGTTCCTAGCGAGTTACTTCTTCTTCTTTCTTCTTCTCCAAGAACGTCTAAGTACCAAGGGGACTTAGATTCATTTGCTCTAATACCACTTGATATGAAAGCTTGTTGCTATGAACGTCCAAGTTAACAAAGTTCGAAAGTTTTGTGAACTAAACTAAGAAAGTCGTGACAAAGTAACAAGGATAGTACTATTGTTCCCTCGAGAACTAGAGGATCTCTCACTAACCTCAATTAGGAGATGCACAAAAACCTCAATTTACGTGTTTTTGGTATGACCACCAACATTCAATGCAACAAGCATTCGAATACTTTTAATCAAAATTCACTCTCGGCCTCTAAGGACTAAGCGTGTACTATTATTTATAGGAGCAACAAGAAATCCTTGCCCCCAATTAACATCATGGCCGGATTTCACAAGGCAAACAATAGGAAAGCTTCCTCCTAGAATCAAGCATAACTTAAGGAAACATTCCCTTTAAAACTAGCCTAGAATCTAGCACAACTTAAGGAAACATTTGATTTTGGAAAGCTTTGCAAAACTTTCCATAAATCATACAAAAACCACACGCCTAAGAGTTCCTTATTACAACTCAATTTTCGAACCCCTATGCAACTAACATAACTAAAAACAACTCAACTACTTTAACTAACATAACAATAAAAGACATATTTTTGGTTACATGTAAAACCTTCACTTTAAGAGTAAAGTAAAACCATGCAACAACCTAGAAAGCAAATGAAGATAGTTGATGGAATACTCTTTGCGCGCATCATGCATCATACTCCAGTTCTTGAAAAAAACTTGACCTCAAGTTTGATCATCAAAGCAATCCACGAAATCCTCCAAATCAAGCGGACAACAATATACTCAACTAGCATTTTCATTCGATCAAGGCCATCCTTTGCTCTACGAAAATTTAATCTACGTGTGCTCCATGTTATCATTAGATGTAGATGATCGCTCCTAAAAGAAACAATATTTATGACGTTTGGAACAACAATATCATCGGCAACCCTTAGTACCAATGGAAATGAAACATTAACTAAAGGCACATTTTCCTTTATATCAAAGTTACGTTTCACCTCTTCATCATGAGAAACAAGTAAAAATCAAATCATTGTCCTTGGATCAAGAAATATTTTCGATCTTTTCTTCATCTTCAACCCTAACCAAAATTGAATCGAAATTACTTCCTCTATAGTGCAAGGAACTTCTTCAAGATAACTATCAACATTTTCATCCAAATATTGATTCGAGTCATACATCAAATCCCACTTTGGTTGTAGACATATGGATAACTCTTCAAATATTTCGTCGGTGGTAAGACCATCAAAAGAACGAAAAGAACAATTCATGGTTTCTTTGATATCCTTTAGAATCTGTAAAAATCAAAATCTAAAGTAATTGCTCGCTGTGAAGTCTTTATGTCTCCAAGCCACACCAAATTTTTACAGGACCTAACTCAATATGTATTAAACACTCGACTAAAATTTTATGCAAAAATTCAAAGCCAGCAGTTCGCAGTTATTTTTTTCCCAAAACCGTTCCAGATTTACCCGGTTTTAGACCACTTCGAAAAATCAGTCTCGAATATATAGCAAATCAACTTCAAATCTTACGAAATTTTAAGAAAATAAACTAGACAAGTATTAATCCAATTTAGAATCAATATTCACCCAAATATTCAATCGGAGGTGGGATAACGAGTTGTTCAAAGTTACCTCAAAAATGTCATGCATTGCGGGCGATTTACTTCTTCTTCTTTCTTCTTCTCCAAGAACGTCTAAGTACCAAGGGGACTTAGATTCCTTTGCCCTAATACCACTTGATTTGAATGCTGGTTGCTATGAACGTCCAAGTTAACAAAGTTCGAAAGTTTTGTGAACTAAACTAAGAAAGTCGTGACAAAGTAACAAGGATAGTACTATTGTTCCCTCGAGAACTAGAGGATCTCTCACTAACCTCAATTAGGAGATGCACAAAAACCTCAATTTACGTGTTTTTGGTATGACCACCAACATTCAATGCAACAAGCATTCGAATACTTTTAATCAAAATTCACTCTCTGGCCTCTAAGGACTAAGCGTGTACTATTATTTATAGGAGCAACAAGAAATCCTTGCCCCCCAATTAACATCATGGCCGGATTTCACAAGGCAAACAATAGGAAAGCTTCCTCCTAGAATCAAGCATAACTTAAGGAAACATTCCCTTTAAAACTAGCCTAGAATCTAGCACAACTTAAGGAAACATTTGATTTTGGAAAGCTTTGCAAAACTTTCCATAAATCATACAAAAACCACACGCCTAAGAGTTCCTTATTACAACTCAATTTTCGAACCCCTATGCAACTAACATAACTAAAAACAACTCAACTACTTTAACTAACATAACAATAAAAGACATATTTTTGGTTACATGTAAAACCTTCACTTTAAGAGTAAAGTAAAACCATGCAACAACCTAGAAAGCAAATGAAGATAGTTGATGGAATACTCTTTGCGCGTATCATGCATCATACTCCAGTTCTTGAAAAAAACTTGACCTCAAGTTTGATCATCAAAGCAATCCACGAAATCCTCAAAATCAAGCGGACAATAATATACTCAACTAGCATTTTCATTCGATCAAGGCCATCCTTTGCTCTTACGAAAATTTAATCTACGTGTGCTCCATGTTATCATTAGATGTAGATGATCGCTCCTAAAAGAAACAATATTTATGACGTTTGGAACAACAATATCATCGGCAACCCTTAGTACCAATGGAAATGAAACATTAACTAAAGGCACATTTTCCTTTATATCAAAGTTACGTTTCACCTCTTCATCATGAGAAACAGTAAAAATCAAATCATTATCCTTGGATCAAGAAATATTTTCGATCTTTTCTTCATCTTCAACCCCAACCAAAATTGAATATGAAATTACTTCCTCTATAGTGCAAGGAACTTCTTCAAGATAACTATCAACATTTTCATCCAAATATTGATTCGAGTCATACATCAAATCCCACTTTGGTTGTAGACATATGGATAACTCTTCAAATATTTCGTCGGTGGTAAGACCATCAAAAGAACGAAAAGAACAATTCATGGTTTCTTTGATATCCTTTAGAATCTGTAAAAAATCAAAATCTAAAGTAATTGCTCGCTGTGAAGTCTTTATGTCTCCAAGCCACACCAAATTTTTACAGGACCTAACTCAATATGTATTAAACACTCGACTAAAATTTTATGCAAAAATTCAAAGCCAGCAGTTCGCAGTTATTTTTTTCCCAAAACCGTTCCAGATTTACCCGGTTTTAGACCACTTCGAAAAATCGAGTCTCGAATATATAGCAAATCAACTTCAAATCTTACGAAATTTTAAGAAAATAAACTAGACAAGTATTAATCCAATTTAGAATCAATAATCACCCAAATATTCAATCGGAGGTGGGATAACGAGTTGTTCAAAGTTACCTCAAAAATCTGCAATTGCGGGCGATTTACTTCTTCTTCTCCAAGAACGTCTAAGTACCAAGGGGACTTAGATTCCTTTGCTCTAATACCACTTGATTTGAATGATGGTTGCTATGAACGTCCAAGTTAACAAAGTTCGAAAGTTTTGTGAACAAAACAAAGAAAGTCGTGACAAAGTAACAAGGATAGTACTCTTGTTCCCTCGAGAACTAGAGGATCTCTCACTAACCTCAATTAGGAGATGCACACAAACCTCAATTTACGTGTTTTTGGTATGACCACCAACAATCAATGCAACAAGCATTCGAATACTTTTAATCAAAATTCACTCTACGGCCTCTAAGGACAAGGCGTGTACTATTTTTTATAGGAGCGGCAGGAAATCCTTGCCCCCCAAGTAACTTCATGGCCGGATTTCACAAGGCAAACAATAGGAAAGTTTCCTCTAAGAATCTAGCATAACTTAAGGATTCCCCTTAAAACAAGCCTAGAATCTAGCACAACTTAAGGAAACATTTGATTTAGGAAAGCTTTGCAAACTTTCCATAAATCATACAAAAACCACACGCCTAAGACTTCCTTATTACAACTCAATTTTCGAACCCCTATGCAACTAACATAACTAAAAACAACTCAACTACTTTAACTAACATAACACTAAAAGACATATTTTTGGTTACATGTAAAACCTTCACTTTAAGAATAAAGTAAAACCATGCAACAACCTAGAAAGCAAATGAAGATAGTTGATGGAATACTCTTTGCTCGCATCATGCATCATACTCCAGTTCTTGAAAAAAACTTGACGTCATGTTTGATCATCAAAGCAATCCACGAAATCATCCAAATCAGCGGACAACAATATACTCAACTCGCATTTTCATTCCATCAAGGCCATCATTTGCTCCACGAAAATTTAATCTACGTGTGCTCCATGTTATCATTAGATGTAGATGATCCATCCTATAAGAATCAATATTTATGACGTTTGGAACAACAATATCATCAGCAACCCTTAATACCAATGGAAACGAAACATTAAATAAAGTCACATTTTCCTTTATATCAACGTTACGTTTCACCTCTTCATCATGAGAAACAAGTAAATATCAAATCTTCATCCTTGGAACAAGAAATATTTTCGATCTTTTTGTTCATCTTCAACCCTAACCAAAATTGAATCTGAAATTACTTCCTCTATAGTGCAAGGAACATCTTCAAGATAACTATTAAGCTTTTCATCCAAATATTGATTCGAGTCATACATCAAATCCCACTTTGGTTGTAGACGTATGGGTAACTCTTCAAATATTTCGTCGGTGGTAAGACCATCAAAAAGAACGAAAAGATCAATTCATGGTTTCATTGATATCCATTATAATTTATAAAAAATCAAAATCAAAAGTAATTGCTCGCTGTGAAGTCTTTATGTCTCCAAACCACACGAAATTTTTACAGGACCTAACTCAATATGTATTAAACACTCGACTAAAATGTAATGCAAAAATTCAAAGCCAGCAGTTCGCAGTTATTTTTTTCCCAAAACCGTTCCAGATTTACCCGGTTTTCGACCACTTTGAAAAATCGGTCTCGAATATATAGCAAATCAACTTCAAATCTTACGAAATTTTAAGAAAATAAACTAGACAAGTATTAGTCCAATTTAGATTCAATAATCACCCAAATATTCAATCGGAGGTGGGATAACGAGTTGTTCAAAGTTACCTCAAAAAACTGTCTATTGCGGGCGATTTACTTCTTCTTCTTTCTTCTTCTCCAAGAACGTCTAAGTACCAAGGGGACTTTGATTCCTTTGCTCTAATACCACTTGATTTGAATGCTGGTTGCTATGAACGTCCAAGTTAACAAAGTTCGAAAGTTTTGTGAACAAAACTAAGAAAGTCGTGACAAAGTAACAAGGATAGTACTCTTGTTCCCTCGAGAACTAGAGGATCTCTCACTAACCTCAATTAGGAGATGCACACAAACCTCAATTTATGTGTTTTTGGTATGACCACCAACATTCAATGCAACAAGCATTCGAATACTTTTAATCAAAATTCCATCTCGATCTCTAAGGACTAGGCGTGTACTATTATTTATAGGAGCAACAAGAAATCCTTGCCCACCAATTAACATCATGGCCGGATTTCACAAGGCAAACAATAGGAAAGCTTCCTCCTAGAATCTAGCATAACTTATGGAAACATTCCCCTTAAAACTAGCCTAGAATCTAGCACAACTTAAGGAAACATTTGATTTAGGAAAGCTTTGCAAAACTTTCCATAAATCATACAAAAACCACACGCCTAAGATTTCCTTATTACAACTCAATTTTCGAACCCCTATGCAACTAACATAACTAAAAACAACTCAACTACTTTAACTAACATAACACTAAAAGACATATTTTTGGTTACATGTAAAACCTTCACTTTAAGAGTAAAGTAAAACCATGCAACAACCTAGAAAGCAAATGAAGATAGTTGATGGAATACTCTTTGCTCGCATCATGCATCATACTCCAGTTCTTGAAAAAAACTTGACGTCATGTTTGATCATCAAAGCAATACACGAAATCATCCAAATCAAGCGGACAACAATATACTCAACTAGCATTTTCATTCTATCAAGGCCATCCTTTGCTCCACGAAAATTTAATCTACGTGTGCTCCATGTTATCATTAGACGTAGATGATCCCTCCTATAAGAATAAATATTTATGACGTTTGGAACAATAATATCATCGGCAACCCTTAATACCAATGGAAACGAAACATTAAATAAAGTCACATTTTCCTTTATATCAACGTTACGTTTCACCTCTTCATCATGAGAAACAGTAAATATCAAATCTTCATCCTTGGAACAAGAAATATTTTCGATCTTTTCTTCATCTTCAACCCTAACAAAAATTGAATCTGAAATTACTTCCTCTATATTGCAAGGAATATCTTCAAGATAACTATTAAGCTTTTCATCCAAATATTGATTCGAGTCAAACATCAAATCCCACTTTGGTTGTAGACGTATGGGTAACTCTTCAAACATTTCGTTGGTGGTAAGACCATCAAAAGAACGAAAAGATCAATTCATGGTTTCATTGATATCCATTATAATTTATAAAAAATCAAAATCAAAAGTAATTGCTCGCTGTGAAGTCTTTATGTCTCCAAACCACACGAAATTTTTACAGGATCTAACCCTATATGTATTAAACACTCGACCAAAATTTTATGCAAAAATACAAAGCTAGCAGTTCGCAGTTATTTTTTTCCCAAAACCGTTCCAGATTTGCCCGGTTTTAGACCACTTCGCAAAATCAGTCTCGAATATATAGCAAATCAACTTCAAATCTTATGAAATTATTAGAAAATAAACTAGACAAGTAGTAGTCCAATTTAGAATTAAGAATCACCCAAATATTCAATCGGAGGTGGGATAACGAGTTGTTCAAAGTTACCTCAAAAAATGTCGTGCATTGCGGGCGATTTACTTCTTCTTCTTTCATCTTCTCCAAGAACGTCTATGTACCAAGGGGAATTAGATTCCTTTGCTCTAATACCACATGATATGAATGCTGGTTACTATGATCGTCCAAGTTAACAAAGTTCGAAAGTTTTGTGAACTAAACTAAGAAAGTCGTGACAAAGTAACAAGGATAGTACTCTTATTCCCTCGAGAACTAGAGGATCTCTCACTAACCTCAATTAGGAGATGCACACAAACCTCAATTTACGTGTTTTTGGTATGACCACCAACATTCAATGCAACAAGCATTTGAATACTTTTAATCAAAATTCACTCTACGATCTCTAAGGACTAGGCGTGTACAATTATTTATTGGAGCAGCGGGAAATCCTTGCCCCCCAAGTAACTTCACGGCCGGATTTCACAAGGCAAACAATAGGAAAGTTTCCTCTTAGAATCTAGCATAACTTAAGGATTCCCCTTAAAACTAGCCTAGAATCTAGCACAACTTAAGGAAACATTTGATTTAGGAAAGCTTTGCAAAACTTTCCATAAATCATACAAAAACCACACGCCTAAGACTTCCTTAGTACAACTCAATTTTCGAACCCCTATGCAACTAACATAATTAAAAACAACTCAACTACTTTAACTAACATAACAATAAAAGACATATTTTTGGTTACATGTAAAACATTCACTTTAAGAGTAAAGTAAAACCATGCAACAACCTAGAAAGCAAATGAAGATAGTTGATGGAATACTCTTTGCGCGCATCATGCATCATACTCCAGTTCTTGAAAAAAACTTTACCTCAAGTTTGATCAACAAAGCAATCCACGAAATCATCCAAATCAAGCGCACAACAATATACTCAACTAGCATTTTCATTTGATCATGGCCATCCTTTGCTCCACGAAAATTTAATTTACGTGTGCTCCATGTTATCATTAGATGTAGATGATCCCTTCTAAAAGAAACAATATTTATGACGTTTGGAACAACAATATCATCAGCAACCCTTAGTAGCAATGGAAACGAAACATTAACTAAAGGCACATTTTTCTTTATATCAACGTTACGTTTCACCTCTTCATCATGAGAAACAGCGAAAATCAAATCTTCATCCTTGGAACAAGAAATATTTTCGATCTTTTCTACTTCTTCAACCCCAACTAAAATTGAATCTGAAATTACTTCCTCTATAGTGCGGGGAACATCTTCAAGATAACTATTAAGCTTTTCATCCAAATATTAATTCGAGTCATACATCAAATCCCACTTTGGTTGTAGACGAATGGATAACTCTTCAAATATTTCGTCGGTGGTAAGACCATCAAAAGAACGAAAAGAACAATTTATGGTTTCATTGATATCCATTAGAATCTGTCCAAAATCTAAATCAAAAGTAATTGCTCGCTGTGAATTCTTTATGTCTCCAAACGACACAAAAGATTTACAGGACCTAACCCTATATGTATTAAACACTCGACCAAAATTTTATGCAAAAATTCAAAGCCAGCAGTTCGTAGTAATTTTTTTTCCCAAAACCGTTCCAGATTTACCCGGTTTTAGACCACTTCGAAAAATCAGTCTCGAATATATAGCAAATCAACTTCAAATCTTACGAAATACTATGAAAATAAACTAGACAAGTAGTAGTACAATTTAGAATCAAGAATCACCCAAATATTCAATCGGAGGTGGGATAACGAGTTGTTCAAAGTTACCTCAAAAATCTGTCTGTTGCGGGCGATTTACTTCTTCATCTTTCTTATTCTCCAAGAACGTATAAGTACCAAGGGGACTTAGATTCCTTTGCTCTAATACCACTTGATATGAATGTTGGTTGCTATGAACGTCCAAGTTAACAAAGTTCGAAAGTTTTGTGAACAAAACTAAGAAAGTCGTGACAAAGTAACAAGGATAGTAGTGTTGTTCCCTCGAGAACTAGAGGATCTCTCACTAACCTCAATTTGGAGATGCACACAAACCTCAATTTACGTGTTTTTGGTATGACCACCAACATTCAATGCAACAAGCATTCAAATACTTTTAATCAAAATTCACTCTCTGGCCTCTAAGGACTAGGCAAGTACTATTGTATATAGGAGCAGCAAGAAATCCTTGCCCCCCAAGTAACATCTTGGCCGGATTTCACAAGGCAAACAATAGAAAAGTTTCCTCGTAGAATCTATCTTAACTTAAGGAAACATTCCCCATAAAACTAGCCTAGAATCTAGCACAACTTAAGGAAACATTTGATTTAGACAAGCTTTGCAAAACTTTCCATAAATCTTACAAAAACCACACGCCACGAAAACTTAATCTACGTGTGCTCCATGTTATCATTAGATGTAGATGATCCCTCCTAAAAGAAACAATATTTATGACGTTTGGAACAACAATAGCATCAGCAACCCTTAGTACCAATGGAAACGAAACATTAACTAAAGACACATTTTCCATTATATCAACGTTACGATTCACCTCTTCATCATGAGAAACAGTAAAAATCAAATCTTCATCCTTGGAACAAGAAATATTTTCGATCTTTGCTTCATCTTCAACCCCAACCAAATCTGAATCTGAAATTACTTCCTCTATAGTGCAAGGAATTACTTCAAGATAACTATTAAGCTTTTCATCCAAATATTGATTCGAGTCATACATCAAATCTCACTTTGGTTGTAGACGTATGGATAACTCTTCAAATATTTCGTCGGTGGTAAGACCATCCAATGAATGAAAAGAACAATTCATGGTTCCATTGATATCCATTAGAATCAGCCCAAAATCTAAATCAAAAGTAATTGCTCGCTGAGAAGTCTTTATGTCTCCAAACCACACAAAATTTTTACAGGACCTAACTTTATATGTATTAAACACTCGACCAAAATTTTATGCAAAAATTCATAGCCAGCAGTTCGCAGTTATTTTTTTCCCAAAACCGTTCCAGATTTACTCGGTTTTAGACCACTTCGAAAAATCAGTCTCGAATATATAGCAAATCAACTTCAAATCTTACGAAATTTTAAGAAAATAAACTAGACAAGTAGTAGTCCAATTTAGAATTAGGAATCACCAAATATTCAATCGGAGGTGGGATAACGAGTTGTTCAAAGTTACCTCAAAAATCTGTCTGTTGTGGGCGATTTACTTCTTCTACTTTCTTCTTCTCCATGAACGTCTAAGTACCAAGGGGACTTAGATTCCTTTTCTCTAATACCACTTGATATGAATGCTGGTTGCTATGAACGTCCAAGTTAACAAAGTTCGAATGTTTTGTGAACTAAACTAAGAAAGTCGTGACAAAGTAACAAGGATAGTACTCTTGTTCCCTCGAGAACTAGAGGATCTCTCACTAACCTCAATTTAAGTGTTTTTGGTATGACCACCAACATTCAATGCAACAAGCATTCGAATACTTTTAATTAAAACTCACTCTCTAGCATCTAAGGACTAGGCGTGTACTATTAATTATAGGAGCAGCAAGAAATCCTTGCCCCTCAAGTAACATCATGGCCGAATTTCACAAGGCAAACAATAGAAAAGTTTTCTTTTAGAATCTAGCATAACTTAAGGAAACATTCCCCTTAAAACTAGCCTAGAATCTAACACAACTTAAGGAAACATTTGATTTAGAAAAGCTTTGCAAAACTTTCCATAATCTTACAAAAACCACGCGCCACGAAAATTTAATCTACGTGTGCTCCATGTTATCATTAGATGTAGATGATCCCTCCTAAAAGAAACAATATTTATGACGTTTGAAACAACAATATCATCAGCAACCCTTAGTACCAATGGAAACGAAACATTAACTAAAGGCACATTTTCCTTTATATCAACGTTACGTTTCACCTCCTCATCATGAGAAACAGTAAAAATCAAATCTTCATCCTTGGAACAAGAAATATTTTCGATCTTTTCTTCATCTTCAACCCCAACCAAAATTGAATCTGAAATTACTTCCTCTATAATATAAGGAACATCTTCAAGATAACTATTACGATTCTCATCCAAATATTGATTCGAGTCATACATCAAATCCCACTTTGGTTGTAGACATATGGATAACTCTTCAAATATTTCGTCAGTGGTTAGACCATCAAGAGAACGAAAAGAATAATTCATGGTTTCATTGCTATCCATTAGAATCTGTCTAGAATCTAAATCAAAAGTAATTGCTCGCTGTGAAGTCGTTATGTCTCCAAACCACACTAAAGTTTTACAGGACCTAACCCTATATGTATTAAACACTTGACCAAAATTTCATGCAAAAATTCGAAGCCATCAGTTCGCAGTTATTTTTTTCCCAAAACCGTTCCAGAATTACCCGGTTTTAGACCACTTCGAAAAATCAGTCTCGAATATATAGACAATCAATTTCAAATGTTTGGAAATTTTAAGACAATAAACTAGACAAGTTGTAGTACAATTTATAATCAAGAATCACTCAAATATTCAATCGGAGTTGGGATAACGAGCTGTTCAAAGTTACCTCAAAAATCTGTCTGTTGCGGGCAATTTTCTTCTTCTTCAAGAACGTCTAAGTACCAAGGGGGCTTAGATTCCTTTGCTCTGATACCACTTGATATGAATGTGTTGAGATATTCTTTCAAAGTTAAATTTCTGTTAGTATTGTTTATGGGTTCCTAGAAGTTAGGATTAGTTGATAATTATCTTCTAGTTTGTTGTTTGTGGTGGGTGGTGTTAAGAAAGTAGTGGACCACTGTCACCACTATCCCTGTTATTTAGTTGCTTATTATTAGGAGTTAACGTTGCTTTTGTTGCTTAGTATGTAGCATATATAATTGGCAAGTTTGCTGTCATTTTTATTCAATGAAGCAAAGTATCCAGTGAGTTGTTTTCCATTGTTTTAGCTTCCTTCTGCTATTATAGTTTTTATCCTCCTTAACTCAACATGGTATCAAGAGCTTTGGGTTTCGATCCATTCTTATTCAAAAAAAAAAGTTTTTAGTGTTTTTTTAGTAGCGTGTGTGTGAGAGGATGAGCCTTGAGTGTAAACACAGTGAGATACATTATGGCAAATACTAGTGTGAACTCTTCATCTCAACCTACTGTTCCAATTTTCAAAGGGAAAAATACCATCTTTGGAGCATCAAAATGCAAACTTTGTTCAGATCCCAAGAGTTATGGGATATTGTTGCTTGAGAGCGGGTATGACGAACCAAAGGAGCCATCGGAGGCACCCGACAAAATGTTACATGAGAATCGAAAATTGGATGCAAAACTTTGTTCCTCATCTAATCCGCATTGGATGATGACATTTTTCCTCGGATTTCGGCAGTGTCATCGTCCAAACAAGCATGGGACATATTGAAGAAGGAGTATAGGGGCGACAATAAGGTAATTTATGTTAAGTTGCAAACTTTACCTGGTAATTTTGAGTCTCTTTCTATGGAAAAGAAAGAATCGGTGCAAGAGTATTTGTCAAGGGTGTCTAGCATAGTGAATCAAATGAGCTCGTTTAGTAAAGTTATTAGTGACTCTACCGTCGTGCGTAAAGTTTTAAGGAGTCTCACTAATAAGTTTGCTCATGTGGTTGCCGCAATAGAGGAGTCCAAAGATATGTCCTCTTATGGGTTTGATGAGTTGATGGGTTCCGTTTTAGCCCATGAAGATATGATTTCAAGATATGCCAAGATGGAGAAGTGCGAGTTTTTCACTCATAGTGTTTCATTTTTGGGGTTCATTATTTCCAAAGAATAGCTATGTACGAAGCCAAAGTGGAGGCGATGAAGTCATGGCCTACGCCTAAGAATGTCACGGAGGTGAGAAGTTTTCATGGTTTAGCTTCATTTTATAGGAGGTTCATCAAAGACTTTAGCACTTTGTTAGCTCCATTGACCGGGTGCATCAAGAAGGGGTCCTTCACTTGGACACCAGCAGCCCAAGGAGCTTTTGAAGCTCTTAAAAACAAGCTAAGTGAAGCACCTATCCTAGCCATTCCATATTTCAATCAAGTGTCGAGGTTTAATGTGATGCAAGTGGATTTGGAAATGGAGCAGTTCTTACTCAAGGTGGGCGTCCCATTACCTACTTTAGTGAGAAGCTTAATAATTCAAGACTCAACTATAGCACTTATGGCAAGGAGTTCTATGCCATGGTTCGAGCTTTGGAGCATTGGACTCATTATTTGAGACCAGCTCAGTTCGTGTTGCATTCGGATCACCAAGCTCTAAAATACATCAATGGCCAGCATAAGCTCAATCCAAGACATGCCAAATGGGTTGAATTTCTCCAATCTTTTAATTTTGTTTTAAAATATAAAACTGGAGTTTCTAACACTGTTGCAGATGCATTATCAAGGAGGCATTCTAATCTTTCTCTTATGGAGGAACGAATTCTTGGATTTTCATATCTTAAAGAGTTGTATTTAGAAGATCCAAATTTCTCTCCTATCATCAAAGCGGGTGCTTTTGGCGCCTATTCATTGCAAGATGGTTTTCTTTTCAAGAACAAGCTTTGCATTCCAAAGTGTTCCCTAAAGGAGCTATTGATACGTGAAGTGCATGCAGGGGGCCTAGTTGGTCATTTTGGCATTAACAAAACAGTAGACGTGCTCCAAGAGCACTTTTATTGGCCAAAGCTAGCTGGTGATGTTCATGGAGTTCTTGCTCGTTGTTCTACAAGTCAAAAGACTCAGAGTACCTTTCATCAAGGTCTCTATACGCCCCTTCTAGTCCCTAATCAACCATGGCAAGATGTTAGCATGGATTTCATTGTAGCTTTGCCTAGAACTCAAAGAGGCAAGGATGCAATCATGGTGGTCGTGGATAGATTCTCTAAAATGGCTCATTTTATTCCATGTAATAAAACTGATGATGTTATTCATGTTGCTGATTTCTTCTTTGACGATCTTATATGTCTTCCTGGTGTTCCTAGGTCCATTGTTTCAGAAAAGGACGTGAAGTGCATGAGTTATTTTTGGATGACGTGAAGTTCTTGAGTTATTTTGGAAGACTTTATGGAAGATGCTAGGTACTACAGCCCTCTTTTGTACTACGGCTCATCGATCCTCAAACTGATGGCCAAACAGAGGTGATAAGTAGGACCTTAACAACCTTGTTAAGGACGTTGGTGAACAATTCTCAACGAGATTGGGAGCTAAAGTTAGCTCATGCTGAGTTTGCTTACAATAGGTCTCCAACTTATGCAAAGAAACACTCACCATTCGAGGTAAACTATGGGATTAATCCTTTAAGTTCTATTGATTTACTTCCTTTTCCTATTGACTTACATAGTAGCAAAGAAGCTAAACTGAAGGCCAAAGAAATGAAGAAGCTACATGAACAAATCAAAGCCAGAACTGAGAAGGTGAATGAAGCTTACAAGATTAGAGCAAACAAGAACCGAAAAAAATTGCTCTTCAAACCAGGAGATATAGTGTGGTTACACCTAAGGAAGGAACGATTTCCATCAAGAAGAAAGAACAAGCTCATGCCTAGGAGTAATGGTCCTTTCAAGGTGTTGGAGAAGATCAACAACAATGCTTACAAGATCGAGTTACCTAGTGAAACGGGTAACATTTCAGCAACTTTCAACGTTGGTGATTTAGCTCCATTCGTAGATGAAGAATTTGATTTACAAGAAGATTCTTCCCAAGAGGGAGAGCATGATGCAGGAGGATCTAGCTCGATTAATCCTATTGTTAATGTTCTTGTAAATTTTGAAAACAATTGATTAGAAGCTCAGTTTTTAGGTTTAATTAGCACTAAGCATCATAGAGTGTTTGTTAAACAATGTTAGTTACTTAACCGGTTTTTAGAACAACTTTTGTAACGTTTTTGTTAAGCTTTTCTTCTGAATTTTTGTAAGGTGCTTAGTCACCTATGTGCTTATGCTAGTTGCTTACCAAGCATGAGGCAGCTGCTTGTTAAACACCCACTCAAAAGCTTTCCTAAGCTTGAAGAAAGAAGAAAAGTCCACAAAGGCTGCTGGGCAGCTTGTGAAAAGCCTGAAGAAGAAAATAATGGGAAGCAGCCATTTCTCCACATTTTGGGACGTATGACCTATTCATGGAAAGCTCTTCAAGTGTAGGAAACCCTCTCATTGGTTTCTTAGACTTTTAATCAGCTAATCATGAGATATTTGCAGAAAGATGGAGAAAGGTCCTTAAAAACCGGATTTCAGCAGCCCTGTCAACTTTTAGCTTATTTTAATAGTATTTATAGATCTTTGTTAGCTGAGATATTTCCACATATTGTAGTATAAGTAGTTAGCTACTTGCTTGTAAAATTTCAGACTTGATTAATGAAAAACGTGAGAGTTCTCTCAATTTGAAAATAGGTGTGTTTTCAGTCCAAAACCGGGTTTGGTTTTGTATCTCTAAAATCTTTAATGTTTGCTTGTCATCCATTGAGGTGAGAGCTAAGCTCGTGAAGTAGGTTGTAGGAAAAGTTGTTTCCCCTTGTCTTAGCCTTGTTTGGTGGTTGTTGGGTTGTGAAAGTGGTGGTTGTTTGTCTTAGAACAAATCGGGTGAGTTTGTGTAGTTCCTTTTAAAAACGTATCTTAATCCCTCTTAACTAATGCTCTCATGTGCTTAATCCATATGTATCAGGATGTAGATATGGAAGATGCTACCAGAAAGAATAACGAGGGCGAGTCTAGCTCCCCTTATGAATCTGACGAGCCTTCCACTACTTCGTCCAAAATTAGGAGACGTCTAGGTCCCCTTTTCTGATCCTGGCATTATAAGCGTCAACCGTAAATGGTTGGAGAAACTTGGCCCAGACCCAAGCCATTTGTCCCTTGCCATGCCTATGTCGGGCTACTCTTTTGTAATCCCTAACGAGAAGGTAACCTTTCTAAGCGCTCCCCGGGGTCAATTTGCCATTTATAAATTGGCCTTGGACGCCGGGTTATTGAGATTTCCCCTTCATGACTTCATCGAAGTTGTGCTAAGGCATTAGAACCTCGACCATAACCAGTTGGTGCCAAACGCCTGACACAACATTTTAACTTTCACAGCTGTCTGCGAGTTGTGCGACTTAACTCTTTCTTTACCGGCCTTCATCCATATACACTATGTATCCAAGCTCCCCAAAACAGTGGAAAGAGCTTGGTTCAGCATCAGCAACCGTGTTGGGTCTATCACCGCTTGGGATAAACCTTCAAAGATGCACGACTGGAAGGCAGCCTTTATCTTCATCTGGGCTCCCAGCGAGGATATTGCCGAGGGGTATTGCTACGATAGCCGGGAAGCGACGAACACCGAACGAGGAGCACTTTTATTGGATCAGGAAGATAGCTTTGATGACGCTGTGGTGGAGGTCTTCAGAATAGTTGAGTACACCAAACCAAACCGTCCGACTTTGAAAGGGCCCTCTAACTGGATCCCCTTCAAAGAAATGTTTTTTGATCACAACTTCTTGGTCGCTGCTGGCTTGCGGTTGGACAAAGATAAAGGTAATTCACCAATTCAATCTCTAAGTAAAGTGTGTCGTCTAAGATCTTTGTTTATTAACCACCTTACTTTTTCTTTGCATGGCCAGAGGACTTCTTCACAAATCTTGGACGGGCGACATAGATATGTCAAAGATCAATGCAAACCTCTGGAAAGAATATTCTAGAACGGGGACCGAGAAAAGGGCTGATACTTTGGTAAGTATCTTCTCTTTTTTTTTGGACGATCTTATACTTTTATCTTCATCTAAATTTAATTGGACGAAGATCAATCCTAGAAGGAAATTGGCTAGACTCGGCCGTCCTTCTAGACAGACTAGTCGTCTATATTCTTCTGGACGAAGATCCTTCGTAGAAGGAAGGCTTCTGAAGTTGGCCGTTCTTCTAGGTCTTCGTTTAGAACGTTTTTAGACGAAGGTCTTTCGTAGAAGGAAGGCGTCTGTACTTGGTCGGCCTCCTTCAGCGAATAATCTTCGTCCTTATCTAGGGGCTTAGTTTAACATTTTCTGGACGAGGACCTTCTCCAGTGGATGATCATCGTCCAATGTTTTGAAAGGATGCACCCCTCGTCCAGTATCATATTTGGACCACCAGTAAGTATTGTTCTTCATCTGAAGGTAACAGCCAGTCTAGCCGGCTTCCTTTAGCAAGAAGAGTGCGTCTAGAAACTTTTGTATGCATCATATTTTTCGACTTTCTCTTTGGACGGATTTCATCTAACTTGCAATTTTTCTTGCTTTTTGCAGAAGAATGCCCCAATGTCAAAGACGTTAGCTCGGAAATCAGCCGCGTCCAAGAAGATACCTTCTACAGCTTGGGATCCTCCATCGCCCAAGAAACACTAGAGGAAAAAAGCCCAAGGGCTGCGGTCAAAAGGGGCCCAAGGGCTGCGTTTTTTGACCGCAGCCATTGGACTAGCAGCCCTTGGCACTTAGGAAGGGCTGCGGTCAAGGCAAAAAACCGCAGCCCTTGGTCGGTTAAGGGCTGCGGTTAAGAGCCAAAACCGCAGCCCTTGGTGAGTTAAGGGTTGCGGTTTTGGCCCTTAACCGCAGCCCTTAACCCACCAAGGGCTGCGGTTTTTGCCAAAACCGCAGCCCTTGTGACCCAAAAAAGTAAAAAACAAAATTTTTTTTTTTTGCATTTTTTTGTCCTAAATGTTCCCAAACAGTTATATATATATATTAATATCATAAATAATATTTTTTTACACAAATATAGAGAAAACAATAACTGAATTACATTAGTTTGAGTCTGCCCTCAAGTGTTCGAATTGCAATATATGAGCAGGATCACAAACACAAACTAGCATTACAACAACTCCACCAAGACTAGCATCCGGATCCCACGAAAGCAACGTCTCTGGAGATGATAGAACCTGGGCAAATAAAACCAAAATCGCTATAATTTGGAGGTGAACCCGGGGGTGTAGCGGGGGGAGCAAGGGGTGCTTCTTGGGTAGTTTTGGGGGGGAATGGGGGTGTAGCAGGGGGCGGGGTGCGGGGGCGCAGGGGCTGTCGGGTGGGGTGGGGTGTAGCAAGGGGGGCAAGCAGGGGGAGCAAGCGGCGGTCTTTGGGGTGGGGTGTCTTCTTGGGCGGTTGGGGGGTGGGGGTGTGTAGCGGGGTGCAGGGGCAGGGGGGGTGTTGGCAGTTTGGGGTGTAGCAAGGGGGGTAGCGGGGAGGCGGGGCTTAAAACGATGACTAAATGCTTGAAGTGTAGCTAAAACAACAAATTCAGATAATAATAATGGTATTCAACAAGTAAAGTGTAGCTAAAACAACAAATTCATTTCAATGTATGTCTAATAGAACTTATAAACATTCAACCTATAAAGTAATAGGCAAAAGAAGAAAAAAATCATGACGATTACTGAAGAATGATGGAGAAATGTAATGTGTAAAAAAAATATCAATATGCAGCTAATCTTTTTTTCTTGAAAGCTAATATTTGAGCACAGATTCAAGCAATTACAATTTACAAGTCAGTAACACTAAAGACCCAGTATAAAGAAACACATCGTCAGATGAAGGCATAAAGCTTACAATTTCTAGAGACAAGACTAAGATATAATTACAGAAACAAGAAAAACACATACCTAGGATACATGAAGCTAGTTTGATCCTGGCCACAAAAATATTCCTAAAGCGTCTGTTTACTTCACGGATAATTATTTATAGTGGTTACTATCATGTCAAACCAACCACTAATATTATATTTCAAACATACCCAATTTTTTTTGCATTTTTAGTCCTAAATGATCCCCAAATAGTTATATATATATATAAATATCATTTTCCATTACAAATTATGTTTTTTATACAAATATAAGAAATTTACAAAAATATAGATGCTAAAATATTGGGGTGGCAAGTGTGGGTCGGGAAGGGGTGTGCAGGGGCGGGGGGGCCTGTGTAGGGAGGGGGAGTTCAAGCAGGGGGAGGGTGGCGAGGGCTGGGAGGTTGGGCGGGGGGAGTGCAACAGGGGGGAGGGTGGGGAGTGCGGGGGTGTGCATAGGGGAAGTGTAGTAGGGGGGGAGTGCAGGGGCGGGGGGCGCGGCGGGCGGGGAGGCCGCGGCGGGGGGGGAGGCCGGGCAGGGGGTTACTATATGCGTAAGAATCTGATATATCATAGAAGAGGATTCTATCAGCTACATACATGAGGGATGCATCTTCAAGTATGAAAATGATCTGATAATTTAAGTCTAACATTCAGATTTCTAATGAAAATAATAGCACGCATGCATGCTTATTATCATAAATTTACAACTATTTTATGCACTACTTTATACCTTTACTCTTTTTGTCCATAATTAATTGTTATCTTTGTTCTAATCTCCCATAACCGAGTTTTTTGACATGATTAAAAAAAAAAAAAGTTCTCTACTTACCCCAAATGTAGTTGAAAATGAATCAACAAACTTAGATGATTATAATAGTTTGTCAAATTACATTTGATGACACTAAATGCATAAGATTACATTATACCGTCATGTTTTTGCATGAATCAAGAGACAAAAAACCATGAAAACATCCACTTAATTGCTTATTAGGCCAACAAATCACACAAATATCAAGCCGTAACCACTTCATTATCCATGGATCAAGTAATTGAAGTCCTAAAATAACCACTTAGATGCATAGTAGGCCAAGAAATCCCACAAAACCCATTAACTAACTAATATTCACCAACTTTATGCATGAAACAATCAATCAATGCCAAAGCGATTCAATAAAACCAACACCATGATCTCAAAGGGCTACAATGCCCATACTAATTCCTCGAACAATCATCTTCAACTAAGGGGAAAAGGGGGATAAATAAGGTTCATCCTCGAACAATCAACTTCAGATAGGATGGTTCTAATTTCTAAAACATAATCGGAAAAAGAATTCTAAGATAAGTTAATAGAAGGGGGATAAATAGAATAATGAGATGGTCTTAGATTGAGTACCTGATCAGTCTTATCCTTGGCAATAACGTCAACAAATGCAGCATCTTTAAGCATCTGATAAAGATAAGTTACATGATTGTTAATATTATGAAATCATAACAACTACAAAGCAAAAACGTAAAGCAACCGATTAAGCTTGCTCGCCCATACGCCTACATCGTGGAGATCATATCCCCTTTGCTTGATGTACATTGCAAATTCGAGTGAAGGTGGGCCAAGACTCTTGCAGTAATCACTAATTAGAACTTTGCCTCCAGGTTTCAACCATTTGTAGAAATTTCTAAATAATGCGGGTTTGTCCTGATATATGACAAAAATGTTCAAAGATTAGTCTGATGGATAGTTTTATTTGTTTAAATATTCAATCATTCTTCAAGAACATCCGTTATGTAATTCGAACACATAATAAGAAAATCACATTGATATAATTGCAGAGAACGCATCCAAATTTGTGCCCAACTCTCCTCCCAGATTAGCATTATTAAGTGATCTGCCAAAACACAAAGCTCAGATAATTTCAGTAAAAGCCTACAAGATCTGCATAAGTACTGCCTTCAAAAGCTATATACAAAACCGTATCTTACCGTTCCATCAGGATGTTCAGCTCTATAAACACTGCCTATCATGCCTTCACCAATAAGATTCCAACTTATAAAACTAGCATAATCTCTAGAAGCTTAAAGAGCAAGGACTAGAGAAGGAAAAATCTCAAAAACATTCGAAAGTACGCTACACAGTCCATCCTCTGGACTTCTAAACAATCTACAGATCAAACCCACAATCAAAACAACAATCCCTCTCTCTTTTCCTACTTCATGACCTAAAAATAAAAATACAAAACACATTAAACATTTCGATATCGTGCCACATAACATAATATACCTCCAATCTGAGGAATAACAAATGAAAGCCTAAACATGACTGCAAACTAAAAACCCTAATATACACTCCCATTAAGGATGGCTAAATAGAAAAATCACATAACATAACATAAACCAATAATGCAAAGTCCATATAAAAACCTAACCTTTACATTAACTTCTATTTTAATTAACCAAACAAACTGGAAGATAAGTAATTGAGCCACAAAATATGAAGTGAAAAATTTCACAACTGTGTACTAAGAACATCACAATTACTTGGCAATAGATGATATCAAATGTCAGACTCCATCACTTTTCTATGTAAAACTCTGGATTGAGCACTTAAAGAATTTAAAGAAGCAACAAAAAAGCATTGAATTCAGAAGATTTAGCTCGTTTGCGTAAATATTTGAGCACGTCCTTCTCACTCTTTGAGACGTTGTTCAGCCAATGACCAATGGCCGAGTGGATTGAGCACGTAAATAAACCCATTCTACATTAAGCATCCATTACAGAATTCAGTGTGACTAAATCAGGTTCAACTCCCATTAATGTCATTGATCCAAATAATTCCAATGCTAACTCTAGAAACCCATTCAACACATACCCCGAAATCATGGCATTCCAAGACAGTAAGTCTCTAACCGCCATGTTATCGACCCATTTTCACAAACACCTGGTGTGCCCTTCTTCCAACCGCTTCGCCTTTTGTCGACCTCAATGCCTTCTCCTCCAACACCATTCGCCACAACCAACCTCAATACACTATGGCTTGAAAAGAAAGAAAAAAAAATTCCTTTTTCAAATTCCCAAACATTAATACTTCAATTGAACGACTAACTAACGAAATGAAATTCAATTAAAAACATAAGAATTTCAATTGACGATGTTAATTAGGTTTGTCAGTTGACGAGGGTTAGAGAAAAACCTGATCAATACGAGTTCGAGGTTCGTCGGAATCCATAATCGAATTGAATTGGTTTACCGGAACCCTAAATCGGAAATTATCGGAAAAATGGAGCAATGCACTGGTAAAGTTTTGATATTTGAGCGAGCAGCAACCACGGTGTGCAGCAACCACGGCGAACCCTAAACCCTTGCGAACCCGAAACCCTCGCGAGCCCTCCCCAACCAACCACCAATCGTTGCGAACGGAAAAGATGTTACAATATCACCGGCGAAGAAGGATGAGAGGAGAGAGATGATGCAGTGAGTTGTAATAGACGAAAGAGGGGGATGTGTTAATGGGGGGAGAGAGAGAGACATGGGGGGTTCAGCGAAGGATGAGAGAGAGACATGGGGGGTTCAGAGAGATGGGGAATGGGTTAATGCGATGAGTGGTGAAGCGATGGAATTTGTTTTTTTTTGGGGTGCTCAAGGGCTGCGGGTAGCCCAAAAACCGCAGGGCTAACCGCAGCCCTTCATATACGAAGGACTGCGGTTTTTTGGCTAACCGCAGCCCTTCACTATTAAGGGCTGCGTTTTGCAATACACCGCAGCCCTTGCACTGCAGCCCTTGCGTTTTTTTCCACTAGTGAAATCCAGAGGCTTTATGGCCAAGAAGAAGACAGAACGGACGAGCTCGTCCGTTAAGAAAGCTACTCCAGTCAGTCAAAGGACGGGAGACGGGTCTCGTCCACCCCTGGTGGACAAATCTCTGAAGGTGGTGGATGTTTCGTCCACCCTCTCTCGTCTTTTGGGGGAGGAAGAGCATGTCTCCACCTTCCTCCCAGTGGATCAGTCGGACGTGACTAATCATATCGAGAACCAGCCAGAGATGGCTGCATCAACGGAGATTCAGCCGGACGTCATTGACAAGGAAGGATCGGCCTTTAGGGGGCCAATTTCACAGCTGGTGGCTCAAATGCCCCCAGCTTATAGATCTGCGTCCTTATCTTTTGGTGAGTCATACTACTCAAATATGGTTTCGGACACTGCGAGTTGGTGGACGTCCAATGAGCCCGTCCAATAAACTTGCAGTCGTTATTCCTATCAAGAGAACTGACCCATCCGCCTTTTCAGCTAAGGGCAAAGGTCCCGCAACAGAGCCTGCTGCTCTGACTGTCGACTCCGACGATGAGTCCTCCCAAGCCTTCACCAAGATGTCTAGGGCTGAAAGGGACAAGCTCAAGTAGGAGCTCTTCAACTGCTACCCTGAGTACTACATCAAGGGCTTAAGGGGGGCCTCGTCTGGGCACGTGGGCTATATGTCCCAACTTGCTGCCGAGGTAAATCCCTTACTTAGCTTTGCTGTTCTAATTTTTTACTTTGTACTTTTCATTATTTTTGACATCGTCCACTGACTATTCTGTTGTTTTTTGCTCGCAGCATGATTACTTAAGATTGGTGTGGGAGCTGAGGAAAATAAATAAGCACCTCGTCCACGAAGCTACAATGGCCAGGGACAAGGCCATTCCGGATGGCGAGACACTAAGAACTTTTCAGTATCAATCCCAGGAGGTTGGGAGATTCGTCTGGTCACTATGGAGTCCAGCAACCAACAGTACCTCATTAAGATCAATGAGTTGCTCAAAGAAAAGAAAGAGTGGAAGCTGACCGTGGACATTGTGTCAGATGATCTTAAGGGGGAGAGAAACACAACACTCTGGTCTGCTGCCGAGCTCAGAAGAGAAAACCTCAAGCTAAGCGAGGATAACGCTCGTCCGAGGGCGAAGGCAGTCCAATCCTTCTCTGACGCAAAGGAGGCCCTGATCGACGTCGTCGAAACCTCCAAAGGCTGGGCCCTAAAGGCCTTCAAAATGATGGCCGAGCCTGAGGAAGTTTGCCGCTTCGAGCGTCGCGTGCTTTTTCAGCAGGACTTGCACAGGGCCCATAGAGCTAGTCAGTCTCCCTCCTACCCTCTCCGACACTGACAAAGAAGAGCAAGATGATGAGGAGCATCCTGAGGGCCTGGTGGACGGCCAAGAAGTCCCTGAGGACCAAGCAGACGACACAGATACGACCCCAGCTGAATAGAATAACTATCCTTATGCTAGTATTATTGTTGTTTCTTTGCTGATTGCCATCCTTGTAGCCAAGTTTACTCTTACTTCCCTTTGTTTTTTGTTTTTTAGACTAGTTTTGTAACCTTGCCTTATTTTTGGCAATGAATTCCTCATTTTATGAAAGGATATTTTGTTACTGAATCGCTTTCGTCCAACGTAATTCGTCCAACAGTACTCGTCTTAAGACTAAACATTAAACAATTGCAATTTCCCTCGTCCAAGATGATGGACGATTAATGATCTTGAATAAATATGCCAAGTTAAAAAGAACTCGTCTTACAAGCTGGACGATTATTGAACTTGAACAAATATGCCCAAGTCAAAAGGAGCTCGTCCTAAATGCTAATTTGAACGATTAGGGTTTTAACTAATTTCCTTAGTCCAAAGACGCTTACCTAACACTAGACGAGTATTGAATCTTGAACAACTATGCCCAAGTGCAAACGAACTCGTCTAATGGTGGATGATTAAGATTTGAACAATAATTCGCTCGTCCTGTCTGAGTATGTCATAGAAGTTCTAAGGCTTAGTTACTTCCCCCTTTTTCCTAGCACTGGGCTCGTCCTGACATTACGGATGAGCTGTGTTCCAAGAAGGAAACCGGCCAACACATCCTTACTTCTTACGACTCTTAACTGGACGACCTTATATAGTTTGTCCATTGTGATAGTCTCACTTGCCAACCTTGTTGAATATGATTGCTTTTATGATATTATCATTGTCTTGCTGGCTTCCTTTAGAAGGTAGCGTTCATGTTGTAGTAATGGTCCCCTTACTAGGGTTATTACTACATGATCGACCTTGCTTTTGAAAGTAAGATACCTTAACTAAGGTATGCTTATTTTAGGCCGGCTTCCTTTAGGAGACAATAATGTTTCCCTTGCTAGGGAATATTACAATTTGGCTGACCATACTTGTACAGGTAATTAACCTTTAATAAGGTTTATTACTGTCTGGCCGGCCTCCTTTAGGAAGCAATGTGCGTCATAAAAATGATTATCCCTTAATGAGGTGATTCGTTCTCTTTAGCTGAATTCGTTTTGGACGTTATTGGTTTCTTCAGTTTTTAGCAAAGTTAATGTCACTTTAAGACCACTAGTTAGCTAGAGGTAAAAATGCCCCAAAGTGAATAACTTAAGTAAAAAAGAGAAACAATCATGAATATGGAGAGAAGATATAAATTATATTATGTGAATTTTGCTTGGCTAACCACCAAGGTACATGCATACATTCCTAATTCTCTTTTTTGTATCGTGATACTTTTTCTGATTACAAACTACTACCATTATTGAGTATGGATTTAAGTCAGACGTGGTACTTCTTCAGAGTGTCTAAATATCCAACATTCTAGTGAGTTTTGTATTGTTTCTTTGAGATAGAGGAAGCACAAGGCACAAAATTTAGGAGAAACATGACTTTAGATGAATCTACGTTGGTTGGAGTGGAGAACAAAGTAGAACAACTCACATATCAGATTAGAGATGTTCTAACTCACTTAAGAGATCTTCAAGTGGGGGGAAAGACGTGGAATTCCAAGGAGGGAGGATGAGGAAGATCTAGGAGGCAGGAGGCTATGATAATAGTGGGGAGGAGTTTGAACGTGCCTTTGAGAGGAGAAGAACACCTAGGCCTAGAGATGAATTTAAAGATCTTAAGCTAGATGTTCCGGAGTTTGACGGATTCCTTAATCCAGATTCATTTTTGGAGTGGGTTACTAGTTGTAATAGGAATTTTGAGTTGAAAGGCTATGATGATGAGAAGTCTTTCAAGGTGGCAGTAGTAAAGCTTAAGGGGTATTCATCTCTATGGTGGGAGAATGTAGTGCTCCTTAGAAACCGAAAAAATAAAAAGTAAGGTTTGTAGTTGGGAGAAGCTTAGAAAGCTTATGAGGGAGAGACTTTTTACCATCTATCTATACCCTTGATCTTTATAATCAACTCTTGTCTTTAGAACAAGGTTCTAAGAGTGTTGAAATATACATCCATGAGTTTGAAAAGCTCATGACGAAGTTGGATGTGCAAGAACGTAAAGAGGAAACTATGGCTCGATAAATTGGTGGCCTTGATAAGAATATTTCAAGGAAGTTGGAGCTGCAACCATATACTACTTTGGATGAGCTCTTCAAATTAGCTCTCAAAGTGGAAAAACATCAAGCTGAAAAGAAGAAAAAGGGTGTGCAAAAAGGCGGGACTTTTTACACTCCTAAAGGAGGTCCTAGCTACTTTAAAACCAATTCTCCTTACACTCTAAAAGGGGATACAAGCAAGGTGGTGGACAAAGGAAAGAAGGTGGCTGATTCACGTGATAAATCCAACGTGAAGTGTTTCAAGTGCTATGGTTTTGGTCACTACCAAGCTGAATGTCCAAATAAGAGGGTGATGACTCTTATTGACATTAAATCCATTGAAGCATCCATCCAAAACCAAGAAAATGCAGAGGTGCCGGATGCTAAGCAAGGAGAAAGTGATGAGGAAGAGGAGGAGGAGATCATTGAACTAGTTGAAGGGGATCATCTTTCTCTTGTTTTGAGAAGGGTTCTTCACACAAAAGAAGCAATGGAGGAGGTTCCTAATCAAAGGGACCAGATTTTTCAAACAAAGTGCCTTGTTAAGGGGCGCCTTTGTTCCATGATCATTGATGGAGGTAGCTGCACCAACGTGTCATCTACAACCATGGTGGAGAAGCTTAACCATCCAACTTTCAATCATCCAAAACCATATAAGCTTCATTGGCTTAATGATGGCAGCAATGTTGAGGTAACTAAAGAAGCTTTAATTGGTATTTCTTACGGTGATTCTTACAAAGATGAAGTGTTGTGTGATGTATTACCTATGGATGCATGTCATTTGTTATTAGGAAAGCCTTGGCAATCTGATAAAGAAACTATTCATAATGGAAAGACTAACACTAGACTATTCCTTTATGCATAATTCTAAAAAAATTGTTCTTAAATCATCTAAACCATACACATAAACTAACACTACAAAAAAAATCGAACCTACCTCTAAACAACAAACTAGCACCAAAAAGACCTTAATATCCTTTCCAAAACACAAACTGAAAAAGCTATTGAAAAGGGGAAGACTGTGTACTTGTTGTTTTCAGATGAAAATGAATTAGTTGTGACTAAAATTCATGAAAGAGTGAAACCATTAGTGAAGGAATTTAGGGACGCTTTTCCTAATGATTTGCCGAATGGTTTACCACCTCTTAGGGGGATTGAACACCAAATTGACCTTATTCCTGGAACCCCATTACCAAACAAACCAGCCTATAGATGTAATCCTCAAGAAGCTAACGAGTTACAAAAGCAAGTGAGTGAACTTTTAGCTAAAGGATTCATGAAGGAGATTTTAAGTCCATGTCCTATACCGGTTCTTTTAGTGCCATAAAAGGATGGAACAATGAGGATGTGTGTTGATTGTAGAGCCATTAACAATATTACAATTAAGTACATATATCCTATTCCTAGACTTGACGGTTTGTTAGATGAGCTACATGGTTCCAAAATCTTTTCTAAAATTGATTTAAGGAGCAGTTATCACCAAATTAGAATCAAAGAAGGTGATGAGTGGAAAACAACTTTTAAAACCAAGGGAGGATTGTTTGAATGGCGTGTGATGCCCTTTGGTTTAACTAATACTCCTAGCACATTCATGAGACTCATGCACGAGGTATTGAGGCCTTTCATTGGACTATTTATTGTAGTCTATTTTGATGATATTCTTGTGTATAGGAAAGATGAGCAGGAAAATTTGCAACATTTGAGAAAATTTTTTCTCAAATTGAGGGAAAAGAACCTATATGCCAAGATTGAGAAATGCGATTTTTTCACTCCTAGTGTTTCATTTTAGGGGTTCATTATCTCCAAAGATGGAATAGCTATGTACGAAGCCAAGGTGGAGGCGATCAAGTCATGGCCTACGCCTAAGAATGTCACGGAGGTGAGAAGTTTTCATGGTTTAGCTTCATTTTACAGGAGGTTCATCAAAGACTTTAGCACTTTGCTAGATCCATTAACCGAATGCATCAAGAAGGGGTCCTTCACTTGGACAACAGCAAGCCAAGGAGCTTATGAAGCTCTTAAAAACAAGCTAAGTGAAGCACCTATCCTAGCCATTCCATATTTCAATCAAGTGTTCGAGGTTGAATGTGATGCAAGTGGATTTGGAATTGGAGCAGTTCTTACTCAAGGTGGACGTCCCATTGCCTACTTTAGTGAGAAGCATAATCATTCAAGACTCGACTATAGCACTTATGACAAGGAGTTCTATGCCATGGTTCGAGCTTTGGAGCATTGGACTCATTATTTGAGTTTAGCTCAGTTCGTGTTGCATACGGATCACCAAGCTCTAAAGTACATCAATGGCCAACATAAACTCAATCCAAGACATGCTAAATGGGTTGAATGTCTCCAACCTTTTAATTTTGTTTCAAAATATAAAACTGGAGTTTCTAACATTGGTGCATATGCATTATCAAGGAGGCATTCTAATCTTTCTCTTATAGAGGCACGAGTTCTTGGATTTTCATATCTTAAAGAGTTGTATTTAGAAGATCAAGATTTCTCTCCTATCATCAAATGGGGTGCATTTGGCGCCTATTCATTGCAAGATGGCTTTCTTTTCAAGAACAACCTTTGCATTCCAAAGTGTTCCCTAAGGGAGCTATTGATACGTGAAGTGCATGCAGGAGGCCCAGCTGGTCATTTTGGCATTAACAAAATAGTAGACGTGGTCCAAGAGCACTTTTATTGGCCAAAGCTAGATGGTGATGTTCATGGAGTTCTTGCTCGTTATTCTACATGTCAAAATACTTAGAGTACCTTTCATCAAGGTCTCTATACGCCCCTTCTAGTCCCTAATCAACCATGGCAAGATGTTAGCATGAATTTCATTGTAGCTTTGCCTAGAACTCAAAGAGGCAAGGATGCAATCATGGTGGTCGTGGATAGATTCAATAAAATGGCTCATTTTATTCCTTGTAATAAAACTGATGATGCTATTCATGTTGCTGATTTGTTCTTTGACGATGTTATACGTCTTCCTGGTGTTCCTAGGTCCATTGTTTTAGATAAGGACGTGAAGTTCTTGAGTTATTTTTGGAACACTTTGTGGAAGATGCTAGGTACTAAGCTCCTCTTTAGTACTACGGCTCATCGATCCTCAAACTGATGGCCAAACAGAGGTGATAAGTAGGACCTTAACAACCTTGTTAAGGACGTTGGTGAACCATTTTCAACGAGATTGGGAGCTAAAGATAGCTCATGCTGCGTTTGCTTACAATAGGTCTCCAACTTATGCAACGAAACACTCACCATTCGAGGTAAACTATGGGATTAATCCTTTAAGTCCTATTGATTTACTTCCTTTTCCTATTGACTTGCATAGTAGCAAAGAAGCTTAAGTGAAGGCCAAAGAAATGAAGAAGCTACATGAACAAATCAAAGCCAGAATTGAGAAGGTGAATGAAGCCTACAAGATTAGAGCAAACAAGAACCGAAAAAAAGTGCTCTTCAAACCAGGAGATATAGTTTGGTTACACCTAAGGAAGGAACGATTTCCATCAAGAAGAAAGAACAAGCTCATGCCTACGAGTGATGGTCCTTTCAAGGTGTTGGAGAAGATCAACAACAATGCTTATAAGATCGAGTTACCTAGTGAAATGGGTAACATTTCAGCAACTTTCAACGTTGGTGATTTAGCTCCATTCGTAGATGAAGTTTCAGACTCTTTTCTCTTTCCTCGTTAGTACGAGGTAGTTGTGGAGGTTATGGCCAAGTCTCAGCCTTCTTAGGGTTGTTCTTTTTTGCTTAAACCACCTCCTCATGCTTCTTGGACTCGGGGTGCTTAGCCTCAGCACAACCTTCAGTAGCATGTATACATGCTTCAGCCTCGTTTAGGGCTTCTGTAAGACTGGTGATTTTCTTCTTCACAAGATCAAACTTAAAACTCTCTGGCCATAGCCCTCTGATAAAGGCTTCACTCTAGCGTTAAGATCTTGGATCTGCAAAGCTTCTAGATTGAACCTCTTAACAAAACTCCGAAGAGCTTCCTTTGGGCCTTGAATTACCTTTCCCAAATACATGCTAGTCTTTTATTCTTACCGGTTTGCAACAAAGTGACAGGTAAATAAATAACTGAGTTCAGTGAAATTGTTAACTGAGTTAGGGGGAAGATTGTTAAACCACTTATGAGCTACTCCCTTCAGAGTAGCCGAAAAATTCTTGCACCGAGTAGCATCATCTATTGCTTGAACATACGTCTGATGCTTGTAAGCGGAAAGATGATCGTCAGGATCAGTCGTTCCCTCAAATGGCTCAATTGTAAGGAGTTTAACCTTTGGGAAGGGGGGCGCCTCCATGATCCTAGTCGAGAAGGGGGTTGGCCAGTTGATCCGGAGGGCTCCCATCTGCCCTTCAATGAGTATGAAGTCCTTTCGGTACTCCTTCAAAACAGGATTAGATGAGGTATTTGCTGTGGTTGCACGTCGATTGACCATCGGCTGCACCACTGTTTTTTCTTGCCTTAGACGACGAAGGAAAGGACCTAGACTTCTTCCTTCCGTCCAATAATGTATCTTCAAAGGGGGGTCTCTCAAATACGGCGTGTACCCTGTGGCTGACCGTTGCAATGCATCAGATTTCTATGCTTTTAGATATTCCCAAGCATCTGTTTCCATCTAATGCCCATTCGAACGCTGATCATCCTGAAACCTAATCACCAGGTTCCAGTCCATCTTCCTTCACTGCTCACTACATGTTGGTTGTCCTTCTAGAAAATTCTTGACGAGCAGGTCGACTTAGACCTGGAAGATTCTTCTGAGAGCGTCCCCGGAGAGGAGCTGGGTTGGGCGCAGTCGGCTCTGGATTTAGCTGGAAAAACAGCATATTTTTCTTGATCTCTTCCTGGATGACTGATGCCATCTGGGTCTGGAAGTCATTCAACACATTTTCTAGATAAGCAGCAGTTACAGGAAGTTCAAGATTTTCCTAGATAACACGTACTTGACTTTGATCAGGAACATTGGAGGGAGGCCTATTCCTCCCTTGCGGCGGTCGATTATCATCCACAATGTCTTCTACCCGAATCTGATAGCTGCGGTTCCTAGCTAGGTTGGACAAGTGACAGTTAGTCATAGCTGCGTCTCCCCGCATACGACGCCAAATGTTTAGTCTACTTATAGGTCAAGCAACTTCTTTCTTCAATATGTTCTTGGAGAGACTTGTGCAACGATGCTTTTACTCTGCACTCCAATACCTGCAGCAAAGGAAGCCAACCATGGAGGTTTGGGTGGTGGTTCCCCTCCGAACCTTAAGTCAGTTCAAGTATGGAATTAGGTGTAGAGATAAAGTGAGAACGAAAGAGAGAATATTTTAGCAGAGTAATGGCACAATATTTAATGATCTATCTTTTACCTGATTTTGAGGGGACTATATATAGTGTTTGGAATCTGGAAGCTGCCATTTGATGTCACCCTAGAATGGGAGCATTTGATTGTTTATCAATTAGAATTTGACACATGGCAAACAATGATTGGGGGCTGAATTTCAACCAATCATATGCAGCCTCTTTTTGGGAATTAGGCTTTGTTTATTCCTTGTGTCCAAATGTGGGCCTCAAGCACCAGAGGAATGAAACCCTATAAAAGGTCAGGTTTTCCTCCAATCTTAAGACACGTGGAGGCCTCTGATTGGTCCATGTGTCAGCTTATCAGCCCTTCATTTTTAGGTCACAACAACTATATTAGTAGAATTTGAAATTTGTATCCTCATACATATCCCAACTCCATCAATGAGTATATCTATATCCCAACCTCACTCATTCTCTTTCTAATACCTATTTCTCTCTCCTTTACTAAACCCATACTTTTTCTCTCTCCTCCATCAAACCCCTGTTTCTCTATCCTCTATCAAACCCCCTTTACAATCAATTTCTAGAAAATGTAATGAATTCCATATTTAGAATTCTTATCATTTCCAAATAGTGATTAGGAATTAAAATACACAAACTTTAAATTTCAGATTTTAATTCCATTTTTGAAATGAAATACAAGTTTCTAAACACTACCTTCATGACTTTAAATTGCCATACATACTAAATAATATTTTCTTCTTCCTACATGCTATATATATATTGAACAAGTTAACAGTGAAATTGAATTTAAAATTTCAATTAGATATTAAATTAAGGATAATAATTTCCTCTTCTTACATTTGTGCGGAAAATTATGATGAAAAATTAAATTGACAATATAACTTGATTGTCACAATCAAAAGAAAAAATTAAAACTTGAATTTCATATTAATAATTATATTGATAATATTTTAAAACCTAATTGTTGATTTTTATTCGGTAATCTCTATTATATAAATCGAACTATCCCACTTTATTAATATTCAACGATTTAACCTGATACACACATTCTTCCACTTTATTTGAGCACAAGCTTTCTTCTGCTTTATATTTCCTTCTCCCAATACTATATTTGAATAATGATGAACAAATAACTAAAAAAACCAACAAAACATTGATTTAAAGCTAAGAAAAACATATTAAAATTATTAAAAGTAATTATAAATATATATGTTCGATTTTTTTTGTAACACTGGTGAATATATAACTGATTGAGAAAAAAAAATGTTAATATAATACGCATGCATCACATGCAAAAATGCTATTTTTCAAAGAAGAATGAAGAGGGAAAAGATGAAGTTGAGCCTATAGGCATCATTCAACAAAAGAGCACCAAAGGTGTAAGAATAGAGGATTGAAGAATGATTTCCTTGATTGATACAATGTACAACAATAAATCTATACTAATATATAAAAAGGTGTTCCTAAACAATGAACAATGCCACGTGGGCGCTTTCCCTTAAAGTGTTTAACTCCATATAATCCACATACAATAAATAAAATAGAAAATGCATTGTATAAGATTCGACCCCGTGATCACAAGCATATAAACTAAAGTCTTAACCATTAAACCAAGTGATACTTGATGTTATCATTTTAAAGTAAAATATTAATATGTGAAAGATATAATTATCAGGGGCGTAGCTCGGGCCTAAAACTAGTTTATATACAAAAGTTGACCTATTATCGTTAGCATAATACTAGGCTAATTATATTCACAATTACCTATGTTAGAAGATATGCAAGCTATAGATAATATGTATGGTCAACGATATTTAGAGATAATATAACAATGTACTGAAAAAAATTTATATGGTCTATCACACCCCCGCAGACGTAGCGGGAGGTTGTCAGACGCTGAGACTGTCCCGAAAATCATAAATGTATGGAAGTCCTTTCGTAAAAATGTCTGCAATATGATAATGGGAAGGAACATGGAGAACACACACTTCGCTATGTGCAACTTTCTCACGAACAAAGTGAATGTCCATCTCAACGTATTTAGTACATTGATGTTGGAAACGATTGCCGGACAAGTAAATGGCACTTAAATTATCACAATAGACCAAAATTGCCTTCATAATCGGACAATGTAGTTCCAATAAAAGATTCCAGACCCATAATGATTCAGATACAACATTAAAGCATCTTGATATTCTACTTATGCACTGTATCGTGAGAGAGTAGGCTGCCGTTTAGAGGACCACGAGATCATGTTGTACCGAAAAAGACACAATAACCTGAGGTAGATTGCCGGGTGTCGGGACATCCACCCTAATCTGCATCCGTATATGAGATGAGTTTAGCAATGGAGGATTTATAAAGATGCGAACTGAAATCAAATGTACCCTGGGCATAGCGCAAATAAGAGCATTTATATGTTCAGTTTTGGGATCATGCATGTGGAGACACGCTTGTTGGACAGCGTAAGAGATATCGGAGCGAGTGAAAGTGAGATATTGTAATGCTCCTGCAAGAAGTCGATACTTGGTCGAATCCTCATATGGAGTATCATTGGACGACCCGAGATTAGACTTGGTACCAACAGGTGTGGGACAAGAGCTGCAGTTAGACATGCCTGGTCGGTCAAGGATTTCTTCTACGTAATTTTTCTGTGACAAAAATATGCCATCAACGGGTCACATCAATGCCTAAAAAGTAGCTGAGTGAACCAAGATCCTTAATAGAAAATTATGCACCCAAGAGAGTGATAATAGATGTGCGAAGAGCATCTAATGAAGCAGTAAGAATTATATCATCAACTTAGGCTTTTATTGTCCTAAGACTTGATTATGGCTTACATAGAGATGCAAACTAGACTTAGGATTGGGCATTTATAGTCCTAAGACTTGACTAGAGATTACATAGCGATGCAAACTACACCTAGGGTATGAATTGGGCTTTTATAGTCCTACGAAATGACTAGGGCTTACAGGAAGATGTAAACTAGACCTAAGCTATGAATTGAACTTTTATAGTCCTAAGACTTAGCTAGGAATTACATAGAGATGCAAACTAGACCTAGGGTATGAATTGAGCCTAAATGCACCTAAGTTTTGGATTGGAGTAGGACTAGACACTAGAGGAAAAAAGACCACGGGCAGCGGTGCAAGGGCTGCGGTTATCTGAAAAACGCAACCCTTAATTACAAAGGGTTGTGGTTAACTCAAAAACCGCATCCCTTCACCTTTTCATTTCCCCCCCTTAAAACTTCCCTCGGTTGGTAATTCGCGCACTCACACCACACCCTAGCTGCTGAATCACCGCCTCTCTCTCTCACTCACGCCCCTGCCTGTCTCCCTCTCTCTCCCACACTCACACGGTCACACCCCTGCCCCTCTCTCTCCGACCTCGTAGCTGTTGTTCTCGTCCTTCCCTCACTCTTCTCCCTCCTCAGTCGCGCCTCCTTCCCTTACTCTTCTCCTCCTTTCGTTTTGGTCGCTAGACCACCGGTGCCATAGTGGTTGTATGGCGGCTTGAAAGCTGTGGTTGTGTGCCGCCTCGTCGCTGGTGATCTCCTCTTTCCCTCACTCTTCTCCGGCGCCGTTCATGGGTGGGTCCGCTCTCAAGATTCTGAGGTAACGTACGCTTTTCTTTTCTTTTTTGAGAAACGTTAGTTAATTGAAGTTGTTTGAGGTAGATTTAGTTCTTGTGCTAGTGATTTTAAGCTTGGTTAAGTATTTGAAGTAGTTGAATGTGATGTGTTCATACTTTTTTGATTTCAATTTGTGTTTTTTTAATTATTTTTATTTATTTTGTTGATGTTTGGATGAGGGTTTGGTCATTTTGGCCACTGAGAACTCAGACGTCATTTGTAGTTAAGGTTGCGAATTGTTCTTGGTGGAATTTAGTAATTGTAGTTGATTAAACTAGATTTAGTGGCTGTGCTGTGATTTTAAGTAGTTCAAATGTGAAATTTTCGGATTCTTTTTCGTTAAGTCTTGCTTGTTTTATGAATGCTTGAATGAGGGTTGGAGTTGTGGTCGTTTGGCATGGGGGAAAGCAGTTCAAGGGCCCTATTATTGGCAAGAGATAACATTGATGAGTGGAGCATTGATTGCCGACCTGAAAAGCTCGATATCATGCTCCGATTGTTAATTACTCGAGGCTTAGGTTCGCTTCGCAAGCTCCATGTTTCGTGTGTCAATAACGATGAGATTTTCCCTTGCATTGCTGAGAAGTAAGCATCCTTTTCCAATTTCATTGTTGATTTGCTTAATGAAAACCTTGTTTTGGTAGTTTTTATTTATTGTTGGTTGTGGTTGTGCTTTTTTTGGTTGACAGGAGGAAGACATTGTATTCATGTGGATCACCTTCCCCTTTCATCTTAATTATGAATATAACTTCATAAGAGGGTTAAATTTAACTTAGGGACCAATGAATTAATGTGGTAGATCATTTATGGGTTGCTATCCAAAAAAATGGAAAGAAAAATGGGGACCATGCATTAGAGTCAGGATTCTGGTGTTTTGTGGATCTGGGTCATTCATTTGTTTCAGTTTATTCATGGTGTCTTGAAATATCATCTTTGGCTCTTTATAAAGCTCACAGGTAGGAGCGATTTATTGAGGTTGTTTGAATGAGTTTATTGTGTGGCTCCCTGTTGGCTTGAGGGTCTAAAACTCTTAACAGATTAATAATGACCACAACACCTAATAGAGAGAGTTTATTTAGCTGTTTTTTCAGTTTCAATACGACCAAATCAAACTAGATTTAGCTTTCTCGGACAAACAAATGGGACATTAGCTGGAAAGAGTATGTCGTCTGATGAATTGTATGCTCATATTCCTGAAGTTGCAACACGGGTGATATTTTCTTTATTTATTTTTATTTTTTGTGTCTATTGCCATGACTCGTGGCAGCTATTTGAATGATTATGGACTCGAGTCCTGGACTTCTTGAAAAGCATAAAATGAAAAGTGTTCTACAATACGTTGGCTATGCAAATCAAATTCCAGTTTTGATGGTCTGTATCAAGGAGTTGTACCATTCTGTAGGACACTTTAGAGTTTAATTCATGGAATCATGGTGCACAGAATCAATGGCCAAAATTTATGTTCAGGATCAGGATCAAATGAACCAACTTCAAAACGTTCTATGTCCCTTCGCCCCCTTCCTCCCCGACAACAAATAGAAAAGCAGGAAAGGATAGACAAAGTTTATCATATGTTTCTTTACAATTTGGCATGTGACTTCCCAATGTTGTGCGAAGAGATCATGTTGGTCCTGTATGTATCAGAAAGAATACACTTCAAAGGTTATCGATATATGTTGAAGTCAACTTGTCTCAACATCTCTTCTTGGTGAAAATTTTGTGTACATCTGAAGGAATGACCATAGACTCTGGCACTCTTTTAAAATCATGCATCATATTTATTCTGAAAATTCATTCTTTTCTTTTGTATATATGTCATTTCATGATTTTGTTGAAAGTAAAATCTTCTGATTGACACTGGTACAGGATCATCAAGGAGGTTGGCTATCCAAGTACTCTATCACTGTGGTGGTTGGTGTTGCAGTTGCAACTTTTATATGGAAACACACCTGGATAAGGTGCGAGGATTTCCATCACATCTTGTGTTTTCTTGTGTCATTATGTTATTCTTTGTCGCATTGAAGATAAACTTTACTTATACAGTTGAAATTTTCTTCACTCTTGAAAGACTTTCAAGGGTTTTTAATTGATTATGAGACTTCACTCATTGCAAGTTTGGTTGGGTATATATTCTCATGTAAGTCTCCAATTAAGGGGGTTTAAGATTAATATGTAGACTTCACTCACTGAAAATATATTGTGAGACAAGTCATTTGTATCCCCTGCCTCCCGACTATTTAACCTCAAGCAATATCTTTGTCTATATTGTATTATGGGCATAATTTGTATAAGAATTGTAATTAATATCTATATATAGATGTTTGTGTGACAATTTGGCATAAAAAGGCAACAAAAAAATTAATTTTTTGGGGTCACAAGGGTTGCGGTTTTTGCTAAAAACCGCAGCCCTTGATGGGTTAAGGGTTGCGGTTTTGATAAAAACCACAGTCGTTAACCCATCAAGGGTTGCAGTGAATAACCGCAACCCATCAAAATTGGTAAGAGCTGCTAAACCAAGCGTCGCGGTCAATAAACGTAGCCCGTAGGCCACTTTTGACCGCAGCCTTTGGCCTTTTTTCCTCTAGTGAGACTTAAGTTGGAATGGTTGAGATGAGACTTATATGAGACTTAGATTGGATTATAATGCAACATGCAACATTAGGTTGATTGTATTAGATTCGAGGTATTTGGACTAGGATTAGAATTTTCGAAATTCATTTTTGAAAGGGACCCCTTGTTTTTATCTTTTTTTAGGAAAAGATGATAGATGATTAATGATCGATTAATTTTTTTTTAAAATGAATATATTTTTACATGTGCTAGGATGATGATTAGTAATTTTTTAAAAAAAAGATAGAACAAAAGAGGGTGTAGGATTGATTTGGGAAAAAAGAGATGTTTTTTTAAAAGGATAAAATGTGATACGGAAGATTTGTTAGAGATGGGATGAGATGGAACGAGGTAGACAAGCATGACGACTGTAACTCTACCATGATCACTTTTCTAGATGCACTTTTCAGGATAGACTTAACCTTAGATGATATGTATGAAAAGATTGATTTTTTGCTTGAATTAGGTGAGTTTCATTTTTAGACAAAAACGACCCCTAGAATGACCATGAATCTACGTGAATGCATATGGAAAAAACAAAGATTTGACCATTACGATGACTAAAGTGATAAAAACCATTATGACGAACTTAATGACACACTTTATTGACTTAAACGATAGCCAAATTGTCAATAGCATGAGACGCAAAGGCTACACGCCACCCAACAGTCCGCCAAGCGCAAAGCTGTGCGTCAGGCGTGCCGCTGTGCGTTTGGCGCACATCCCCCCGGCATGCAATTTGCCAATTTGGCGAAGGATTGGTCAATTTGACAATGTTTTTAGACGCGATTTGAGGTGCAATACATATCATCGTTTTGACAAATTAATAATAGGTAAAAATCGCAATCACAAGCAAACGTCACATAACCTGGTTGGAAAAAGTTCTGAACCTGAAGTCCAGTTCTACATTTCAACTATGGTCAGTTTTAGGTTAAGGTTGAAAAGTGTCCATGACTAAATGATTGATCCCACGCTTAGTTCCTTTGCTTAAAAAGATGGCCACGTGTAAGACGTGCTCCAGTTTTCAAGTCACGAATAAGAGAAGAATGCCATGGTTGGTTGGGTTTGCTTATGACTAAGATCCATCACTATCGCTTAGGAAGCTTTTGGAAGGACAAAGCACAAAGCCCCCGGTGGTCGCCTCACGCATAGAACATGCGCTAATGAGGCAAGGAATATCACCTTATAGTGGCTTAAACAATAGCCATGCACATGCAAAACAATATGTTGTTCTAAGGCATAAAAAGAGAATGAATTGTTTTTTTTCAAGTTTCACACACTCATTTAATAAAATATTTTTTTTAAAAAAATGCCCCCAAGTGGAGTCGCCAAATTGTAGGGGTGTTTCTATTCGCCTACGCGGGATGAGTGCGTATTTGACTACCTCATTGTCGGGTACGATCACGTTCATGAACCATGTTCGCCCATTGCTAGCCTCTACTAAACACGATTCATATCAAAGTTTATGCCAAAGAACCACCACATAATATTTTCAAACACCCTAAAATATTAGTCTAGATTGGTTTATTAAACACATATAGTGACACCCTATTTAGCAATCAAAATTACTGGGTTCCTAATAAGTTGTCCAAATTATCTGATTAATGTTACAACAATTTCTTAGGTCTTGATTAGCAATAATAACGTGTTGGTGATGAGAGAATAAACATGACAATCATAGAAAAATACATAAGAAAATAAGAAAGAAAGAATAAAGGTTAGAATATACAAAAGAACGGATTTTTATCAAAGATCTACATAATGAAAGAAATTGTTAGTAATTTCAATAAAACAAGCAAGAAAAAGAGATTTAAGGACCCTCGGGAATATACCGTTGTGGTTTGGGTCTGATGGAATAACAACCTTCGGGCAGAGCAATCGTGAAGCCTTTCAACGAAAACTTGTGAAGATCAATCAAAGTTATGATTGTGTTTATGTGTTTGTGTGTTTGAGTATGAAAGTATGGGAGTATGAGAGTATTTTCGCCTTGAGAGAACGCAAGTATTCGGGTATAAAGAGTGTGTAAAGGTCTCCTCCAGATCCGGAAATCATTAACTTATTTATATGAAAATATAAAAAAAAAAAAAAGAAAAAGTCGTGCGCTCAGCACAAAAGATAGCGCTGGATGCAATGCCACGCGTCAAGCGCACAGTGGTGCGCTAAGCGCAATCCAGCCTGTACGCCAAGCGCACAGCCTGCGCCAGACGCACCACTAATCTAGCCAGCTTTTGTAACGCAGTTTTCTAAAGATTCTTTTTATCTTTAAATCCGAAAACTAGCTATTTTACAAGATAATATCTTATTTCAACTTAAAAATCCTTTACTGTCAAATATCTTTGAGAATATTTATGTATTTCAGAAAATATTTATTAAAATACTAAATACATACAATTAATAATCATGAATAACTAATTGGTTTTTCAAAAGATTGTGCTCAAAATCTTTTATTTGTGGGCTCAAAAAAAAATTAATTATTAGGAATAATTGATTGGGCTTTAAAATAGGATTTTAGATCTTTAATGCAAATAAATAAGCTTTATGCTTTTAAAACAATTTTGGGCTTAGCTGTTCGAACAGCTCTCCCCTTGGGCCGGACCAATTAAGGCCGCAGTATGCTTCATCATTGGGTCCTCAAATGGGGAGACACGATTATGTCTCTACAATACCTTGATGTCGATCCTAATTATTCCTTTAATGAAGATTTAGTACTCCATAAATCTTGAAGAAAAGATGACTCTCTAATACATACACGAAGGAGGTACGACAAAGTTGTCGATCAATGACAACAAATTGAAATTATATATGTAAGCTGAAAATTGAATACAAGTTGATAATAAAACTTATTGCTTCAACGCTCCTACTTTCACAATAGAGGTTTTCAATCACCTAAGTTACTCCTAATCCATGCATTGAACCATTAATCCTAGTCCACTCTTGATATAAAACTCCATGGTTTGGAAATAATCAAACTTTCACTTTTCACGAAAGAAATTTTTGTTCAGAATCACACTCTATGTGATATTATTATGCATTGTTTCTTATAATGAGTTGCATGAGTTAGATTTCCTTAATGAATTAAATTCTGACCCTAACACTTGTTCCTCAAACCTAATCCAAGAAGGATTGGGATATAAAATGAACTACCTGATTGTTGCCACCCAAAATAAGCTAATTCAGCTCAACTGGTGATCTAAAACAAAGGTAAACCATGTAATCAACATCTAACTAATTCAGCCAATTGGCTTAATGAATCGTGAACTCAAAATCAAGACCAAACCTATAGGTCACACCATGTAACGCTTTAGGAGTATGGTTACACCATATGCTTTATTCACCTAAGTAAAATAAATGATGTTTTACTAAGTAAGATTAACTTAGATTATCCAATAAGCCAATTAAGATTAACAAGTGAGAAATTATCGCTTAACTACAGTCAAATTGAATCTCATCACCTCAAAAAACAACGGTGATTGAGTCATCCATAACAAAATATGTTTTTGAATCCTCATCATTCTCCTCACCTTCTATAGAATTGGTCCTCAGATTCACGTCTGCATATTAAGGAGAAAGATCACAAGTGTTAAAGGCTCCACCTGTTAGAGGTGTCTTAATTACATTAAAGTATCCAGATATAAGTAATAGTTATTAAAAATAATAATTCTAGATAGTTGTAATGTAGTGTTGGAAATTAATTGTAGCTTGTAAGTCAATTCCATGAATTAGTCTTGCACTGAACTCTATTGAACCTATATAATCACAATTGGATTAAATTATAAACTATTGGACTTAGGATTTCAATATGGCCTAATAGGGAAATTAGGGTTAAGGATTAGGGGTATAGAAGGAGGATACAAGGGCCTAAAGTCATGTGTCTGCTTCGAAAATCGTGCCTTCCCTTCTCTCTCTATATTAGACTCTTAATAACCTAGTTGTTGTTCATGAATCCTAATTTGAAGACTCTGTGTGTGGAAATCCTACATCAATTCTACTTAATATTTTGCCCTCCACATGATAAAAGAATTATCGTTGACCTTTGTTTAGGAAAACAAGTGATGTGGATTCAAAGGCATTTGTGCAAGAAGAACCATTTACCTTGGTGTTGGATATTGTGGGGTTCAACTTGTTTGCTTCTAAACAAGAGTTTCTCACTTGTGCTACTTGGAGTCGTGCCGACAATGCATAAGGAGTGGAGAAATGGAGCTTTGGAAGACATTCCTAGTTCTGTTAGGAATGATAGTTGGCGTGTGATTACATGCTTAGTTGAGTTCCATTAGGACTCTTCATTTCTTTATTGTTAGAGTTTTTTGGCTTACAGGTTTTTACTATTCCTACTTGGAATAGGTTTTTCTTGTTTTAAGCACTTTAAGACTCTTTTATTCTTATCTTGTTTTAAGAGTTTTATTGTTGATTATGACTTCGAGACTTATCCTAAGCATAGTAGGAGTTATTTTGGAGTATATATAGACTAGGTTGTATGACGTTTCAAGTTAGTTATGCAAAAGTTTTATTTCGTCAGTTTTATACTTGCATGTGAGTTATTGCTTACAAATCATTGAATTTAATTCAGGAATGAATATTAAAATAAACTAAGTAGGTGAGTTGAAAGAACTAACTTATAAAATTTCAAACCCTAGATCCTAAACTTATTAAACAATCAAAATTATTATCAAATATTAATATCAAATAAAATAAACAAATAGTTCAGGCTTAATAACTTACATATTTACTGCCCTGGCCTCAAGCTCGACAAATTTGCGTTGCCGGCAAATCACAAAGAAAGAAAGTTAAAACCTCCAAAGATTTGTCGCCATGACTTCACTCTCATCACCTCAAATTTTCCTCGATTTTGGATTTAACCTGCTCAAACCGGCAGTCGCAGGCGAAGTAGTAGCAACGCATCAACCACAACAAAGGCAGGGTTAAGATGGCGAAGGTAAGGGAGAATAAAGATAGCGGAGGTGATTTAGATGGTGATAGAGGGTAAGAGATGGTGGTTGTGGTGGGAGATTTACCCAGTTGCCGTCGTAGAGGTAAAGAGAGGGTGAGAAATAGTGGTGGTGGTTGGTTCCGAGATAGTGCGAGATGGTGGTGATGATGGTTGGTTTAGGGTTTAGGGTGAGAGAAGTGAGGAGAGAGGAAAAGAGGCAGGGTGAGAAGAATGAATAATGTTTATGTAATAGCCCTATTTTGAAAAGTGCTTATTAAATGCTAATTATATTTTAACGTAATAAATATAATTAGCATTTAATAAGCAATTTTCAAAATAGCATCTTGTAACAGCCCGCTCTTCCGAGCTGCTTGCGAAACACACTCAACAACCATATACTATAATTAACACTTGATTAAATAAAATCGCAGCGGAAAATATTCTTAATTACACCAATAAATCGACTAAATTCCCAAAAATTATACAACGAAATATCAATAACTATTCTCGAATTAGCTATCTAAAATACAAACTCAATCCTTAATCCACAAGACATCTTTATCTCGCTCCACTTCCAATTCCGAGCTCTTAATACCAAACCTGCAAATTTAGAGAAGAAATACAAAACAAACAAAATTCCAAAATGAGTGGAAAACTCGTAACCTTTACTTTAGCCCTTTATAAACATTTTATTTATCAAATCATTTCATTTACGTTACAACGCTAACATAGCTCATTCTCTTAAAAAAATCAGTGGCAAGTACAGGATTTGGACAAACGTTGCCTCCAAGGTTCGTTATGGAGCCCAGCAATACTACCCCCAAGGTTCACAAAGTCCATGGAGCGTAGCCGACCATATCAGGTCAAAAGAGTAATCATCCTCCACCCATACCTTGCCCACTTTCTATTTTCAATTCATAAACTAAGCCAGCAAAAACAATTGCGTATTCATAATCATCGAATAATATTTCCATAATCAGCTCACAACATCACATTCATAACTATAGCCATAGTACGAACTTAAGTATAAACATAATAAAGAGTTCCACACATGAGGGCATAAGTAATACATTTTACTGAACATAAAAGTTACCTGATACGCGATCCATTCTTTAGCTCCGACATATAAAGACTTTGATCAGAACTACATAACTCCATCATTCTCTTGGCCTCCATAATAATCCTCAGACAATCACCTCACAACGACAATGATAATCAATAACCAATAACCAATCTTAATTAATCTAAACTAGAGAATGGAACCATAATCAATTCCCATTTTAGAAATTATCAACCTTTAACATCCCAATTCCATAATCCTTAATTCACTATCATAATCAACTAAGTTCAATAACACTAGCTACATCACACGACTAACACCCCAATTCATAATCATAATTCTAAATTATAGAACTAAGCTAACTAAACTTAACTCACATGCTTATTTAAACAAATAAGAAACTCGATTGGGTACTAATAACATGAAACGAAGATAAAGGACAAGATAAAATTATAACTAGCAACAAAAGTGATTTGAGTTATTCATAAAAATCAAAGAGACCAAGAGGAACTGAAAATAAGGAGCGAAAGGAAGGAGTAAGTATGGCAGAGCATAAGACAGAACAACAACGATAACAACTCCACAACAACCACCACAACTACAACAACACAACACCAACAAATGCAACAGCAACAACATAGCAACAACCCCTATAGCAGAACAACAACAACATAAGAAGGGGGAAGTACCTTTGATACTTCGCCGGACAAACAATAAAATGACAGCAGCAACAACACGGCGACAAGACCACAAGCAGCAGTACCGCGACGGAGGAGAGAGAAAGAGCACTAACGACAACCAACAACAGCAGCAGCAATGCGGCGGCACGCGAGTAACACCGCGGCGGCAGAACACAAACAGACGAGGAAGAACAAGACCAGCAACAAGACAAACGAGGAGAGAGAAAACTTGAGCTGCAGGCCAAGCTCCGGCGATTAGTACAGCTCCGTCGAGCTTGGGGAACACCGACGAGGGGAGATAAAACTCCGTCGAGGGGGATGACAGGGCAGCAGCACAGGGTAGATGCGGGTGAGAGAAATGGGAATTACGGGATTGGGGTTTTTCTTTTGGGGTTTTGGAGAAATGATGAGAAGGTTCTAAGAGATGAAGATGGGTTTATGTTTTAAAAAAAATCGACAAAGGGGCAATAAAGACGAGGACGAAACCGTCTATCATTTTCCTATTTGGCTAAACACCACTCAACTAATTGCACATAAAACTCAAAATATAAAATAATAATAAAATAATAATAACCTCATAAAGATAAATAAATAGATATATTACAACATGACAAATAAAAAAATAATACTCCACAACTCAAATAAAATAAGAGTTTTGGAACATAATTAATTTAATAAATATAATCAGCATTTAATAAACGCGCTTAAAAACAGGGCTATTACAGTTTAGGGTTTCAGAATGGGCTTTATACATGCGCGTTTGTTGGGCCACTTTAATTGGATCAGTTAAATGATCTGGTCCACTTAAACTAGATATGTTTTTATTACCTAATCTAGTTCGAGACCTCATACGATCAGTTAATGATCCTTTCCTGTGCGGGCAAAAACATTGACTTAGCTGTTCTGGTTCAGGACCCCACCGGATCAGTTCTTTATGTCATTTAGCATTTTTCAACTAGTGAAGATAAGAATGTTCCAACATTCATAACTCCATCTTATAACAATCCAGACCCAAATTCTAAATTATCTCAAGATCTTATCAAAGCATGAGAAGTAGAGAATATTGAGGCTCGAGTTTCTTACTCATGGATCATAATTGCAAAACAAAACAAAACCCTACCCTTTGTTTAACAAAACAAAATCCTATAGATTTCGTACCATAAAAAAGAATAATACAATACAAACAGTCTTCAATCCCTTGTAATTCAACAATTCAAAACCTTGGAGGATCATTATAACAGAAAAAAATGCAACACCAAAAAGAGAAAAAATGTCAAGAGTAAAAATTGAAGTCTAACAGCGGATAAATTAGAAATTTGTTTCCATAACATAAACAAAGAAATACCAATTGAGCGTAAATTTGAGCGTGCTGTTCGCCGTCGAGTTGGAGGTTACCTTAGATGAAGACAAAAGAGGGCTACCTTTAGATTGAATGAAATTGACGAACTTGTCTCTTTCCTGCTGCTGCACCACCATCGCAACTGCTGAAGAACCAACTTTGTGTGAGAGAGAAAGTAGTTCGTGAGAGAAGGCGTGAAAAAGCGAAAGAAGAAAGGAGTTAGTGAGAGAGGGAGAGGAGAGAACTGTGGTTTTGTTGATGCGGGAGATGGTAGGAGGTAGAGGTCGTGTTTTCGTGGTGGGCGGAGAGTGGAGGTAGGAGAGGTCACCATTTGAAAGAGGAGAGACGAGAGATAAGAAAGGAGAGAGAAAATGAGAGGGGGAGCAAGGTAGGATTATAACGAGGCAAGGAGTGAGGGAGCGAGGGAAAACAAAAAAAATTATTTAAAACCACAAATGCTCCGGTCAACCGGAGCATTTATCAATTTTTTTCTTAAAATTCTAAGGAAACTCACTAAATGTTGTGTTTGTGGAAAACCTGGAGCATTTAGTAAGTAGCAAAATAATCTTTGTCCTCTAGTACCCATTATCTCTCATGTGCGAGCTACTCCTACTAGGGCCTCATCCTAGCACTCCTTCTACCACTAGCCCACCACGCTATGTCTATACCTCTGCTCGTCTGTGTAGCTCAGTACCCCTTCTCCCAACCTAGCCTAAATGCAAACACGATCTAAATAGATTTAGTGAAACTAAATCTTAAACTATGTATTATCTGCATCATATAGCTCACCTTTTTGTAGAATTGCACAAACAAGCATTAACTGACCCAAATTGGGATGCGGCTTTGCATGTTAAATGTAGTGCTTTAATTGAAATAGGATCAAATGAACCAACTTCCAAACGTTCTATGTCCCTTCGCCCCCTTCCTCCCCGACAACAAAGAGAAAAGCAGGAAAGGATAGACAAAGTTTATCATATGTTTCCTTACAATTTGGCATGTGACTTCCCTATGTTGTACCAAGAGATCATGTTGGTCCTGTATGTATTAGAAAGAATACACTTCAAAGGTTATCGATATATGTTGAAGTCAACTTGTCTCACCATCTGTTCTTGGTGAAAATTTTGTGTACATCTAAAGGAATGGCCATAGACTCTAGCACTCTTTTAAAATAATGCATCATATTTATTCTGAAAATTCATTCTTTTCTTTTGTATATATGTCATTTCATGATTTTTTTTAAAGTAAAATCTTCTGATTGACACTGGTACAGGATCATCAAGGAGGTTGGCTATCCAAGTACTCTATCACTATGGTGGTTGGTGTTGCAGTGGCAACTTTTATATGCAAACACACCTGGATAAGGTACGAGGATTTCCATCACATCTTGTGTTTTCTTGTGTCATTATGTTATTCTTTGTCGCATTGAAGATAAATTTTACTTATACAGTTGAAATTTTTTTTCACTCTTGAAAGACTTTCAAGGGTTTTTAATTGATTATGAGACTTCACTCATTGCAAGTTTGGTTGGGTATATATTCTCATGTAAGTCTCCCATTAAGGGGGTTTAAGATTAATATGTAGGCTTCACTCACTGAAAAATATATTGTGAGACAAGTCATTTGTATCCCCTGCCTCCTGACTATTTAACCTCAAGCAATATCTTTGTCTATATTGTATTATGAGCATAATTTGTATAAGCATTGTAATTTATATCTATATATAGATGTTTGTGTGACAATTTGGCATAAAAAGGCAACAAAAAAATTAATTTTTGGAGTCACAAGGGTTGCGGTTTTTGCTAAAAACCACAGCCCTTGATGGGATAAGGGTTGCAGTTTTGATGAAAACCACTAGCCGTTAACCCATCAAGGGTTGCGGTCAATAACTGCAGCGCTTCAAAATTGATAAGAACTGCTAAGCCAAGCACTGCGGTCAATAAACGTAGCCCTTAGGCCACGTTTGACCGTAGCCTTTGGCCTTATATGAGACTTAGATTGGATTATAATGCAACATGCAAGATTAGGTTGATTGTATTAGATTCGAGGTATTTGGACTAGGATTAGAATTTTCGAAATTCGTTTTTGAAAGGGACCCCTTGTTTTTATCTTTTATTGGGAAAAGATGATAGATGATTAATGATCGATTAATTTTTTTTGAGAATGATTTTTTTTGTACAAGTGGTAGGATGATGATTAGTAAATTTTTTCAAAAAAGATAGAACAAAAGAGGGTGTAGGATTGATTTTGAAAAAAGAGATGTTTTTCTAAAAAGATGAAATGTGATACGGAAGATTTGTTAGAGATGGGATGAGATGGAACGAGGTAGACAAGCATGACAACTCTAACTCTACCATGATCTGATCACTTTTCTAGATGCACTTTTCAGGATAGACTCAACCTTAGATGATATATATGAAAAGATTGATTTTTTGCTTGAATTAGGTGAGTTTTTTTTTTAGACAAAAAGGACTCCTAGAATGACCATGAATCTACGTGAATGTAGATGGAAAAAACAAAGATTTGACCATTACGATGACTAAATTGATAAAAACCATTATGCCGGACTTAATGACAGACTTTATTGACTTTAACGATAGCCAAATTGACAATAGCATGAGACGCAAAAAACGCAACAATGCGTCAGGCGCAAAGCTGTGCGTCAAGCGTGTCGCGGTGCGTTTGGTGCACATCCCCCCGACATGCAATTTGCCAATTTGGCGAAGGATTGGTCAATTTGACAATGTTTTTAGACGCGATTTGAGGTGCAATACATATCAACGTTTTGACAAATTAATATAATAGGTAAAAATCGTAATCACAAGCAAACGTCACATAACATGGTTGGAAAAAGTTCTGAACCTGAAGTCCAGTTCTACATTTCAACTATGGTCAAGTTTAGGTTAAGGTTGAAAAGTGTCCATGACTAAGAGATTGATCCCACGCTTCGTACCTTTGCTTAAAAAGGTGGCCACGTGTAAGACGTGCTCCAGTTTTCAAGTCACGAACAAGAGAACGATGCCATGGTTGGTTAGGTTTGCTTATGACTAAGATCCAACCCTATCGCTTAGGAAGCTTTCGGAAGGACAAAGCACAAAGCCCCCGGGGGTCGCCTCACGCATAGAACATGCGCTAATGAGGCAACGAATATCACCTTATAGTGGCTTAAACAATAGCCATGCACATGCAAAACAATATGTTGTTCTAAGGCATAAAAAGAGAATGAATCGTTTTTTTTCAAGTTTCACACTCATTTAAAAAAGTATATTTTTTAAAAAATGCCCCCAAGTGGAGTCGCCAAATTGTAGGGGTGTTTCTATTCGCCTACGCAGGATGAGTGCGTATTTGACTACCTCATTGTAGGGTACGATCACGGTCATGAACCATGTTCGCCCATTGCTAGCCTCTACTAAACACGATTCATATCAAAGTTTATGCCAAAGAACAACCATATAATATTTTCAAACACCCTAAAAATATTAGTCTAGATTGGTTTATTAAACACATATAGTGACACGCTATTTAGTAATCAAAATTATTGGGTTCCTAATAAGTTGTCCAAATTAACTGATTAATGTTACAACAATTTCTTAGGTCTTGATTAGCAATAATAACATGTTGGTGATGAGAGAATAAACATGACAATCATAGAAAAATATATTAGAAAATAAAAAAGAAAGAATAAAGGTTAGAATATACTCCCTCTGTATTTTTTTATCTTTCCTACTTTGACTTTACACGTTTGCCAATGCACTTATTCAACTTTAAATATCTTTCATTACATATTAGTAAAAATTATAATGATTAAATATTATTAAACTACTCATTGAGACGAATCAAACAAGACCCCACATGACTATATTTTTCATTATATATTGAGAAGAATTTAAAAGATTCTCTCTAATTGTGAATAGTGTCAAGATTCCAAGTGAGAAAGATAAAAAAAATACAGAGGGAGTACAAAAGAACGGATTGTTATCAAAGATATACATCATGAAAGAAATTGTTAGTAACTTCAATAAAACAAGCAAGAAAAAGAGATTTAAGGACCCTCGGGAATATACCGTTGTGGTTTGGGTCTGAGGGAATAACAACCTTCGGGAAGAGCAATCGTGAAGCCTTTCAACGAAAACTTGTGAAGATCAATGAAAGTTATGTATGTGTTTATGTGTTTGTGTGTTTGAGTATGAAGGTATGGGAGTATGAGAGTATTTTCGTCTTGAAAGAACGCAAGTATTCGGGTATAAAGAGTGTGTAAAGGTCTCCTCCAGATCCGGAAATCATTAGCTTATTTATGTGCAAATATAAAAAAAAAAGATAAGAAAAAATCATGCGCTCAGCGCAAAAGATAGCGCTGGACGCAACGCCACGCGTCAAGCGCACAGTGGTGCGCTAAGCGCAATCCAGCCTGTGCCAGACGCACCACTAATCTAGCCAGCTTTTGTAACGCAGTTTTCTAAAGATTCTTTTTATCTTTAAATCCGAAAACCAGCTATTTTACAAGATAATATCTTATTTCAACTTAAAAATCCTTTACTGTCAAATCTCTTTGAGAATATTTATGTATTTCAGAAAATATTTATTAAAATAATAAATACATTGAATTAATAATCATGAATAACTGATTGGTTTTTCAAAAGATTGTGCTCAAAATCTTTTATTTGTGGGCGCAAAATAAAATTAATTATTAGGAATAATTAATTGGGCTTTAAAATAGAATTTTAGATCTTTAATGCAAATAAATAAGCTTTATGCTTTTAAAACAATTTCGGGCTTAGCTGATCGAACAGCTCTCCCCTTGGGTCGAACCAATTAAGACTGCGGTATGCTTTATCATTGGGTCCTCAAATGGGGAGACACGGTTATGTGTCTACAATACCTTGATGTCGATGCTAATTATTCCTTTAATGAAGATTTAGTACTCCACAAATCTTGAAGAAAAGATGACTCTCTAATACATACACGAAGGAGGTAGGACAAAGTTGTTGATTAATGACAACAAATTGAAATTATATATGTAAGCTGAAAATTGAATACAAGTTGATAATAAAACTTATTGCTTCAACGCTCCTACTTTCACAATAGAGGTTTTCAATCACTAAGTTACTCCTAATCCAAGCATTGAAGCATTAATCGTAGTTCACTCTTGATATAAAACTCCATGGTTTGGAAATAATCAAACTTTCACTTTTCAAGAAAGAAATTTTTGTTCAGAAACACTCTCTATGTGATATTATTATGCATTGTTTCTTATAATGAGTTGCATGAGTTAGATTTCCTTAATGAATTAACTTATAACCCTAACACATGTTCCTCAAACCTAATTTAAGAAGGATTGGGAAATAAAATGAACTACCTGATTGTTGCCACCCAAAATAAGCTAATTCAGCTCAACTGGTGATCTAAAACAAAGGTAAAACATGTAATCAACATCTAACTAATTCAGCCAATTGGCTTAATGAATCGTGAACTCAAAATAAAGACCAAACCTATAGGTCACACCATGTAACGCTTTAGGAGTAAGTTGAAATATTATTATGTCATTTCTATGTCATTATTATATTCTTTTCCCTAATTTTATTATTATTTTTTATCTCTCTATATACATAGCATTGTTACTCGTTTTTATGTCATTATTGAGCAAACTTGTATCATTTAAACCTATTTAATATTATTCGTCAACTTCATATTTTGTGTCATTACTCATTTATGTGTCATTATTACTCATTTATACGTCATTATAGAGCAAACTTGTATTATCCAAACTAATTTTAATATTATTTGTCAACTCCATATGTACCATATCATTATTACTCATTTATGTGACATTATTACTCTTGTTATGTCATTATTGAGAAAACATGTATCATTTAAACGTATTTTAATAATTTTTGTCAACTCCTTTTTTTTGTGTCATTAATTACTACTCATTTTTGTGTCAGTATTACTCATTTTTATGTCATTAGTAAGCAAACTTGTATCATTTCAACCTATTTTAATACTTCCTCCGTCCCAGAATAGTCTGAACACTTTCCTTTTATGTTTGTCCCAAATTAGTTTGAACACTTCTTTTTTTGGCATGGTCCCAACATTAATATATTATTTCTCTTACACATCTTTGGCCCACACTCTACCTTTTATCAATATTACCCAACTTTCTCTCTCCTCTAATAAATAATACCCCACCAACTCCTATCACATCTACTTTTTGAATAAAATAACATTTGATAACCACGCTACAACTTATCACCTTAAACAACGTGTCCCAACAAGTGTTCAGATCTTTCTGGGACGGAGGGAGTATTATTTGTCAACTCCTTATTTTTGTATAATTATTTACATATTTTTATAACATTATTACTCATTTTTATGTCATTATACAACAAAAATATATCATTTAAACCTATTTTAATAAGATCTCAACTATTTATGCTTTATTAATCAATCCCTAGAGGTATTTTTTATATTTCTTCATTGTGCCAAGTAAGTTTATGCACTTTATCTTCAAATATTATGCTTTGTTGAGTAGCATGTTTGATTACATTTTAGTCTCACAAATTTGCTTAGCTATTTCTACATGCATGTTGATGGATTGCATTTCTATTGATGTTTTCTCATTCACCATGAGTAGTGAGTAGTTTCTTTTAGGTCTTGGGGATGAAAAAAACCCTCTTAGTGACTGAGTAATTGATTGGTATTTGTTGTTGAGTTTATATTTGTGGAATTGAGTTCTAGTGTAATTTGCTATGAGTTTTCATGCGTGATCACCATTAAAACTCTTCTAATCTTTCCTAACGAAAAATAGAGAGATGAAATTAGCATGTTAGCTCACTAGACTCACATGACTTGAAATCACTAAGAAATTAGGTTTATGAGTCAAGAATGGTGAGCTTGATGTTTTCACGCATGTTGAATTGAGTAATTACCATGAGAATAGGAGTTATTTAACTTGATATAGTTCGAATTTGCTTAAGAAAGTGATTAGTTATTGCATATAGTTCACTACCATCACATTCATGGCTCAACAACTTAACTCCTAGTTGATTAACTTATAGCAACTTAGAGTGGTGTCACCACCCCTAAGGCCTATCTTCCATTAAATGCATGGACATAATTTTGTAGTTGACTTAATCTAGTTCAACCACCACCCTTACAACCAAGGCCATGCCAAAATTCATCGATAAGTAGTTCAAATTGAGTTAACTACTGGCCTTCCCCCGGGTTCGACCCTTACTCGCCCTTACTACTAGTTAGTGGGTTGTGTTAGGAGATGTATAAATTATTAAAGTGTTGATTGACCCTAGAGCCTATAACACTAATAGGATGTCCAATCACACTTTTTTGAGCCGTTGCCGGGGAAGGCGACGAATTTGACTTGAATTACTTGATTTATAAATTGTGGCCTTTTATTTATTACATATTCTTTATTTATTGTTTTGGTTTAGAGTCCGTGCTAGTCATTCCTAACCCTCTACTTAGCTTTGGTGTTGTACATGAGTACAACGTTGAGGAATAATCTTGAATTCATCCTTGCAACCCTAGAAGGCGAAACTCCATTGCCTAGGCGAAGAGGTAGACCTCCGAAGAGGCAAAGGGGTAGACCTCGTGTTGTTTCACCATCACCGCAAGCAAGGGCTAGTAGTGTGTCGGGTTCTTTACATCAAAGCACTCCAATAAATTCAAGTTCGCTATTGAGAATGGCGGGTAATGAACAAATAACTCTTGAGGACCTGACCGAAAACCCAAAATCGTGATTTTTAGTGGACCAAGGACCTGACCGGAATCTTCTGTCCCGTCCGGTCCGGTCCAGATTCCGCTACAATTCTGCTCTTTGCACTGCCCTGGCTGCAACTACGGCAGCATGCCGCGGCGGCGACACGGACGCAACATTGCTGGCAGATGGCAATAGCACCAACGACTTGAGGCGTGGGAAAACAGGGCAAGAGCTTATAACTCGAGGAGAGAGAAATTTGTGGCACCAGTTCGCTAGCTTGTGGCGGTGACGAGATAAAGATCCAGTGAGCAGAACTAAACGGCGTAAAATGGCAGCAATCGATAAATTCGGCGAAATCGAAACCCTAAATTTGTGCGACAATATACATATCATCTTGAATTTTTGCATTAGTTATTATATCAGTTCATTCGATCTGTTCTTCGCAGCTGCTTGATATTCGATTAGTTGATCAGAACAAAGATTAATTATAGGAGGAGCAAATCGAACTCTGACTTTGTTGTCGTTCTTAACCCGCGATGATTGGCAGATGAAGGATGAGAGAGAATTGGGAGAAGAGCGGAGAGTAGAGACAGGGAGGTAGATAAATCATAAATGTGCAGGTTTGTTTTGAATTCGCACGTGTGAAGGTTTGTTACACAATTAGTTATTGTGTAACATGTTACACACAAGACTGTCAAATTATATTGCGTGTTACCCATTATTAGCATCAACTAAAGTTTCTAGAGAAACCCATAGATGTTTCTTATGTTACATGAATCTAATATTATAGAAACATATTAATTATTCATTAGCATTGTTAGCTTTAAACATATTGTCTTCATAAACGGGGGGAAATGAAAGTATTTAAGAGGAATTACAAAGGTTATTTTCATAATTTTTGTCATTTTTGAATAAAATTTTTTTTTGTTAACTAAAAGTTTATCAAACATCGAAAAAATAACTTGTATGAGTGGATTTTTATTCCTTTATGCCTACACGCGGTGTGAGCGCGTTTACTAATTGATTACCCCATTGTTAAGGTTTTATTTGAAGTTCATTTTGAAGTCACCAATAATTCTTTAATGGAAGAATCATAAACCTAATTGGATATTGAAACTGTAGGGACATCTTAGGGACTTATCCAATGTAGATTTCCCCGTCTAGACTCCATAGATGGTCAGGAACCAAAAGTTGAGTTCGGGGGGTGAGGGTACAACACAGTCAGGAACCATGTTGCCCAGTGATGGCCTCTATTAAATATCGATTCACTACAGATTTTATGCCAAAGAATAATCACATAACGTTTTAAACACCCTACAAAATATTTAGTCTAAGTTGGTTAAGGAAACACATAAAAAGACTAATTTTTAGTGACATGTGATTTAACAATCAGATTACTGGGTTCCTAACAGGTTGTCCAATTTATCTAAATTAGTTAGAACATTTATTTTGGTCTTGATTAACAATAAATACAAGGTGATAAATATTGCAATCAGACATAAAAAATAATATGTTCATAAAAATAAATAAAAATATAAAAATAAAATACTACAGGGAGTTAGTATAAAATACAATACTTACAGTCGCAGGAATACGTTAACAATCTACATCATGAATAGAAGGTTGGTAACTTCTAAAATAATAGTAAAAAAATAAAGAAAATAAAGTAAAGGTGGTTAATTTAGTTGACCCTCAGAAATTATACCACCGTCCAGGATCGTCGATTTATACGGATCTTGGAAAATTGAATATTGAACAAGCCTTTAAAACAATTGCTGGTTACGTTATGCGTTGAATATAAATGTACGTTGTTTGATTTGGATAAAAGATGTGTGCTTGGTTTTGTTTATGATAATAGAATAAAGAAATAGGATGGGTGATTATTATATGATAATTGGAGGCAGTAGGTATTGGGGATTTATTGTTACGTGGAGTTTAGTATTATGATGAACCAGGAAGTTGATGGATTTTGGTGATGATGCATTGACTTAGATGTTAGGAGGTGAATATGGTGCTTTGGTGTATGAGATTAGAGAGGTTGTTGAAGGTGTGCGAGTGTGATTAGTGGGAGTGCTGTCGAATGTCTTTTGAGGGAGGTTGTGTGTATTTGTTTTGTGAAACGAGTGTCGAGTGATTTTGTGAGTTGAGATGTGTTTGTAACATCCCGATAATCCTCCCTTTTCCAAAATACCTTTTCAATACAAAACATGGAGAATCATCAAAGCATTATCGCCCGTGTGATAACGTATCGCTTATTCAGAATTTTGCAGCGGAAAATGTATATACTAAACTTCATACTTTAAATATAATAAACCAACAAAGTACTTAAAACCAACACTCTAAAAATGTCTACTCCAAAACCAAACTTAATATAATATTCCTACTAAAGCAACAGATAAAACAATTTCTTACACAAACTCTCCATTCCTAGATTCCCAATGATGCAACATCTGCACACCTGTAGATGTCAATGCTCTAAAGAATCTGCTCATCAAAATGGGTCATCACAGGATCAATAAGGCAAAGCCATGATCAACACATACAAACAAAGCACGGAATCAGCAAAGCTGAGTACTACATAACAATACATAAACATTCCTAACATGTTACTAAGAAATAATAAACAGGGATAAATAATAATATAACAATATAACATTCTGCAGATAACTTCTACTGAACTAAACTTTAATCATCTTTTTATTACTTTAATGGAATAGTTATTGGACCGAGTTGTCTAACTAAAAACCAGCCTTCACCTAGGAAGACGAAATACGGGCGCGACTCCGCATTCCATAATGACCTGCGATATCGAGGGACCTTTGAATAAAAATAGGAACGGTGATCAATCCAATTCCGAGAAAAAGCCATGGCACGCTCACCATGTACCCCAACTCCTGATTGTCCAACTTCAGACGTGCACCAGTCCAAAGTTTATTACTATCCAAGTTACACTTTACGTGATTTACAATTTATTACTCATTATGACACACAAGTAATACAGATATATCAAATCAAATATTCACCACTGAACTTCTTTTTATCTTTGGATTTAATAAGTGATCACACAGCTTACAAATCCAAGAGTACTTCCTTTTATTCCAATCTTTCTTATTTGTTGAACCTAGCCAACAACCAATCTTACCTTTCAAAGGCATAACTTATCAACTTACCAAATAAGACCCACAGTCCTCATAAGGTAGTGAAAATAATAATATAAGGGGACACATGATTGAACATGATCCAACTCAATAATTATATTAATTCCCCCATGTGATTTAATAAATAAAGTTCTCATCCAACATGCTTGCATTAATATTCCATACAAGCAGGATATTCACTCATAATCAAATCTTATAATCAACATGTTTGCACACAGGCATAAAACATGTAAAATCCCTTCACAATAGAAAATCATATATGAACTTATAAAGTTCCTATACATAATACTACAATTTTTCCTTCCTAAAATCATGGTACTAACTCACATAACATATAGGTATGTACGTACCTTGTATAAACAAACTGATATGCCACCTTTAATTACTTTAAAAGTCGCCTACTGAAAAATCTCCGCCTAAAACAACCAATATAATTTAAAGTCAATACTCTAATTAAATTCCAGCAACTTTAAAATACTTTAAATCCTCTTTAAAAATATTTAAAAGTTGTTTTTATCATTAAAACTCCAACTACTTAATTTACCTAGCATAGTACTACTATACTAGTCATTAAAATCCATAAAACTACATTAATAACAATCCTTTTTAAATTCCAGCAGCATATACTTATGTAAAACTCCCTTTAAACATACTTAAACATGCTTAAATTCATAATTCAAAACAATCTCATAGTTTATAACATGCTACTATGATTTTCCAATATTTAACACCCTAAAAATTCATGCTTTGATAATTAAAACTCAATATAAAATTAATAATCAAATCTGAAATTTTATTCTTTTAATACATAACATATATAATCCATGATTAATCATTAAAACAGTAAATTAAAGTTATTAATCATGATTAGTACCAAAATAAAGCATAAAAATATGATCTTTAATTGAAACTTGAGGAAGAAGAAAAGAATTAAACCAACCAATCAAAGAAACAAGGAGCACAAGACGCCGAAAACAGTACGACAGCACCGGCGGCAGCAACCGGTCGGCGGTGGTGGTGGTGGTTGAGTGTTTGTGACGTTTCTTGGCGAAGAAGAAAGTGTTTCTTGAAGAAGAAGAAAGAAAATTGGAAGAAGAAAAAGAACGTGAAAGGAGAGAGAGGAAGGGCGCCGATTGTAGTGAGGGAGTAGAGAGAAATTTGTGTGGTAAAATAATTGAGGTTTATGGGTATTTATAGTTTCCCTTTTGTGGGTTTAGGGAAAAATAGAATTGGGCTTCAAATAGAGTTTGGTGATGAATAGGATTGATGATTGAACTCCTAACATCACTAGGATTAGTATTTGGGTTCATCAAACCCATTTAAACTTCTTTTCCAAATCCAATTAGTATTTCAAACATTTTTCAAAGCATGCCTAACAAAACATTTTAACTTCCTTAAATCCTTAAAATAATTCTTTTGACTTTCAAAATGGTCAACCTTTGAAATATGAAATCATTAAAATGCTAGTATATATTAAAATACAAATAACTATATATTAAAATATATTTATAAAATTCATAAAAATACGGGGGATTACAGTGTTGTTATAAGGTGAGCCGTGAGAATTGAAAGTGAGTAGATGATAATTGTTAGGAGGATATTATATAGTTATTGGTAGTTGAGTTGCAATAGGTTTTTAAAAGATAGACGGTTTTTAAAATATTTTTATTGATCAAAGATTTTAGAAAATAGTTAGTAAGAGATAAACAACATTTTGAAAAAAAGATTATTTTAATAAAAGATATTTTTATTAATATAACTAATTAATAAAATTAATTAATTCTATTAATTAAATTGGGCTAGAAAAGGGGTTTTAAAAATTTGGGCTAGAAAAGGGGTTTTAAAAAATTGGGCTTTCATAAAACTGTTTTTAAAAGGTTTTCGAAAATAGGTTAATAAAAGACTTAGAAAAAGGTTTTGGGCTTAAAACATTTTATTTCAGACTCATTCTTTATTCTTTCCTCGATCCGGACCAATTGGAGCGGGGTATTAGTCATCATAGGGTACTAAATGGGGAGACACGATTATGTGTCTACAGAAGCCCCTACTTTGACTGAGGTTTGTAAAATTAAAAGTCAAAGAATACGTGTCGGGACGGAGAATGATTCTAGATGCTCAGGAATCCAAAATCACTCTTTTACATCGGTACCTGCAGAATAAGCAAAGGCTTCAGGAACAGACATATGTGAAACAAATTTGCAAAATAATCATAAATTTGCAAAAATGATATGTGGAAAGAGGAATCATGAGCTATTATGGTCCGGCTCATGTCGGGGTTATGCTGTCTTGACCTAACAGAGTTCTACGCCTTACTAGATCGGTGGTGGTCCGGAGACCTGGTGGTGTTTCTGATGTGACCAAGTTATGTGCGATTATAGAGTGTTGAGAAGTCCATTTTACTAAGGTTTAAGGTTTAAGACGGAGAGTTTTACTCTTATACCTTAGTGTGGAGAAGAGGGAGTTATGATGAATTGGCGATATTAGAGGAGATTTAAGGATATTTTGTGGTTATATGTGTTTATGATCATTTACAGGTGGATTTCCATCCCGTGTTTGCGATCCATTCAACATAAAAAGATCACAAAGTTCTTTGGAGTCTAGAGTTATATGGTGGAGGCATCCAAGTTCATCCTCTTTGTGGCTCTACGGCATTGTTTTCCCACCTTAGGCGTTGAAGAGCCCACCTCGGGCGTGTGTGGAGAAGGTCGGATCCTGGGCAGTAGCGAGTGCCCGAGTTGGGCACCACACTCCCACGGCCCGCGCATTTCGAGCCGCACAGGATCATGTCAGCATCGCATGCCCGACTCGCGCGCAATACATGCCCGAGTCGCGCATATCGAGTGAAGGCGTGACATTGACAGCGTTGAGTGCCCGACTCGCGCATAGGCAACGCACGACTCGCGCACTTCGAGCGAAGAATGCTGTTAGGCAGTAGCGAAGGCCCGAGTCGCGCGCCATAGATACCCGACTCGCGCACTTCGACGCGGCTACGACTCTTCGGCAGTTTTCAGCTTTCCTTAGGTTTTTATAATGAAAAAAAAAACGTTTTGTTGGATGCCTTGTAATTTCTGGACTGAATTAGAGAGGATAGAGAGAAGAACCCTAATCCTTATTTTCTCCCTTTTTGAGTTTCGAATAATTAGTTTGAAGATTTGCTTGATGGATGCTATGTCGATTGTAGCCTAAATCTAGTCTTGAGAACGGTTAATCAAGCTTAGGTCTACTATTGTGAGGTTTCTCTTTGTTAACTTTTTCTTAATTATAATTGTGATTTCTTGATTTTAATATATGATTGTGGTATGTATTGCTAGGAGTACTACTAGTTTATACATTCGATTTATCATTTGCTAGGATTTAGAATTGATGCCGATTCATCTGTTCTTCTTTCATGAGTAGCAATCTAGGGTTTGATTAATGAATCTGATTATTCTTGATTAATCACTAGAGAAATCACAAGTTCCAATTTGAATATGTTGTGCTAGCAATTTGTTAATTGGCTCAATGTTTCCTAGTTCGTTGATGTTCTATTGATTTGAATTTAATCTCTGATTAGATTAGATTAATCTTTAGTTCATGTGTTTATGATCATCTGATTGTGATTGTTTTACGGTACTTTTGAGGGAAAGGAATTTGATTTCCAACTTTGAGTAATTAAGAGTAAAGTTACACATTTGAGAAACCAATGATCAATAGTACGAATCGAAGTGGCCATTAACCGAACTCAAGATTCTTCTCTTCTTGATTACATTACTTTTTGATTGTTCTAGTTCTTCATATTTAGTTATTCAATTCTTTAATCCCAAAACCCCCATTTGATCTATTATAAGCACGAGTTAATCCCCAAGTCTCTGTGGATTCGACCCTACTTGCCACTTACATTTATTTGTATTGGAAAGAAGGAAAATAAACTTTTATCTTTGGTAGCGCATACGACCGCGTCCCACCAGTTTCCTTCTGAATTGATGACGGTTTGGAGACCTTCTAGATTAATAATGGTCCGGAGACCTGGCGGTCCGGAGACCTTCTGGATTAACAATGGTCCAGGGACTGGCGGTCCGGAGACCTGGTGAATTAACAATGGTCCGGAGACCTGGCGATGGTCTAGAGACTGGACGGTCCTGAGACCTTCTGGATTAATAATGGTCTTGAGACCTGGCGGTCCGGAGAACTTCTGGATTAACAATGGTCCGGAGACTTGGCGGTCCGGAGACCTGGTGAATTAACAATGCTCTGGAGACCTGGTCGTCCGGAGACCTTCTGTATTAATAACGGTCCGAAGACCTAGTTGTCCGGAGCGATTCGGAGACCTGGTGGTTCGGAGACCATCTGGAATCATAACGGTCCTGAGACCTAGCGGTTCGGAGACTTGGTGGTCCGGAGATCTTCTAGATTGATAATGGTCCGGAGACCTGGCGGTCCGGAGACCTTCTGGGTTGATATTGTGATATGATTTTTGAAGGCTATTTTAAGTCTCCCGATTTAAGGATGGGTTCTTTAGTGTTTAAGATGGTGTAGTTCGAATTTTATAAGTTTTAACACTCTAAAACTGATTTGTAACAATGGATATGGATTTATTAATTCCTAACCAAGAATGAACAACATATAGGGTTGAAGACGTTCAAGTAATCGAAATTGCAAATCAACTAAGGGTTGGCATTCGCTTCTAAGACTTTGGATTCACTCCGAAAACTTTAATTCACAAGGAATAGGTTAAACACAAATCACACATAGCCTCAAAGGACTAGGCATGTGCTTTATTTATAGGAGCAGCAAAAAAAGCCTTGCTCCCCAAGCCCACACAAAAGCCACGGCCAACCTAGTAGTATTTAACGAAAGTTGCCCCTTAATTAAAGCCTAGAATCTAGCTATACCTTATGGAAACACAAGCTTTAAGGAAAGATGTGCAAATCTTTCCTTAAATGCACAAAACCACATGGCTGCAAGGACACTCCCTTTGCACACCACATACAACCCATGTTTACGAAAACTTTCCTAAATTACAACTCACGACAACTATGACTCTTATGAATCGAAACAAGCTATCATTTTCGGACATTATTACAACCACACTTGAATAAAAAAACTCAACGACTTGAATTAACTAACTTAAATAACAAACATAATATAAGACATATTTTTAGTTACATGTAAAACCCTTACTTTAAGAGTAAAGTAATACCATGCAACAACCTAGGAAAACAATTAAAGATAGCTTGGTGGAGTCATCCATGCACGCATCATACTCCCCCTCTTCAAAGGAACTTTGTCCTCAAGTTTGATCAGCAAAGCAAGGCACTAAGTCACACGAAGAAAATGTAGCACACACTCTATCCCCCAAAAGCACCTTGTATGTCTCATAACCAATCCGCTCAATAATATCAAACGGTCCTTCATCAAGTGGCCCACCATGTTTATGGCTAACATGGAATTTTTGTGCTGAATGTGAGAGCTATACTTTATCACGAACATCAAACGTATTACCCCTCCTCATTTGCAGCACTTGATCTCTTCGTTCCCTCTTTGTAGCAGCGGTTTCTTACACTTCATGATGGCAAGAGCTTAGGCACACATGAGCACCTTCTTTCTTCTCTAACTCCATAGCTTGTGATGATGAATGGTGTTTAGGTGGTAGAGGTTCCATCAAGAAACGCTTAGCTCCCATCAAAACAGAATATTCATTTGTCTTACCATTGTGAAGAACATGTCTATCACTTTGCCATGACCTACCAAGCAATAAAGAGCAAGCTGATGCAAGTATGATGTGGTCATGGATGGACAAATTCTAGTTTCGTTAGTATTTGTTTGTCACCTATTTTTATTTGCTTTATTAGGATTGTTACATGGTTTTTCTTTACTCTTAAAGTGAAGGTTTAACATGTAACGAAAAATATGTCTTTTATTATGTTTGTTAGTTAAATTAGTTAATGTCGTTGAGTCATTTTTATTTTAGTTTGGTTGTAATACGAGCCGAAATTATGAGTTGTAATAGCTTAGGCTTAGGCGTGTGGTTTAGAGTATTTAAGGAAAGTGTTGCACTTCTTTCCTTAAAACTATTGTTTCCTTAAGTTCTAGCTAGATTCTAGGCTTAAGTTTAGGGGAAACTTTCCTACGATACTGATTAGTTGGCCGTGTTAATAGCTTGGAGGGCAAGGTCTTCTTGCTTCTTCTTCTATAAATATAGGCGCCTAACCAGAATAAAGGTAAGAGTTGATTTTGAGAATTGTGATTTCTTGTGAATTATTGTTGATTTTGCCGAGATAGCAAAATAACACTGTTGAATTTTGCCGAGATAGCTTTATTCTTCAAATATAGTGCAATTCATACCGAGATAGTTGAATTGTTCATACCCTTGTTTCTTACTTTCAACCACAAAAAGCACAAAACACGAAAAGAGTCTGAAACTTGACCTCGAAAATTCATATCACAAGCTGTCATAGGTAGTGCATCACACCAAATTTCATCATGACAATCTCCAACCTTGAAGCTAACCAAGGCTTGTTTTCGCACCCATAATCCTCCATCTTCATTCAACCAGCCCAGTTTTTATGCATTAGGATGTTTTTGTTTTCAGCAATTGCAAGGCATCCACCACAGTCGAAGAACAAGCGTTAGTACATGAACCACTGTCAATAATAAAAGGGCAAACCTGATTTTTAATCATGCAATTTGAGTGAAAGAGATTGTTCCTTTGAACATCTCCTTGCTCTTCATAAGGTTCCGTAAGCAAAGACCTTCTCAAAACCAGCACTGAATTTGCACTTTTCGAACTACACTTAGCTTGATTACTCCAAAACTCGGCACTAGTCATATCAAGCACTTGTGTTTGTTTCACCACCTCTTGTTCTTCCTCTTCTTCATTCTTTTCATGCAGCAAAAAGTTATAGTATTCATCTCTTGTTACCAAGACACGATTTGGACAATTTCGAGCAACATGTCCTAAACCTTGGCTCTTGTAACACACCACTTTCTTGGGAGAAGTTTCTTTAGAACCACCAACAAGTAGCTTACTTCTCAAAACATCCACAACTTCTTGTGTAGTGGTTTTCGAACAATCACCCTCCTTAGATGAACTAGGATTTTCAGTTTCGGATTTTAGGGCCTTAAATCCTCCATAGGTCGAATCTTTGTGCTGTTGTAGGCGTAGGATTTTTGAATTTCTTTACCCCATTGTTAAGATTTTATTTGAAATTACGTTTTTGAAGTCGCCAACAATTCTTTAGAGGAAGAATTATAAACCTAATTGGATATGGGAAAAACATAGGGACAAATTATCCAATGTAGATTTCCCCGTTATGACTCCATAGATGGTCAAAGTGAACCAAAGATTGAGTTCGGGGGTGAGGGTACGAATATAGTCATAATGAACCACATTCGCCCAAAGTTGGCCTCTACTAAATATCGATTCATTGCAAACTTTATGTCAAAGAATAATCAAATAATGTTTTAAAGCACCCTAAAAATATTTAGTCCAAGTAGGTTCAGGAAACACACAAAAGACTAATTATTTAATGATCAGTTATTATACAATCATTTTACAAGGTTCCTAACAAGTTGTCCAAATTATCTGAGTTAATTAGAACAGTTCTTTAGGTCTTATTTTAGCATAATAACATGTGGGTGATAAGCAAGCATGCAAGACAATAATACTATGAATATTATATACAAAAGATATAAGAAAAGAGGTTAGAATTTACAAAAGGACCACGGTTATTAATTAAAAATCTACATCATGACAAGAAAAGAGTTAGTAGCTTCAATAAAATAAATATGATTATTCAAGAGCCCTCAAGATTATACCTATGCGGTTTAGATCGAAGAGCGTAGTGACTTTCAGTTGAAGCAATCTTGGAACCAGGAATATAGTAGAATTAGGAACAAGAATTAATGTGGAAAATAACAAGTGTTTTGTATGTTTTGTATTCGAAGTATGTTTCGGAGTTTTTTGAGAGTATTTGCGTGCGTAAAAAATAATTTGAAGCCGTCTTTGATTCGGGAAATCAGCCCGTATTTATAGGCAAACACGTGCGTGCGTCTGACGCACACCCTGCGCCTGGCGCAAACCTATGTTTAAGGAAACTTTCCTAAATTACAACTCACGACAACTATGACTCTTATAAACCGAAACAAGCTAACATTTTCGGACATTATTACAGCCATCTTGGATAAAACAACTCAACGACTTGAATTATCTAACTTAACTAACAAACATAATAAAAGACATAATTTTAGTTATATGTAAAATCCTTACTTTAAGTGCAAAGTAAAACCATGCAACAACCTAGGAAATCAATTAAAGATAGCTCGGTGGAGTCATCCATGCACGCATCATATTGTTCTGGAGACCTGGCGGTCCGGAGACCTTATGAGTACTTGTTTTTCTCGAGAATGTATGTTGACAATTTGTAGAGTATAATGTGTTGGAAGAATGGCAAAATCGTATTTTTGATGCGGATTTGAAAATCCGTTAGTTTGTCGCGCGCGATGTCATAACAAACATTAGAATTCATATGGATTTGAGCATGTGGGCCCCAATTGCTAAGAAGCCCCTAAGCGCGCTGTACAGGACTGTGCGCTAGACACTCAACCCTGCGCTTGGCGTGAAATGGTACGCGGGACGCAGTTTGCTGCGTGCGATGTCTTAACAAACATTTGAATAATTCATTTGGAGTTGAGCGTGTGGGCCCACTTGGCTAAGAAGCCCCCAAGCGCCTTGTACAGGGTTGTGCGCCAGACGCACAGACCTGCACTTGGCGTGGGATGATGCGCTGGACGCAATTTTCTACTTGCGGCACAGCGTTGTTGGAGCGCTGGATGCACCATGTATATAGCGCTTGTCTTCTGTTGTTAAATTGTAATGGTCCGCAGACCTTGGCAGAATATAACTCGTATAGAGTCGTTTAATGTTGGGTACCTGTGAATACAAATAACGCACAGATATACAGACAAACTACTAGGGGTCATGCATGTGTCCTGTGATGTGGGTGCTAGTGTGTGGATAGGAAAGGACTTGACGTATAAAGAGTGACCTCTAGTACTTTAGGCTTAAAGGTGCTATCGTGTGTGCATACGTGTGTGCATGTGTGTGTCGATGATTGATGCTAGAATACTATAGCTAAGGACGAATGATGCAATGCTTGACACATGCTTGGATGATGCAGATATGCAAATGCAGAGATATGACACTAATGCGGATGATATGATTTGATGTTAATGCAGACGATGGTGATTTCGTGAAGAAAAAGATGGTGATGAACGACGCCACATCTTAGTGGTATATATTATTGTGCGCTTACTGTGGATGATTTCATGGATTACTTCGAAGAAACTTGAGGTCAAGTTTTTTTTTCAAGAGGGGGAGAATAATGCAAGTTGAACTATCTTTATTTGCTTTCGTAGAACTGTTGCATGTTTTTACTTTACTCTTAAAGTGAAGGTTTTACATATAACCAAAAATATGTCTTTTATTGTTATTATTAGTTAAATTAGTTAATTAAAGTAGTTTATTTTAACTAAGGGCCGAAAATTCAGTTGTAATTCATTTACTTAAGCTCCAAGTAGATGAGGTGTCATGAGTTGTAATAAGGGAAGGCTTAGGTGTGTGGTTTTGAAAGATTTATGGAAAGTTTTCCAAAGCTTTCCTAAATCAAGTGTTTCCTTAAGTTCTAGCTAGATTCTAGGCTTTAATTTAGGGGAAACTTTCCTATTATTTTACTAGAAAAATCCGGCCATGATTTAGCATGGAGAGAAAGGATTGTTTGCTCATCCTATAAATACATGTGCACTCCTAATCAATAAAGGAGATAGTTGATTTTGAGAATTGTGATTCCTTGTGAATTATTGTTGTTTTTGCCGAGATAGCAAAATAACACTGTTGAATTTAGCCGAGGTAACTTTATTCTTCAAAGCTAGTTCAATTCATACCGAGATAGTTGAATTGTTCATACCCTTGTTTCTTACTTTTGTCCTCAAAAAGTATAAAACACAAAAAGAGTCCGAAACAGCCTCGAAAATCATATCACTCGACCTTCTCAAGCCTTATAGTTATTTCTTCTGTCATGCTGGACAGCTTGGCTAAAGCTCTAGTCATTTCAATGACTTGTTGTTCGGCATTCGATGGACTGCCCACTTCAATGTTTCTTGATTTAGTCGCATGGATCATCAAGGGAGATTTAGAGATAGAGTGATGATGAAGAACGAGAAATGGAATGAAGGAATGTATATTTTGGAAAGGAATTTTATTTAAAAGTTGAGCTTTTAGAAACAAAATAGCATCTCCTAAAATAATGACATTTTTTTGGGTTTTTTTTGGATGCACCTAGACCTAATGCATGTATGCATGACTCAATCTATGCGTTTGAACTTGTAAAGGATGCCTACATATCTCAAAAGAGGGAATCAGATCGCTTATAGTTCAGGACTTCTAAATGCTGAATACATAATGGAGAGTATAGATGTAATGAGAATCCTAAATGCCTATGAACTCTAATTATGCATGAGTTATATGAATGATGGATTATGCAATGCAAAAGGATTATAGTATGAATGCAGTCCTAAGTGATACGAAATCCTAGACTAAACAGACTTCTAATGATGTTAGAATTCTAGACTTGATGAACTTTCAAGGATGCTAGACTCCTAATATGCATGAGACTCTAGTGGATCTAGACTCCTAAAATGGACGAAATTCTGATGGATTTGGACTCCTAATACGGGCGGAACTATAATGGATTCGAGACTCCTAAGATGGACGTAATTCTAATGATTTTAGACTTCTATTATGCATAAAATTTCTACGGATTATAGACTTCTAAGAGGGATGGGGACTCAAGCGAATTAAGACTCCTAACATGGATAGAGTTAGACGGAGTTAAGAACTCTAAGTGGAGTGAAACTGGATGAACCTAGACATATGCGCTAGATGGATTTCTAACGAAGTTAGAATTCCTAGGTGGATGAGACTTTTACAACAAGATGGACACTAAAAAAAACAAATCCTAATTGATATGCACATGAAAAGATGGATAATATACATGAAAGGATGCATTTTTTTTAAAAGATATGGGATAAGAGATGGGATGAAATTTTGAAAAAGATAGGTCAGATAATGGAGATGGAAAAAAAATGTGAGAGTTTTTTTTTAAAAAAGGATAGGAGATATAGTTTGGAAAAGGATGGGGATAAAATTTTCGAAATAGATAGGATATTAGATATTGAAAATATTTTTTTGAGATGGATTTTTTATTTTTTTAGAAAGAAATAAAAAAAGGAATAGAAGAATAAAGTGGTAAAAAAGGAAAAAATATAAAAATGTGAGGATAGGAAAGTGGGATTAGAATTACGTGCTGCAAGAAACACAACCAAATTGGAACAAGCATGCTGCGCATGGCGCAACAACATCGCGCACCACGTAGAAGGATGCGATATATGCAAAATAATGGTTGCACAGAATGCCTGGTAAGCGCGACACGCATTCAAACGGCGTCGGACGCAGAATGACTGCGCGTGGCGTAGCTGAAGTGAAGACGATTTTTCAATTTTTTTCTCGTCGCCCGAATTCATTCGATAGGTTGACTCGAAACATCGATAATATAGAACAATTAGAGGCACACACACGCAAATATGCACAAGTAGGATAATAGTATGCAAAGTTCTAACCTAAAGTCCAGTTCTACATTTCAACTATGGTCATGTTTTGCTTAAGTCTGAAAAGGGTCCATGACTAAGAAATTGATCCCATGCTTCGTACCCCTGCTTAAAGAGGTGGCCACGTGTAAGGCACATTCCAGTTCTCAAGTTAGGAAGAAGAGAACAATGGCATGGTTGGGTAGGTTTGCTTATGACTAAGATCCAACACTATCGCTCAGGAAGCTCTTTGGAGAGGCAAAGCGCAAACCCCCCGGGTTTGACCTCACACATAGCACATGTGCTAATGAGGCAAGGTAGAGTGTCCTTATGGTGGCTGAACAATAGCCATGCAGATGCAAAACAATATATTATTCGAAGGCATAAAAGGAGAATAATTCGTATTTTTTAAGTTTCATCTGCTCATTTTAAAAAAAAAAAAAAATTTAAATCCTCCCCAGCGGAGTCGCCAAATTGTAGGCGTGGATTTTATTCTATTATGCCTACACGCAGTGTGAGCGCGTTTATTTGACTACCCTATTGTTTAGATTTTATTTGAAGTTCATTTTGAAGTCGCCAACAATTCTTTAGAGGAAGAATCATAAACCTAATTGGATATTGATACGATAGGGACATCTTAGGTACTTATCCAATGTAGATTTCCCCGTCTAGACTCCATAGATGGTCAGGAACCAAAAGTTGAGTTCAGGGGTGAGGGTACTGCACAGTCAGGAACCATGTTGCACATTGCAGGCCTCTACTAAATATCGATTCATTACAGATTTTATGCCAAAGAATAATCACATAACGTTTTAAACACCCTAAAAAAATATTTAGTCAAAGTTGGTTAAGGAAACACATAAAAGACTAATTTTTAGTGACATGTGATTTAACAATCATATTACTGGATTCCTAACAGGTTGTCCAATTTATCTGAATTAGTTTGAACATTTATTTAGGTTTTGATTAACAATAAATACAAGGTGATAAATATTGCAATCAGGCATAAAAAAAAATTGTTCACAAAAATAAATAAATATATGACAATAAAATACTGCAGGGAGTTAGTATAATATACAATACTTACAGTCGCAGGAATACGTTAACAATCTACATCATAAATAGAATGTTAGTAACTTCTATTAAATAATTTTAAAAAAATAAAGAAAATAAAATAAAGGTGGTTAATTTAGTTGACCCTTAGAAATTATACCATCGTCCGGTGTCGTTGATTTGTACGGATCTTAGAAAATTGAATATTAAACAAGCCTTTAAAACAATTACGTACGCTGTTTGATTTGGATAAAAGATGTGTGCTTGGTTTTGTTTATGATAATAGAATAACGAAATAGGATGTGTGATCTTTATATGATCATTGGAGGCAGTAGGTATAGGGGATTTATTGTTACGTGGAATTTAGTATTATGATGAACCAGGAGGTTGATGGATTTTGGTGATGATGCGTTGACCTAGATGTTAGGAGGTGAATATGGTGCTTTGGTGTATGAGATTAGAGAGTGATGTGGATTTTCTTTGCTCGACTCGATCTTTTGTGTGTTTATAAAACTCGAACTTGTTAATGGTGTTTTAGGGATAATAATGGACGAAAATAAGTAACAAAGGATATGAACATTTTAACTATCTCGGTCAAATTGAGCTAGGTTTGAAGAATAAAGCTATCTCGGCTAAATTCAACAGTGTGATTTTGCTATCTCGGCAAAAACAACAATAATTCACAAAGGAATAACTTTTATCAAAACTCAAAACTCTCTAATCATTATTGAATTCCACGCATACAATATATAGTACTTAAAAGAAAACCTAATTGTACTAGAACAAAGAAAGATAAAAAACAACAAATTTAATCCTACTCCTATTAGATATACCACACGCCTATCTAGGATAAAAATCAGAAACAAGAGTCCTAATTACAATCCAACTATCAGCATAATATAATCCTAATAGAATTAGAAACCTAACAAGCATAAAACAAGTAAAACCTCTCCCAAGCAGGAAAGCAAAACCTTGTAAGCAAAAGACTTCTACTACCATTAGACTTCTAACAATAATTCTACTCTAATTAGGAATCCTAATTTACTAGGATTTGGACTTCTAACTCAATTAGAATTATGACCAATTAAATTTTATTACTCCTAACAGAACTATGAATTTTAATCCTACTAGGATTAGGATTTCAAGAGTCCTATTCCTACTAGAATTAGGAAAACAACCAAAATCCTAACAGAACTAGGACTTGTTCTAGGAAAGCCATCCATGTCCACATCAGAGAGGTTGATGAAGGTGTGCGAGTGTGATGTATGGAGATTAGTGAGAGTGTTGATGAGTGTTTTTTGAGGGAGGTTGTTGTGTGTATTTGTTTTGTCAGATGAGTGTCGAGTGATTTTGTGAGTTAAGATGTGTTGTTACAAGGTGAGCCGTGAGAATTGAAAGTGAATAGATGATAATTGTTAGGAGGATATTATATAGTTTTAGGTAGTTGAGTTGCAATAGGTTTTTAAAAGATAGAAGGTTTCTAAAAGATTTTTATTAAAAAAGATTTTAGAAAATAGTTAGTAAGAGATATTTAAAAATATTTTGGAAAAAGATTATTTTTATAAAAGATATTTTTATTAATAAAACTAATTAATTAAATTAATTAATTCTATTAATTAAATTGGGCTACAAAAGGGGTTTTACAAAATTGGGCTTTCATAAAAATGTTTTTAAAAGGTTTTGCGAAAATGGGTTAATAAAAGAGTTAGAAAAAGGTTTTGGGCTTAAAACATTTTATTTCAGACTCATTCTTTATTATTTCCTCGATCTGGACCAATTGGAGCAGGGTATTAGTCATCATAGGATACTAAATGGGGAGACACGATTATGTGTCTACAAAACTACTCATGCTAAAATATACCTACTTGGGTTCCATTTGATATGAATGCTCAACTAGAATAGTTAAACACTCAAGAGAAACGCTAACATGAACAAGGACAATGGAAGAATCTGAAACTAGTAACAAGTAACAAGGATATTTCTTAATAAATAATCACTCCTGAAACACTCACAAGAATCTTAAACACACTCAAACCGCTCCTGGAATTAAGTTGTTTAAACACTAACAAGATTAACACTCCTGTTAATCTAATTAATGGTCGAAATTAAGGTTCATGAACAATCATAAACATAACACAATTTTCTGTAAATTGACTCTAACCATTCAATAGGTTAGGCGCCTATTATTTATAAGGAGTAAGCAAGAAAACCTTGCACCCCAAGCACACACTAATGCCACGGCTCATACATAGTAGTTTAGGAAAGTATTCTCCCTTAATTCTAGCCTAGAATCTAGCTAAATTTAAGGAAACAAAAGCTTAAGGAAAGATATGCAATACTTTCCTTAATTACATCAAAATGACACGGCAACAAGGACAGCCCTTGCATGCCAGTCCAACCTTCCAATTTAAGGTAACTTTCCTAAAATACAACCATGACAACTAGACTCTTAATCACCGAAATCAACAAGATATTTTCGGACTTTTATTAAACTAAAAACAACTCATCTAACTAACTAACATTTTAAACTAACAATGATACTAAGTTAAAATGCTAATCAGTTTCTTCCTCGAGCCAAGTGACACATGACACAAATGCATTCTTATTAGCCATCAATGTAAACCCCATGTGTTCCATTAAAAGTGAAATTGGCTCATCATGGACTGATGCCTTTGGATCCGCATCATTCTCCCCTTCTTCAAAAGAATTTGCCCTCAAATTCTCATCATCATGGTAGGGAGAAAGATCACCAACATTAAAGGTAGCACTCACACTTCCATAGTCACTAGGCAAGTCGATTTTGTAAGCCCCATCACCAACGACTCTAATGACTTCGAAAGGACCATCAGCTCTAGGCATCAATTTGTTCTTCCTTTTGCTCGGGAGCCTTTCCTTCCTCAAGTGAATCCATACTAGGTCACCTTCCTTGAACTTAGGTTGGCGCCTATGCTTGTTAGCTCGTTCCTTGTATTGCTGATTCATTTTCTCGATTTGCGCTTTAACTTGCGCACAAGTTTTGTCAAAAACTTCCAGCCTTTTCTTTGAATCTGCATGTATCTCATTTTTAGGAAGAGAAATGAGTTCAATAGGAAGAAATGGATTAACTCCATATACTACCTCAAATGGAGAACGCAAAGTTGCGGCTGAATGCGAACGATTGTAAGCAAATTCCGCATGTGCAAGCTTCACATCCCAATCTTTTTTAGTCTTACTCACAAGGCCACGCAACAAAGAACCTAGAGTTCTATATGTAACTTCATTTTGGCCATCAATTTGAGGATGATGGCTAGTGCTAAATAAGAGCTTTGTTCCCAATATATTCCACAAACACCTCCAAAAGTGACTAAGGAACTTAGAGTCCCTCTCCGAAACAATGCTTCTAGGAATGCCATGGAGTCTAATTACCTCTTTGAATTACAAATCAACAAGATGAGAAGCATCATCCGTCTTGTGCATGGGAATGAAATGAGCCATCTTTGAGAATCTATCCACAACCACCACGATAGCATTTTTGCCTCTTTGAGTTCTAGGCAAACCAATAATGAAATTCATGCTCACACTATCCCAAGGATGATCCGAAACTGGTAGAGGGGTGTAAAGCCCCTTATGAAAGGTCCTTTTGGACTTTTGACACGTTGCACACTTGCTCACCACCATATGCACATCTTTGATCATGCTAGGCTAATAGAAATGTTCACTGAATGTATCAAGTGTCTTTTGGATGCCAAAATGACCAGCAATGCCTCCACTATGTACTTCACGAAATATAAGCTCACTCACCTTGCACTTTGGAACACACAACTTGTTTCCTTTAAAAAGAAAATCCTCTTGAACCACAAATAAGCCCTTAGGAGCAGCAAAAATCGAACCAAGTTCATCATCTTCTTCATAGAGTTCTTTCAAGTGTTCGAACCCCATTACTCTTGCATCCACCATAGCTAACAAATAAGATCTTCTTGAGAGTGCATCTGCCACAATGTTGCTCTTTCCTTATTTATACTTGGACGAGAAAGTGAAGGATTGGAGAAACTCAACCCACTTGGCGTGCCTATGATTGAGTTTTTGTTGACCATGGATGTGTTTGGGAGCCTCATGATTCGAATGAAGGATGAATGGTTTAGGCCTCAAATAATGTGACCAATGATCCAATGCTGGAACAATAGCATAAAACTCACGATCATAGTTATAATAATTCAACTTGGCACCATTGAGCTTCTCACTAAAATAGGAAATAGGTCGCTTCTCTTGGATCAAAACAAAACCAATTCCCAAACCACTCGCGTCACACTCTACCTCAAATAGCTTGTTAAAATCCGGTAAAGCAAGTATAGGAGCACTACACAACTTTTTTTTTACTTCTTCAAATGCCTTTTGAGCCAAAGGAGACAATTCAAACTCACCTTTCTTCAACAATGCAATGATAGGAGCCATAATGGAAGAGAAGTTTCGGATGAATCTTCTATAAAAGGAAGCCAGGCCATGGAAGCTTCGACATTCATGAGCATTAGTAAGGGCCAGCCATGAAGAGATTGCTTTCACCATAGAAGGATCAACATGAACTCCCTCAGCTCCTTTGAAACAATGTAACCAAGGAACGCAATGCTAGAAACAAGGAACTCACACTTTTCCATTTTTCCGAAAAGTTTTTGCTCCCTAAGTTTCTCAAATAAGCTTCTTAAATGCAGCAAGTGATCATCAACATTCTTACTATAAACAAGGATAAAATCTAAATAAACAACAACAAACTTGTTTAAAAAGGAACGAAGTACCTCATTCATAAGTCGCATGAAAGAGTTAGGGGCGTTGCATAAGCCAACGGGCATCACCATCCACTCATAATGACCTTTCTTAGTCATAAATGTTGTTTTCCATTCATCCCCTTCTCTAATTCTCATTTGCTGATAACCACTTCTAAGATTAATTTTTTAGAAAACCGAAGCTCCATTGAGTTCATCAAGCATATCCTCCAATCTAGGCATGGGAAACCTATACTTCACAGTTATGTTGTTCACTGCCCTACTATCAATGCACATTCTCCGTGTACCATCTTTCTTAGGCACAAGTAAAGCGGGAACCGCACAAGGACTCATGCTTTCTCTCACATAATCTCTTTCAATCAACTCTTCAATTTGCCTTTGAAGTTCTTTGGACGCACATAGATCACACCTATAAGTAGGTTTGTTTGGCAAAGGAGCTCCTGGAATTAGATCAATAGCATGCTCAATTCCCCTTAAAGGTGGCCGCCCTTGTGGAAGTTCTTCCGGAAATACATCACCAAATTCCTTCATGAGTGAATCAAGTTGTGGATTACTTGTCTTCACTTCACATGTAGCAGCATGTTTGACAACCAAGGCATAGCACACGCCTTCATCTTCAATCTCCTTCTCGAACTCTTTGGAAGAAAGAAACAAACTAGTCTTCTTTTCTTCCTTCTTGTGAACCACGTCACTAGGAGCCAAAGGATGCAACCTAATTCTTTTCAAATCAACCAAAACAGTATATACGCTGGAATCACCCTCATGAATCACCTTTCTATCAAATTGCCATGGTCTTCCAAGTAAAACGTGACAAGCATTCATGGGAAGCACATGACACCATAGCTCATCTTTGTAGTTCCCTATGAAGAAAGAAAGTAATGCTTGCTTCTTCACCCTAAGTTTCGTGTCATAAAGCCAACTCAACTTGTAAGGGTGTGGATGGTCCCTCACAACAAGATTCAATTTGCTCACCAAATCTGTCGCCACAACATTGGTACAAGAACCACTATCAATGATCCTGTTACAAGTGTTTTCACCCACTTTGCAACGAGTATGGAACAAGTTCTCTCTTTGTTCTTTGCTTGGAAGGTAATCAACATGTAAAACCCTCCTAACAACACCAATAAGTCTACTGTCATCTTTGGCTTATGCATCTTCCTCCTCACTCTCATTCAGTTCATCTCGTGGCACAAACTCATACAATTCCTCCTCTTCATTCAATTCCATGTACTGCCCCATGGTGAGAGCTTTCTTTGTTGGACAATTACTAGCAATATGTCCTCTTCCTCGACACATGAAGCACTTCCTATTTTCTTCAAACTTTTCCCTAGGAACGAAAACTTTATTTTTTTTCGAGCCTTTTATCTTCTTTCGATGCATTTTCTTTCTTAGATCCCTCATAATTCTTATTGGAAGATGAATAAGAAGAATAAGATGAAGAAGGTTTGAAAGAGTTACCAGTTTTAGCATAACAAGTTTTCGGCTTCTCCTCTTTCTCATGAGATTCAAATTTAAGCGCCAATCTACACACTTCATCAAACGTGTTGTAAGTCGACACCTCCACCTTCCTTGCAATAGGATGGTTCAGCCCCTTGATGTAACGAGCAACTTTCATTGCTTCCTTCTCTTCTATGTCACAAATGAGGCACAACTTGTCAAATTCCATTGTGTACTCATGCACACTCAACGTATCTTGACACAAAGTAGTCAACCTTATGTACTGTTTTTGCTCATAGTCACTCGGCAAAAACTTCTCCTTGAGCTTCTCTTTCAACTAAGTCCAACTACTAAGCTTGTCTTTCTTCTTTCTTGCATGTTTTGCCTTTAAGTTTTCAAGCCAAATTCCAGCATACTTAGTCAATGTAGCCGAAGCTATCTTGAACCTCCTTTGATCATCAAACCCTCTATAGTCACATACCTTCTCCAATTGTCTAATCCATTCAAGTAAATCTTTCGAACTAGAATCACCCGTGAAATCATATAATTTTAATCCCCTATCATCATTGAAATTAGGTTTAACAACCCTAACTTCATCCTCTTCATTCGAGATTCCAATATAATCAGCACTATTTTTATCCAACTTCTTAGTGATACTAGAAGTTATGGTATCCATTCTTGTTTCAAGTCTACTAACATGACTCGAATCAGCATTATATTTTGCTTGAAAATCAAATTGCATCTTAGTTATATCCCCTATAGCCTTAGCTAGTTTCTCTATCTCACTCGACATTCTAACAAGCACAACAAATACACCAACAACTAGCAGCAACAATACCAGTAGCACGACACACTAGGATGCACAAAAGAACACTAACACCACTTATCCCTATGTAAAGATCGAAACTTTAAGAAGAAAAGTAGCAATTTACCTCGGATCTTTGAAAAGTATAATCCCTTCTATCCTCACCCTCCTTAAAATCTGATACCACTTGATATGAATGCCCAACTAGAATAGTTAAACACTCAAGAGAAACGCCAACTTGAACAAGGACAATGGAAGAATCTGAAACTAGTAACAAGGATATTTCTTAATGAATGATCACTCCTGAAACACTCACAAGAATCTTAAAGACACTCCAACCACTCCTGGAATTAAGTTGTTTAAACATTAATTGATATGATTTTTGAGGTTGTTTCAGACTCTTTTTGTGTTTTGTGTTTTTTGTGGACGAAAGTAAGAAACAAGGGTATGAACAATTCAACTATCTCGGTATGAATTGAACTAGGTTTGAAGAATAAAGCTATCTCGGCTAAATTCAACAGTGTTATTTCGCTATCTCGGTAAAAACAACAATAATTCACAAGGAATCACAATTCTCAAATCAATTCTCAAAACTCTATTATGGACTAGACGCCTATTTATAATAAGGGCAGCAAGAAATCCTTGCCCTCCAAGGCATTACACCACACGCCAACTAGCAAATATTTTGAGGAAAGTTTTCCCTAAACCTAAGCCTAGAATCTAGCTTGAATTTAAGGAAACAATAGCTTTAAGGAAAGAGTTGCAACACTTTCCTTAAATACCAAAAACGACACGCATAAAGCCTAAGCTAATTACAACTCATATCTTCGGCTCTTATTACAACCAACTAAAATAAAAATGACTCAACGACAATAACTAATTTAACTAACAAACATAATAAAAGACATATTTTTCGTTACATGTAAAACCTCTACTTTAAGAGTAAAGTAAAACCATGCAACAATTCTAATAAAGCAAATAAAGATAGTTGGTGAAGTAATCCATGCACGTATCTTGCATCATTCTCCCAATCATCCATGCACGATAACCATGAACCATAAGAATAAGTACACGTATGAGAAATAGAAGTGGAATCCATGAGGTTTGTGGATGTGTATGACAAATAACGACATAATGACAAAAATCAATAGAAGATGCTGCATATTGTTGTACCCAACGCTCTTTTGTAGCTTTCTTCGCACATGGAATAGCAAAGATCGGAACTTTGATGGTTGTACAAGCCAAAGATTCAGTTTTTAATTCATCTTCAACATGAGAAACTTCAAAGATAAAATCTTTCTCCTTAGAACAAGAAAAAGTTTCAATCTTTTCTTCATCTTCAACATGAGAAGGTGGTGTTGCACTCGCTTCCAATGTATGGCATGGAGAATATTCGACAGGTTTAACAATTTTCGTAAAAAGATCATGTAAAGCATGCCCTAATCCCTCACGGAGTGCTTTTACAATTTTAGAACGACCTAGAGGTTTTATGTATAACCTCTCATGAAGCTCATCATATGGTAAATCAAATATATCCATATGAACCAAACAACAACAAACAACTGCAATCTTTCCAGTAAACTTCCCAGAAATTTCACTAAACGTTCAAGATTTAAAACCTAAGTAAAACACCTCGAAATTTCATGAAATTTTGTCACAACATATCCCTGTGTGTCCTAATCACTCCACCAAAATTTCATCAAAAAATACCAAATCAATCAATTGCAGTTTTAATTCTCACAAAACTAGTCCAGAATAATTCGATTTTGACCAATTATCAAAAACTTGTTGGACTAAATAGCAAAAGTTCTTCAAAATTTGTGAAATTATCCAGTCTTAAACTAGACAAAAAGTAGTCCAATTTTAAGCCAAGAAACTCTGAACAATTCGTTGTATGATAGGATAACGAATTGCCTAAAGTTTACCCTAGAACTGATTGAATCTGCCAGAAAATTAGCTCTGAATGTTTCGCTCGCTGTGACTTTGATAATGATTGGATTGAAATGAAATTTTGACACAAGGTGGTTCTATATGTTATCTTTCCAACGAACTAAGAAAATCACGATTTGGAGCTCATGTGCGCCCTCACACTCAGTTCTTGAAATGAAACTAGACTCTTAATCACCGAAATCAACAAGATATTTTCGGACTTTTATTAAACTAAAAACAACTCAACTAACTAACTAACATTTTAAACTAACAATGACACTAAGTTAAAATGCTAATCAGTTTCTTCCTCGAGCCAAGTGACACATGACACAAATGCATTCTTATTAGCCATCAATGTAAACCCCATGTGTTCCATCAAAAGTAAAATTGGCTCATCTTACACTGATGCCTTTGGATCCGCATCACCATTCTTCAAAGATTATTGTGCTAGCATTAAAAAAAACAAGCTTTATATATGCACGCAATGTGTGCGAAAGCATATAGATTATTAAATCAATTGTGTAGAGGAGCTGTGTTTGCACGTTGTTTAGTTTAAGTGTTGTACTTTTTTCTTTTTTTAAGTCTTTTTCGTTGAAATGAAGCAGGAAGTTATCCCTTTTTTCCTTTTTTTATGTGTCCTTCATGTGTTGCCATATATAATAGAGACTAGTTTAACCCGTGAAAAAATGCACAGGAGAATTTATTTAGATATATATGATTTGGAAAATTCCTCATCAACCCAAGCAATACAGATTATATAAAACAAAAGAAATGACGCAATTTATATAAAGAAAAGAACTATTCATCTATTATAAGAGCTAATTAGATACAATAAACAGCACAAATAAGTAAATTAATGACAATGTAACAAAATTAATAAAAGAACCAAGTAGATTAGTATTATGAGTGTTGATTACACATTTTGAAATAGTTCCTTGTACATTACATTAGTGCAATAATTCGAGTGGGCACGATCATTATCACAAATTAAAATTTTCAAGCCTTTTTTGCTGGTAACTTTTGATAAAGCCACGTAGAATTGTTCGTGGCTGAATATTGGCTGAGAATGATATAAGCCTACGTGTGATAGTGATTGTTCCTGAATTTTATTTATCGTTATTGCAAAGCAAACAACAAAAGAGAACTGTTTTCTCTGAAACTTGATGAGAAACCTTGTTGCACTTGATGGGGTGTCATCCGTTGAATATAAAGTACCAAATAATACAATAACCTCAACAATGCAATCACCAAGGTGCTTCACGACTAACCTTGTATCATTACACAACCAAGAAGTTTGATCGATATTCCTTAAGAGCACCACTTGTGCCCCTACCTTTAGGCTCATATTATGATTTTGCAATCCCCAATATTTATGTGTATTTAGGAATTCGGTAGAGTACCTATCATAAACTCCAATGTTCCCTTCCTCCATTGAAATTTCATCTGAACTCAAGCAAGTTTTTTCTTTACCTGGCAATTGGGAAAACAAATGATCATTAACCATTTGAACAATTTTATTAGTTGCAGCAAGAATAGCGCTTTCCTGAAAATGAGTTGCTTCCAATATGTGACCCTCTAAGTAAGAATATGTGCTCTTGGCTTGATCTATATTAGTCCGACAAACCTGCAACTCTCTCGTTTGATGGCTCAATTGTTAAACTAACTTAGATGATTTGTTTACAGCAAGAAAGATTAGCTCTCACTCACTTTCAACTTGTATTAGTTTATGGAAAAGATTAGCTCTCAACCTAAACTAACGATTTTGTTCAATTGCTCAAAATATTAGCTCTTAGGAACAAATTAAACGAGTTACGAAATCGTGCAGCTTTTAACTCACAAAATCTCAAGTTCGATTATCTCCAATTCACACGAATTAGCAAGATTAACAAGTGTTTAAAACAAAATTCAACTTAACTTTATTATTGAAAACAACCGTAATATAAATAAGCTCCTACTAATTCGAGTCCTCCTAGAACTAGGACTACTTCACACGCTTTAGTATTCTATCTAAACACCAAGCATGCTTATCTCTAAGACTCCTATTCTAGCAACAACACTAGAAAGACACGGAAAACAACAACCAAACCACCACGGTTTGTAACATTGAGCTAAAACAAACTAAATGAAAACAAGACTCCTAATCCAACAAGGATTAGTTACAACCAACTCCTAACAGAACTAGGAATAATTGCTTAACACTCCTAAAATAACTAGGAAGTGTTTACATTCTCAAACCCTACTCATAACTTTGGACGCTTATTAAGGAAATGCAACAATGACCTTCATTCCTTCCAAGTCCATGGAAGCCAATAGAACGTACACCCTCCATCTCCATTCTACTTAGTATAACCTCTTGACCATCCTCTTCATTTGAATCACTTGTACTTGCTCCTGGATCATCCTCCCTTTCTTCAAAAGGAATTGTCCTCAATTCTTGTACTTGCTCATCATCCAAATATGGTGCCAAGTCGCCAATGTTAAAAGTAGCAGCCACGCTATGATCACCTTGAAGATCCACTTTATAAGCATTATCACCATCCTTCTCCAAGATTTGGAAAAGACCCTCAGCTCGTGGCATAAGCTTGTGCTTGCATTTGCTTGGAAAACGCTCTTTCCTTAGGTGCACCCACACAAGATCACCAGGTTGGAACACCCTAGGTTTGCACCCTTTATTTGCTTTCTTCTTATATTGCTCATTAACCTTCTCAATTATTTCTTTGATTTGTTGATGTAGCTTCATAAGAACAAGAGCTTGCTTCTTTGCGTCCCCATGCACATAATCTTGTTTACGAAGAGGAACCAAGTCCACGGGCAAATAAGGATTAACTCCATACACAACTTCGAAAGGTGAATGTTTTGTAGCATATGTTGGAGTTCTATTGTATGCAAATGTAACACCCCGACCCATACGGAGTCGAGTATATTGTCACCAATGCGCATCCAGGGCCAACAACTGTCCTCAATTACCAACACAAGTTCTTCCGGCACATTTTGTCCTCACTCATGCGCACCCTGAGAAACATCCCAGGAGGTCACCCATCCTCGGACTACTCCCCGCCCAAGCACGCTTAATCGTGGAGTAACTAAGGAAATTAGCTCCCTAAAAGAAAGATGCATCTTGTTGGAATGAGTAGCCTCGCTAAATCCCTTTAAAGCAATCATGAGGGGTATTACATACACCCCCACTTGAGAACAAAGAACGCCCTCGTTGCGCCTGAGGACTCCACATATTCGGCCACAACGACCTGTGGGTCGCCCCAGCCTGGAAACTGATCGCCGGAGACTCCAGATATTCGGCCTAACGACCTCTAGGTCGCTCCTTATGACAATGCAACCCCAGAATCCTCCCCCACTAGGCGCCTGAGGACTCCTAATATTCGGCCTGACAGCCTTAGGGTCGCCCCAACATGCGGTCGCAAGGTTGCTCTGATACCATTTGTAACACCCCGACCTATACGGAGTCGAGTATATTGTCACCAATGCGCATCCAGGGCCAACAACTGTCCTCAATTACCAACACAAGTTCTTCCGGCACATTTTGTCCTCACTCATGCGCACCCTGAGAAACTTCCCAGGAGGTCACCCATCCCTGGACTACTCCCAGCCAAGCACGCTTAACTGTGGAGTAACTAAGGAAATTAGCTCCCTAAAAGAAAGATGCATCTTGTTGGAATGAGTAGCCTGCTAAATCCCTTTAAAGCAATCATGAGGGGTATTACATACACCCCCACTTGAGAACAACAACGCCCTCGTTGCGCCTGAGGACTCCACATATTCGGCCACAACGACCTGTGGGTCGCCCCAGCCTGGAAACTGATCGCCGGAGACTCCAGATATTCGGCCTAACGACCTCTGGGTCGCTCCTTATGATAATGCAACCCCAGAATCCTCCCCCACTAGGCGCCTGAGGACTCCTAATATTTGGCCTGACGGCCTTAGGGTCGCCCCAACACGAGGTCGCAAGGTTGCTCTGATACCATTTGTAACACCCCGACCCATATGGAGTCGAGTATATTGTCACCAATGCGCATCCAGGGCCAACAACTGTCCTCAATTACCAACACAAGTTCTTCCGGCACATTTTGTCCTCACTCATGCGCACCCCGAGAAACTTCCCGGGAGGTCACCCATCCCCGGACTATCGCGCCCAAGCACGCTTAACGCGGAGTAACTAAGGAAATTTGCTCCCTAAAATAAAGATGCATCTTGTTGGAATGAGTAGCCTGCTAAATCTCTTTAAAGCAATCATGAGGGGTATTACAGCAAATTCCGCATGACAAAGCTTAATATCCCAATCCTTACCTGTTATACTCACCAAACCTCGTAGCAATGAACCCAAGGTTCGCTTTGTGACCTCGGTTTTCCCATCTGTTTGCGGATGGTGCGAAGTACTAAAGAGCAACTTGGAACCTAATAACCTCCACAAAGTCTTCCAAAAGTAACTCAAGAACTTGTTATCCCTATCCGAGAGAATAATGCGAGGTATACCATGTAACTTGACAATTTCACAAAAATATAATGTAGCCATATGTGATGCATCATCAGTTTTATTGCAAGGAATGAAATGTGCCATCTTACTAAATCTATCAACAACAACCATGATAGCATCTCTATGCCTTTGAGTTCGAGTCAAAGCAACTATGAAATCCATGCTCACATCCTCCCAAGGTCTCTCTGGCACATGTAATGGTGTGTATAGACCCTTATAAAAAGTACTCTTAGCAAGTTGACCAGTCCCACACCTAGCAACCACAGCTTGGACACTCCCTATCATCTTAGGCCAAAAGAAATGCTCTTGGACTAACTCCAATGTCTTCTTTTTCCCGAAGTGACCAACTAAACCTCCCCCATGAGCTTCCCTTACTAACAAGTCTCTAATGGAACAACTTGGCACACACAACTTGTTGTCCTTAAAGAGAAACCCTTGCTCCCTAGAATAATGACCTTGAGGACCCGTCTCACATGCTGCATATAATTCACTAATATCCCCATTCGTAGCTTAATACTCTTTAAGCAAATCAAACCCCAAGAGTTTGGCACTAACCACACCCAAAAGAGTATGCCTCCTAGAAAGTGCATCAGCTACTATATTAGCCTTCCTCGCTTTATACTTAGATAGAAAAGTGAATGATTGCAAAAACTCAACCCACTTAGCATGCCTTGTATTTAGCTTATGTTGCCCATGTATGTACCTCAATGACTCATGATCCAAATGTAAGACAAATGATTGAGGTCTCAAATAATGATTCCAATGGTCTAAGGCTCGTACCATAGCATAAAATTCTTTATCATATGTGGAGTAATTCAGCTTCCCCCCACTCAATTTCTCACTAAAGTATGCTATAGGTCTCCCCCCTTTAATCAAAACTGCCCCAATTCCAGTCCCACTTGCATCACACTCTACCTCAAAAGGTTTAGAAAAATATGGTAAGGCCAAAATTGGTGCATTGCACATCTTATCCTTCACTAGTTCAAAGGCTTGTTGTGCTTCTTTAGTCCATTCAAATTTCCCTTGTTTAGTACACTCGGTAATAGGGCTCATAAGAGTGCTAAAATTCTTGATGGATCTTCTATAAAATGAAGCTAAACCATGAAAGGAATGTACCTCAGTGACGGTCTTTGGGATTGGCCATGTAGAAATTACTTCAATTTTACTTGGATCCACCTTGATTCCATCCTTTGATACAATGTATCCTAGGAACCCTAATTCTTCTTGCATAAATGAACACTTCTCTAATTTCCCAAATAATTGCTTGCTTCTCGATACTTAGAACAATTGGCGTAGGTGTTATAGATGCTCCTCCTTGGTTTTACTATAGACTAGAATGTCTTCTAAGTAAACCACAATGAACTTGCCTAAGAAAGGCCTCAAAACATCATTCATGAGACGCATGAATGTACTAGGTGCGTTTGTTAAACCAAATGGCATAACCAACCATTCAAACAAGCCACGCTTTGTCTTGAAGGTAGTCTTCCACTCATCTCCTACACGCAGCCTAATATGATGGTACCTACTCCTTAGATCAATTTTTGAAAATACTTCGGAACCACACAATTCATCCAATATATCATCCAACCATGGTATAGGAAACCTATATTTGATTGTGATGTTGTTAACAGCTAGGCTATCTATGCACATCCTCCAAGTCCCATCCTTCTTAGGCACCAGTAAGGCTTGCACAGCACAAGGACTCATACTCTCGCGCACATATCCTCTCTCCATAAGTTCATCAATTTGGCGTTGGAGTTCCTTAGTTTCTTCGGGGTTACTTCTATATGGTGGTTTGTTAGATATCACTACCCCTGAAACTAAGTCAATTTGGTGTTCAATCCCTCTCGTGGGTGGTAATCCTGGTGGCAAATCACTAGGGAAAACGTCTCGCCCAACAAATGTTGCAACTCCGGATTACTCTCGACACTAGACTCCTTCACCTCCTTAGCAACCAACATAAACACCATGTTCTCCTCCAACATCTTCCTCTCAAACTCCTTTCCTCTAATGCACATAGCTACCTTAGGTGGTGATTGTTTATGGTGAGTTATTTTTTATGGTGGTAAGGGTAATAAAGACTTCAATTTTCCCCCCATAGAGAACTTATACACGTTGCTTACCCCGTCATGTGTGACTTCCCTATCAAACTGTCATGGTCTAACCAAAAGTATATCGCACGCATTCATTAGTACGACATCACAAGTGATTTCATCTTGGTAGCTTCCAATAGAAAAAGCAATCAGCACCATCTTCCTCACGTTTACCTCATTGTCACCATCCAACCACTTCAATCTATGGGGTTTAGGATGTTTGATTGTGGGTAATTGCAACATCTCCACCAAATCTGCCGAGGCTACATTAGCACAACTGCCCCCATCTATAATTAAACTACACACCATGTCCTTCATTCTACACTTCGTGTGAAAGATGGTGTCTCTTTGCTCTTCATGCTCCGGGATACTAGTAGTGTGTAGGACTCTCCTAAGAACCAACACATGCTTCTCTTCATCACTTTCCGAATTGCATATGTCCTCCTCCTCCTCCTCTTCTTCTTCCCTAGCAATCAATGTTATCTTCTCAAGCTCCTCAATCTCCTCTATGTCACGCATAGTCATGATCCTAGCAGTAGGACAATTGGCCTTATAGTGTCCATAGCCTTGACACTTAAAGCACTTAACTTTCTCGACCTCCTTGCTTCCTACCTTCTCCTTCCCTTTTTGCTTCTCATTCTCTAATCTCCAATCCTTTCATTGAGTTGGTGGTAGTAGGATTTGTTTTAAAAGCAACAAAAGGTTTAGTATAAGGTTTTGTGGTTAGGCTTTCTTTGTTTCTCCACTTTCATGGCTAATTTACACGTTTCCTCAAAAGACAAGTAGGGTTGGAGTTCTACTTTGTCCGCAATATCCGAGTCTAAACCTCCCATGAACCTAGCTAGTTTTATATCCTCCCTTTCTTCAATCTCACACACAATTGAGAAACGCTCAAATTCCCCTATGTAATATCTCACACTCATCAGCCCTTGCTTCAAAGTTGCAAACTTTATGTAATTTTCTTGTCGATAGGTTGTAGGAACATGCCGTTTTTGTAGTTTGCGTTTGAGTTCTTTCCAACTCTCTATCCTCTTCCCTTAGCGTGCCTTCTTCCTCTTTAATCCCTCATACCATATGGTTGCATTCTTGGTGAGTTTAAGCACGACAATCTTCAACTTCTTCTCATCAGGCGTGTCTTTGTACTCAAAGAACCTCTCCAAAGATCGTTCCCACTCCAAGTATCCTTCCACATCCATCTTTCCATCAAAGTCAGGCACTTTCATCCCCTTATCATCATCCTTGTGAGACTTTGGTTCATCAGATTTCTTCTTCAAGACTTCCAAACTAAGTTGGGTTAATGCTCTTTGGATGGCCTCCATTTGATTGGCCAAAGCAGCTAGCATCCTATCCCTCTTAGCATCCACTTCACTTTCTCCCATGATCACTCTATTTCTTCGTAATGCTATGATCTTAATTGATCTCCAAACACCACGAAATTTTCCATGTAGCTAAATTGATCTATCTTCTATCCAGTCCAACAAGAATCAACAGAAAACTCCTCCACACGCGCCCTCACGCGCCGCCTCAACTCTGATACCAAACTTGATCTATATTAGTCTGATAAACCTTCAACTCTCTCGTTTGATGGCTCGATTGTTAAACTAACTTAGATGATTTATTACCAGCAAGAAAGATTAACTCTCACTCACTTTCAACTTGTATTAGTTTATGGAAAAGATTAGCTCTCAACCTAAAATAACGATTTTGTTCAATTTCTCAAAAGATTAGCTCTTAGGAACAAATTAAACGGGTTATGGAATCTTGCAACTTTTAACTCACAAAATCTCAAGTTCAATTATCTCCAATTCACACGAATTAGCAAGATTAACAACAAGTGTTTAAAAAAAATTCAACTTTACTTTATTAATGAAAACAACCGAAATATAAATAAGCTCCTACTAATTCGAGTCCTCCTAGAACTAGGACTACTTCACACGTTTTAGTATTCTATCAAAACATCAAGCATGCTTATCTCTAAGACTCCTATTCTAGCAACAACACTAGAATGACACGAAAAAAAACAACCAAACCACCACGGTTTGTAACACTGAGCTAAAACAAACGAAATGAAGACAAGACTCCTAATCCAACAAGGATTAGTTACAACCAACTCCTAACAGAATTAGGATTAATGAATTAACACTCCTAACAGAACTAGGAAGTGTTTACATTCTCAAACCCTACTCATAACTTTGGATGCTTATTAAGGAAATGCAACAATGACCTTAGTTCCTTCCAAGTCCATGGAAGCCAATAGAACGTACACCCTCCATCTCCATTCTACTTAGTATAACCTCTTGACCATCCTCTTCATTTGAGTCACTTGTATTTGCTCCTGGATCATCACTATTGCAGCAATAGGGAAATCTCCCCCATATATCAATGTTTGATCATAAACTTCTACATCGCCTTCATCATCGTTCGGCACTCCAACTTTGCCGTCCTCAATTTCAATATCCACTTTTAAAAATCTCTAATTAATTTCACCCTAATTTGAGTTACCGGAGTATGTCCTGACACACATGTTTTGGGTTAATCTAAGCATACGACAAAAGTCCCATAAGTAAGAAATGTTAATCTAGTTTTTTGGCCCGTGCAAAACACAAGGGATATTTTTTTTAAAACAAATACACTATAATTAAAAAATATATATCAAAGTGCTATTTCAACAATGTTTGCTTAAAAAGTTAAATAGACTATTAAAAACTTACTATATAAATATTAAACAAAAAGTTAACACATTAAATGGTTGATTTAATAGCCTAATATAATTGTATATGTAATACAATAAGAAGGAAGCACAAATATTTTTCTAATTAAATTGATAATATGTTGACTACGTGAGCTCAATAATAAGACAGTTAGGTACAAATTAATACATGGTCAAAAATAAAAATCTATAAAACTTTTATCAAAATTTAATTGAATTTAACATATAGATAAGTTGTTCTTACTATGTTAAAGGTATCCTACTAAAGCAATTTTAACGTATATGTTCATCATTTTCCTTTAACTGTAACCTTCATATTTACTCCCTCTGTTTTTTTTGAACTACACATATTCCTTTTTGATCGATTTCTTTTGAATCTATAAATTGTTGCTTTTTCTAATTTTGGTAATAGGTCCCATCTATTCTCTCCTCTTTTTCCACCAACGTGGTCGACTTTTTAATATAATAACCCAACTTATAATTTATGTCCCCCCTTTTTAGTTTTTTTTCTCTCCCTTTTCAATCTCTCTCTCACTTTTGGACTTTTCCCTTTAGTTCTCCCCGAAAATGAAGTGAGTAAATTAAAAAGATTTGTATAGAGCAAGTTGTGAGGGTTTTCCACTCCAAACATAATGTCTAATTGTGTAACACCCCATTAATACATAACCTTAATCGGCAGCGAAACTATAATCAAACCTATGGGTTTGATAAATGAGCTTTCAAGCTCATTCATTGTAGGGTTTTAGGTGCCTTTTTAACCATAGGTCGAGTCATATTTGTTAGTTTTTACCTTATTTTCCTTGCTTTTGCATTCTTGAGTAATTTTAGTGTTCCAAGGCTCATTATTGTAGGTTTGGCGTTCATTTGTGTGTGTCTTGAGCCTTGGTTTGGTTGTGTTCTGTTCCCTCGTAGTTTATTTTTCCCCATTCTACAGGTTTCTAAGCGATTTGAAGCCTTAATGTTGTGCGCTATCTAGTGATGGAGAACTTCTCGCTCGATTCTATTCCCCCTAGCAGCAGCCCAAATGAGGAGCCCACGCTCCTACTAGGATCCAATGTTATAGGTTTGCATAAGGAAATGAAGAAGGGATGGAATGCTGGATTGCATCCAGGAGCGCACACTCAATCTTGGAGCTGACGCTCCAGCTTGGAGCAGACGCTCCTCAGTGGAGCCAATGCTCCTTCCCCCTGTAGACGCCTCGTTTTCTCCGTCCTTTTTTTCCTAATTTATTAGCGACCGGTTAAAAACAAAGGAGGTCGGATTTGGAGGCATGTATCTTTGGAGTCTTAAACTTTTTAGCACTAGTGGAAAAAACTTCATCTGATCTGGTCAAAATGGGTCCGATTTTGATCCGATTTTGGGCCCGAAATGGATGGGGTCGCAGCAGGTAGCGAGAGTAAACTGATCCGCTTTTGAACCTGATCAGTTAAGAATTCACTGATCCGGTCATGGCACAAAACCGGATACGTTAAGTTGATTAACTGATCCGGTTTTTTACCATGACCGGATCAGTTTATCATAATGGTAAACAAAAAAAATGGCTTCACCCATTCCAACGCTACTTTACAGCAAAACCCCAATTGAAATAATAAACTATACTAATAATTTAAAATGACGAAAATAACATAAACCACACTAGTAACACAACGAAAATAATTGCACAACACTTGCACCCAAACTACACCAATAACATAAACTAACGAAAATGGAAAACAAAAATCAAACAAAAAATATATTGAATAAATTTACAAAAAAAATTACAATATAACGAAAATAAATTAGAAACTACACTAATATTACAAGAAACAAAAATCAACCAAAAAAATAAATAAACGAAACTACAAAAGATATTAGAAGAAAACAAAAATGCATACGAAAATTAAAAAAACATTTACAAGAAATGGAAAATCTAAACGAATCTATAAACGAGAATTAAAATCCTAAATTACAAACAAAAAAACCAAACCCTAGATCCAAGGAGGCGAACGAGAAGATAGCGTAATTTGAAACCCCAACTGATGGATTTCTCGGCGTTTAAGGAAGCTGATTTCGGCCAGAATTGTAGGATAAAGAAGCTACTGAAGCGGAGGAGGTCTGAGGCGAGGAGAGAGAAGGTATTAAAGCCGCAGCATTTGTTGTGGCGCTTGTCGGTGGTGTGCGTTATCGTCAGCAGAAGCGATGATAGCCGAGGTATGATGGTGGTGCTGGCGTGGTGAACGAGTGATGAAGGTGGGAGAGCGAGAGATGACGGTGGTGCAGGCGTGGCGAGCGATGAAGGGAGGAGATAGGGGGAGAGGGAGGAGATAGGGAGGCTGGGTTTCGTGGTGGCTAGGGAGAGGAGAGAGATTGGGGCTGAAGTCGATTTAGGGTTGAGCGGACGACTGGAGATTGAGGAGAAGATGTTGAGGAGATGAGGGTTAGTGAGGATTGAGAAAGGTAACAGAGGCGTGAGAGGGAAAAAAATAAAGGTTTATAGCTTTATATGAAGATCCGGTTAAAGAGGAGGGAAGTGGGCCGAGAGAAGATTGAGCGTTGGGCCTTATCTGAAACCAATTAACTGATCCCGTTTTGGGCTGAATTGGAACAGTTAATTGGACCTAAATTTTGGCGCCCAAAAATCTTAACAAACTGATCTAGTTACCTTTGGCAACCGGATCAGTTTAACTTAACTGATCTGATTTCGTAAAAACCTGATCAGTTTTTTTGTGACATTTACGGTTTTTTCCCCTAGTGTAGTTTAGCTTAGTTCTTCACTTTTAGAGAGAGAAGGAGTGATAACCTCGAGCACTTGTATTATCTCAACTATTTATGCTTTATTAACCAATCCCTAGAGGTATGTTCAGTATTTCTTCATTGTGTCAAGTAAGTTTATGCACTTGATCTTCAAATCTTATGCTTTGTTGAGTAGTATGTTTAATTACATTTTAGTTTCACACATTTAGTTAGCTATTTCTACATGCATGTTGATGGATTGCATTTCTATTGATGTTTTCTCATTCACCATGAGTAGTGCCCTTGGCTATTCACTTCATGACCTTAAGGGGGTAAGCCCATTTCATTGTATGTACCGCATTTACCTTGAAGATGATCAAGCTTCCTCCATTGAACCTCAAAGAAGATTGAATCCAAATATGAAAGAGTTTGTGAAAAATGAGGTTTTGAAACTACTTAAGGCGGGGATAATCTATCCTGTCTCGGATAGCAAAATGGGTTTTTCCGGTCCAAGTAGTTCCCAGAAAAGGGGGCTTGACCATTGTTGAGAATGAAGACGGTGAGTTAGTGTCCACTCGATCGGTTACGGGTTGGTGTACGCGCATAGATTATCGAAAATTGAATAAATCAACCCGTAAAAATCATTTTCCCATCCCCTTCATAGATCAAATATTAGAGAGATTGGCAAGTCACACACATTTTTCCTTTCTTGATGGGTATTCGTGATTATTCCAAATTTCGATTCACCCCCAAGATCAAGAAAAGACAATGTTTACATGTCCATATGGCACCTTTGCTTATCGGAGGATACCGTATGGACTGTGTAATGTGCCATCTACGTGTCAAAGTTGTATGACAATTATTTTTCTCCGACATGATTGAGTCATAAATAGAAGTTTTCATGGATGATTTTTCGGTTTGTGGTTCAACATTCGACATATGCCTTCACAATTAGTCAAAGTTTTAGAAAGATGACGAAAGATGAACTTAGTGTTAAATTGGGAGAAAAGTCATTTCATGGTAGACGAAGGAATAGTTCTTAGACATGTCATTTATAGTAGAGGCATTGAAGTTGATCCCGCCGAAGTTGAGATAATCAAACGCCTCCCACCTCCAACAAAGGTTAGAGGTTGGAGGAGCTCCCTTGGCCATGCCAGTATATAACGCCAGTTTATTGAAGGATTTTCACAAATAGCTGTTGGAGATTTAGAGTATAAGGTTAGTTTAATTCATGGTGTGTTTATTTAAGTTGCTTGGATATGGTGTCGTAACTTAAATAACATATATAATAACATGCTATATGTGTGAGTCGTACTTTGGAATCATCATGCGAAGGGTTAAGAGGACAGTATAGTGCTCGCACCTCGCGAGACTATGGTCGCACTTCGCGACGTGGAGCAGCAGATACTGGGAAGGCAGAGAACTGGTCGCGACTCGCGACCAGTGTCGCCCCTCGCGACGTGCTTGAGCTCGCGACGAGCATCGCTCGTCGCGACTCGCGACCAGGCTCCTGACTTGGGTGTTCCTTGCGTTGTTTCGCATAGTTTGACGGTTTGTCAATGTAATGTTTCGGATTTTCTGAAGCGTTGTAGCATTGTTATAAATATGGGGACTCTCATATGATGAAGGGTGTTGAGAAAATAACTTCTCTCTTTTGCATACAAATCCTAAAGATCAAAAATCAGATATTCTTCATCTCTACAAAATCTCACAAACTCATTTTCATTGAATAGTGTTCATAGTAAGCGTGACCACTATTGTTTTGTTCTTTGTATCTCGAAGGTGAATTCCGTGAACCCGTGCTTTACAATTAGGGTCGGAATATTACTTTTGGGAAAGTGATCCACGCCTAGAAGATTGTTATCTTGTGACCCTCGTTAATTTCAGTTTTTTCCCTAACAATCCAAAAGTAATATACCATAGCAAGATGACTTCAATTCGTGAAATGTCTGCAAATTTTCACAAACTTGACAAGTTTGAAGGTGTTGGTTTTAGAAGATGGCAGAAGAAGATGCATTTCCTTCTCACTTCGTTAAGTGTGGCGTATGTTTTGAGCACTCCCAAACCCGAGGAAGGGGAAAATGAAACTGTTGAAGAAATTCGGAGGAGGAGCAAATGGGAGAATGATGACTATATATGTCGTGGCCACATCCTTAACGGTATGTCCGATGCTTTGTTTGACATTTATCAATTTGTTGAATCCGCTAAGATTCTTTGGGAAGAACTAGAAAGTAAATACATGGCCGAAGATGCTTCTAGTAAGAAATTTCTTGTTAGTAATTTCAATGCTTTTAAAATGGTAGACTCTAGGTCGGTAATGGAGCAATTCCATGAAATTCAAAGAATCTTAGGGAGTTTTAAGCAACACAACATTGTGATGGATGAAACCTTTGTTGTTTCCTCTATAATTGATAAATTACCACCCGGTTGGAAGGATGTTAGAAATTCCCTTAAGCATAAGAAAGACGATATGAATGTTGAACAATTGGGTGCTCATCTTCGGATTGAAGAGGGCATTCGGGTCCAAGATGGACAAAAGGATGTCAATCCTAATTCTTCCACCGTTAACATGGTGGAGGATGGTAAATCAAAGGAGTCTTCTAATCCTAAGAAGAGGGCTAACAATTTCACCAAAGGCAACTATGGCAAGAAGCCTAAGTTTGGTGGAGGTGCTCAACGAGGTTGTTGGGAATGTGGAAAGCCCGGTCATCTTAAGAAGGATTGCACCATTTGGAAGAAGAAGATGAACAAAAAGAATGGTGGGAATGGCGAGTCTAGCCAAACCCATACCAAGCAAGGTATGTGTACACAAGTTTCACTTAATTCAAATCTGAATTTTGTGTGTATGATTTCTCAAATCTTTTGTGTACAGTGATGATTGTTCATGGTGGATCGATTCGGGAGCATCAAGACATGTATGCAAGGAGCGGTCTCTATTCAAGACTTTCAAAGAGGTTGAGAATGGAGAAGTTCTTTACATGGGCAATGATTCTACGGCTAAAGTTCTAGGTGTAGGACAAGTAGAATTAGTGTTTAGTTCGGAAAGCCTCTTATTTTAAGAGATGTATTGTATGCTCCGGAACTTAGGAGAAATTTAGTCTCCGGTGCTACCTTGAATCGGTTAGGTTTTAAGATGGTGTTTGAAGCTGATAAATTCATATTGTCTAAGGGTGGTACATTTGTAGGATTTGGTTATCTTTGTAATAGTATGTTCAAACTAAGTATTTTGAATGCTTTGAAAGATACTTGCTTTGTTGTTAATGACAATTCTTCTCTATGGCATAATAGACTTGGTCATGTTAACTATAAAAAGTTGTATTCCATGTCTAAGCATGATTTGATTCCCTCTTTTGATCCAAGTATAGAGAAGTGTAGAACATGCATGTTAACAAAGATAACTAGAAATTCTTTTCCAAACAATGTGGAAAAAGATACTTCATTGCTTGATTTGGTGCATAGTGATTTATGTGATTTTCATAGCACTCATTCCTTGGGGAACAAGAAATACATGATAACTTTTATTGATGATTACTCTCGGTTTTGTTATGTATACTTGTTATTTACTAAGGATGAAGCCCTTGATAAGTTTAAGATCTATAAAACCGAAGTCAATTACAACTAAGTGACAAAGTTAAACGATTTAGAACTGATAGGGGTGGTGAATTCTATGATCCGAGTTATTTTCAATCTATAGGCATTATACATGAAACTACAGCGGCTTATACACCACAACAAAATGGTATAGCCGAAAGAAAGAATAGAACTTTGCAAGAAATGGTAAATTCTATGTTATCCTATTCGGGTTTAAGTGATGGTTTTTGGGGTGAAGCTATGTTAACAGCTTGTCATATTTTAAACCGAGTTCCAATGAAAAAGAACGAGGTTACCCCATATGAACTTTGGTATAAAAGAAAACCAAACTTGAGTTATCTCAAGGTTTGGGGATGTCGTGCAATTATAAAAGTGCCGGAACCCAAACGTAAAAAGTTGGGTGAAAGGGGAGTTGAATGCATCTTTATAGGGTATGCTCTTCATAGCAAATCCTATAGGTTCTATGTTATAGAACAAAATGACTTTTGGTCAATTCACACTATTGTGGAGTCAAGAGATGCAATTTTTGATGAAAATCGATATTCATCAATTCCTAGACCAAAGGATATTACTCCCAATACCAATATTCAAGCAATTGATCAAATTAACATTGATCAAGGAATTGGACTTGATCAAACTAACATTGATCAAGAAGTTGATGAACAAACTCTTGATGAGAATGTTGCATCAACATCATCACAACCTAGGAGAAGTAAAAGGGCGAGAAAAGAGAAATCTTTCGGCCCGGACTTTCATGTATATTTGGTTCAAGGATCAAGGAGTTCCATAGTGACTAAGTTTCCATATATATTTAATGTGGAAGAGGATCCTTTAACGTTTAATGAGGCTATGAGGTCTCAAGATGCCGCTTTTGGAAAGAGGCAATTGATGATGAGATGGATTCCATCATGGGAAATAACACTTGGGTTTTAGCTGATTTACCTCCTAAGTGTAAACCAATAGGGTGTAAATGGATTTTCAAAAAGAAAATGAAAGTAGATGGAACTATTGATAAGTTCAAAGCCCGTTTGGTGGCTCAAGGTTTCTCACAACAACCGGGTATTGATTATTTCGATACATATGCACCCGTTGCTAGAATCTCCACTATAAGGTTATTAATAGCTCTTGCGGCTATTCATAAGCTTCGTGATCCATCAAATGGATGTCAAGACGGCGTTCTTGAATGGAGAACTAGAGGAAGAGGTTTACATGCGACAACCTAAGGGTTTGTCGTGAAAGGTCAAGAGCATAAAGTATGCAAGTTGATTAGATCTTTGTATGGGCTAAAACAAGCACCTAAGCAATGGCATCAAAAGTTTGATGAGGTTGTGTTGTCTAATGGTTTCAAATTGAATAATTCGTACAAGTGTGTTTATAGCAAATTTGATGACAACGGTAATGGTGTCATGATTTGTCTATATGTAGATGACATGTTGATATTTGGAACGGATTTGTCACAAGTTGAGTGTACAAAATCTTTTCTATCTTCACAATTCTCCATGAAAGATTTGGGAGAGGCGGATGTCATCTTAGGTATAAGAATTAAGAGAGACAATGGAAAATTGATCTTGTCACAATCTCATTATATCGAGAAAGTGCTCAAGAAGTTTAATGTTAGTGATTGCTCTCTTGTTTCAACTCCTATGGACCCAAGTGAAAAATTATTGCCAAATGATGGCAATGCCGTGTCTCAACTTGAGTATGCGAGGGTTATAGGTTGTTTGATGTATGCTATGACGAGTACTAGGCCGGATATCGCATTTGCGGTAGGGAAATTAAGTAGGTATACTAGTAATCCTAGTATGGAACATTGGCAAGCTATTCGTCGAGTGTTAAAGTATTTGAGGAAAACCATGGACTATGGTTTGTCCTATAGTGGATATCCTTCGGTTTTAGAAGGGTATTCGGATGCAAGTTGGATCTCTAATAGAGAAGGTCATTCCTCCACGAGTGGATGGGCATTCCTCCTTGGGGAGGTGCAATATCTTGGGCTTCCAAGAAACAAACTTGCATTCAGGGATTCTTCAATGACATCGGAGTTTATAGCTCTGTCATCGGCAAGCAAAGAAGCCGAGTGGTTAAGGAATCTCATGTTTGAGATACCTTTGTTGCCAAAACCAATATCACCTATTGCTATACATTGTGATAGTGATGCAAACATTAGCAAGAGCTTATAGTCAAGTGTATAATGGTAAGTCAAGGCACATTGGTGTGAGACATAGTTATGTCCAAGGACTTATCAAAGATAGTTCTATCACTGTTGACTATGTGAGAACTACGTATAATCTAGCAGATTGTTTCACCAAGGCGCTAGCTAGAGATACGGTAAAGAGGATGGCAATCGGTTTAGGATTGGTGCCTTTTGGAAATCACGAGTAAGGGAATCTTAACTTAACGCCCAATAAGACGTTGGGTCTTGAGTTTAATAAGATTAATTTCCTTATTTGTTGATTGAAAGAACTTGTATAATCATCCAAGGTAAAGTTCTTTAAATCGTGATGTTATAAGAGGTTGTTTAATCTTAATAGATCTCTTGATATTGTGCTTTGTCACGGGAGCATGCTTTTCTAAGAGATCTACCTATGTAAGTGCGAAGTTTGGCCGCTTCAAGGAGCTAGTGAGGCATAGCTTTGATGCACTTATGAATTGATATGGACACATGGCTAATTAGTGTCAAGTATATATTGAAAATGAGTAGTTAATCTTGTGTGTGTAATATCTTCAAGTTTTCATTATGTGTTGCTAATGGTTCAATCGTTTATCGACACCATTTGGATACGAATGCTTGAAATGTGTATTATACTAAGTGGAAGTTCAAGTCTTTGTACACTTTCATTTATGCATGAGGTTGTTTTGTTATGATGATGTTTGTGCAATAACTATTTATGTATACTCTAAATGGGGGAGGATTGTTGGAGATTTAGAGTATAAGGTTAGTTTAATTCATGGTGTGTTTATTTAAGTTGCTTGGATATGGTGTCGTAACTTAAATAACATATATAATAACATGCTATATGTATGAGTCGTACTTTGGACTCATCATGCGAAGGGTTAAGAGGACAGTATAGTGCTCGCACCTCGCGAGACTATGGTCGCACTTCGCAACGGTGGAGCAGCAGATACTGGGAAGGCAGAGAACTGGTCGCGACTCGCGACCAGTGTCGCCCCTCGCTATATGCTCGATAATAACATGCTATATGCTCGTCGCGACTCGCGACCAGGCTCCTGACTTGGGTGTTCCTTGCGTTGTTTCGCGTAGTTTGACGGTTTGTCAATGTAATGTTTCGGATTTTCTGAAGCGTTGTAGCATTGTTATAAATATGGGGACTCTCATATGATGAAGGGTGTTGAGAAAATAACTTCTCTCTTTTGCATACAAATCCTAAAGATCAAAAATCAGATATTCTTCATCTCTACAAAATCTCACAAACTCATTTTCATTGAATAGTGTTCATAGTAAGCGTGACCACTATTGTTTTCTTCTTTGTATCTCGAAGGTGAATTCCGTGAACCCGTGCTTTACAATTAGGGTAGGAATATTACTTTTGGGAAAGTGATCCACGCCTAGAAGATTGTTATCTTGTGACCCTCGTTAATTTCAGTTTTTTCCCTAACAATAGCCAAGCCATTAACTCAACTTTTGGCGAAGGATTTCCCCTTTCTCTCTAATAATGAGTGTTTGCAAGCTTTTAGCAGGTTGAAAAAGGCGCTCATATCTGCCCCAATCATGCAACCACCAAATTGGGCGCTCCCTTTTGATCTCATGTGTGATGCATCGGATGTTGCGGTGGGGCCGTTTTGGGCCAAAGAAAGGAGAACAAGCTTCATGCAATTTACTACTTCAATAAAACATTGGATGACGCCCAAATGAATTATTCTACCACCGAAAAGGAGCTTTTGGCAGTGGTCTATGCTATGGAGAAATTTCGGCCTTACTTCTTAGGGTCGAAAATTAAGGTTCTCACCGATCACTCCGCATTGAAATACTTGATGTCAAAAAAGGAAGCTAAGCCTAGGCTCATCCGATGGATTTTATTACTTGAACCAAGTGCAAGAGCAACAAATAAACCCTTTGGTTTCAATTATACAGTTTTGACACTTGCATTCTAAACGTCAATAATTTTGTGAGGTCAACACCGAATTTAGTCATTTAGGGATATATCAAGAAGTTCACATTCTGAACTTACGAAAAAAGTGGTCAAACACTTAATTTGAACAACTTCTAAGGCCGGAATCCAATGTTGCATCTCATGGGTTGATCAAAGGTCCAACATGAAGTGGTGTGCATCAAGAAGAACATGCCAAGTTCTGTTTGGGTTTCTATTTAGCTTCTATTTGCTTTTGTTGTTATTTTTGAGTTGTAATAACCGATGAGATTACTCATAAAGTATCTCATGGTTAGGCATGTGTTTTGCTTGATGATTAGGCGTGTGCTGTGCTTGCTTAGGCGTGTAATTAGGAGATATTTAAGCTCCATGGTTGCTGGTTGTAACTCCTTGTAACAGCTCATTGAATGAGCTTAATGAGGGGCGTGAATCAAGGAGCTTTTCATGCTCCTTGAAACTAATTTGTTTGGGCAGCTTTTCTAGGGTTGTGTAGGTGTCATTTAAGCTTCCTTTGCTGCTCATATTTCCTATATAAGAAGAGCTTATGATAATAAGTAATCAGTTTTGAGTTTGATTTAAACATAACCTTTGTGTCTATAGTTTTTGCTTTGAGTTTGTCTCAAGTATTGGCTAACCCTTATTACTTTGAGTGAGTCTTGAGTGATAAGCCAAGGAGAGATTGAGTGAGTCTTATCTCTGGCCTAGAACCCCAAAACTTTGAGTGTGTTCTTGAGTTTTGGCATCTATCCTTATCAAAGTGAGTGTTCTATTGTCTCTAAGTTTAGATTTATCATCCAATCCTTTGGAAGGTGTTTTTAGACTTACATCATCTGGTATCAGAGCTTTGGCATGTCAAAGTGAGGTCAACACCGAATTTAGTCATTTAGCACGCACTAGAGGAAAAAAGCCCAAGGGTTGCGGTTAAAAGGGGCCCAAGGGCTGCGTATTTTGACCGCAGCCATTAGACTAGCAGCCCTTGGTATTTAGGAAGGGTTGCGGTTGTTAACCGCAGCCCTTAGCGCGTTATGGGCTACGGTCAAGGCAAAAACCTCAGCCCTTGTTGGGTTAAGGGATGCGGTTAAGGGCAAAAACCGCAGCCCTTGGTAGGTTAAGGGCTGTGGTTTTGGCCCTTAACTGCAACCCTTAACCCAACAAGGGCTGCGGTTTTTGCCTTGACCGCAGCCCTTGTGACCCGAAAAAAATAAAAATAATTTTTTTTTTTGCATTTTTTTGTTCTAAAATGTTTCCAAACAGTTATATATATATATAAAAGTATCATTTTTCATTGCAAATTATGTTTTTTTACACAAATATACAATACATTACATGTGTAGAGAATATACTCCAAATATAGATTACCCCTCTTTTTATCCTCACTCCCTTCTTCAACAAACTCCAATTTTACAGGCCTGAAATTATGGTTGTCCATCAAGCCCGATATGCGAGAGTTAGCAGCCCGTCAAAGTTCGGACCCCTTGAGTTTGGTGACCCATGGTGGAGTGTAGTTCAGGTGCTCCCCGAAGAGGTTGTTGCTTCTTGTAGTACTCTGGTATGCTCTAACAAATTTCAGCATCTGATGAACTTCTCCATTTTCCATCTCTCTTTCTTCCATTACAGAATGGATGGTGCACTCACTCATGTTCAAGCATTCAATAAACTACAGATTTGGTAAACTTTGTGATGCTGGTCCAAGCTGAGTTCAAGAAATTTAACTTAAGTAAGTTCTTAAAAGATGCAATATGTGCACCAGAGAACTGTTTTGTTATTACAACTAAATTTTAAATTCTCTATAATGCCATGTAGAAGAAATGCCATAATATATAAAACTTTAACATCATAATGTGTGGAAGTTTTCACTTGAAATGCAATTTTGAAATGCAAAAAGGAGAGACAGCTGAAAAAGAACATTTAGATCATAACCTAGATATGATGAGGGCATAAGGTAGCAACAGCTCTCAATCAGGTCTTAATCCTGCAGCCCAGATCATAATCAGCTACTGTTAAGCGCGAGGGAAGAGCGTGAAAATATAAAAGTGGTATTTCAAAAAAAGAACATTAGAACATCACCTAACAACAAGAAAGCTAATGATACATACTGTAACAATTGCTGACCACTTTAGTGAATACAAAAACTAAGACAGGAAAGCCATTTTTCAGAATTTTGACAGTCATCAAGATGAACCAAGTGTAGACAGGACTTTGTGGTATTCATTCAAAAACAAATCCAATAACATCATCTTTTAAATCGAAGTACTATAAATATTATTACCACTGTAAAAAAAAGACAGAAATGTAAGCCCTCACAAACGTAATACTTCTAAAACAGGATGCACACAAGGACATAAAAGTAAAGCAACCATCCAACTCCAAAAGTATAAAACCAAACGATTCTGATTCATATAAGTCAAACAAGATTCCGATTCTTAAAACGCATACATGATTCCAATTCATATTAGTATTAGGATTCATATAAATTAACCTGGATTCTGATCCATTCGACTCAAACAGAATTCTCATAAACCCATACTTAGATGCTTTCTGAGTAAAAACAGGGGGGCTTCAGATTAAAGATACAGCAATTACGAGTTAAAGGGTTTGACACTTTTCACTTGAGAAACCACATAGCACTCCATGCCAAAGCAACAACTAACCATTCCTTAATTTGTTTGCACAACTATTCACTAGTTTTAGAATGAATTGGGTCCATTTAAAGAATGGTGATACCATAAATTTGTAAGATTTCACAATTTTTATGAATAATAGTTTGTCTAAAGTAATTTTAACAGCAAAGTTGAGACACATGTTTTTGCATGAATTAAGCTATAAAAGTCATGAAAACAACCACTCATATGCACATTAGGGTAGCAAATCCCACAAAAATCCATAAAGGTAAAAAAACAACCACTTAAGTACATATTAGGCTAAGCGATCCCACAAAATCAATAACTAACTAAATTCACCAACTAAAAAATGAAACAAGCAATAAAGGCAAAAAACAGTTCAACAGAGCCAGCACCATAATCCCAAAGGGGGCTACAAGGCCCATACTAATTCCTCGAACAATCATCTTCAACTAAGGGGGAGGGGGGTAAATAAGGTTCATCCTCGAACAATCAACTTCGGATAAAAGGGTTCTAATTTCTAAAACATAACTGAAAAATAAGCAACATAAATTCCTTGTACTTACTTGCATAGTACTTTCGTTTCACCAAGCATTAATCTTAACATGTCCAATCACTTGAGCATAGATCTACACAAAGGAGTAATCTTCTGTAAATGTCAACAAAAGAAAATGAAATTTAAGGAGACAGTGGATTGCAAGAAAGGAGGGCAAAAGAGCTTCGGTACCATTTTGAAGATGTTGGTTAAAAAAATATAATAAAACCAAATCAATTTGCATCCATAACTTATTTCATAAACAGACTATATCGAGAAAGAAAGACCATTACCCTTCATTGACCAAATCTTAATAGTGTTCTCCATCCCACAACTTACAATGCTATATATATCAGAAGGACGAAAACCCTGATCAAAGAACGAAAGAGAAAAAGAGGATCGCCAAATCAATAACTACTGGGTACAGATTGGCATAAAAAGGCTTTCAATGAGGCATCACCAAATCAACAACTCCTTAGCTATTCTTAAAAAAATTGGCATGGTCCAATTTAAAGTTTGCACTCATCATTTTATATACAAAATTTAGGATTTCTGGTGTTTAAGCATTGCACCAAATATTTCTTAGTCTGACATATAATCTTAGTAGAACATGCAAGAGAACAAAGCATTGTAATGAACACTAGCTACTGCTGATGTCTACCAGATGCTGAATTTTGTTGCATGCTTAACAACCTTGATTAAAACAAAGATTACTTATCCCATTCAAATAATTTCATAAGGAATATGATTGAGCCTTGAAGACTCGGTGATTCTTTTGTGACTACACATCCTACCATACTCCTAATAGAGTTACACTTTATCTATCCAGCAGAGATACATGTCCAAGCATCAAACTCGGTCGTCATCCACACGTCTTGAGCATTGCTCAAAACATAAGCATCTAATTAAATGCAAACTAAAGCCAGCATAGATAGTACCAGAACACAAACCAACAGATTAAAAACAAACAAGACATCAAAAATCATATGCATTGAAGTTAGAGTAAACTAAGACTGTCATTAAAAGCTTGCCATTTCACTACCTTAAAACCCCCAAATTTCTGCACCCCAACCACCATTTTCATCGAAATTCAACAATTTAACACACAAATTGGGTAAATTGATAAGAAATTTCTCAACAATCAGTTGCTCCAGCAGCTCTATGGGTCTAAAAATTCAGATCTTGGTACTTAACAAGATTAGTATCACAGCCTAATTCTTTTCGCAAATAATTAAGTGAAAATATAAAATCAATAAAAAAAAGTGTTGTAAAAAGAGCAAATTGATGAAGCTTCGTCGATAAGTCAAACAACAAAACAGCATGATACAACCACACAGCAGCAGCAGCAAAAAGGACGAGAATTGGAAATAAACCTGGTGACGACATCCGACAAGGCTGCGCGGCTCCGATGCAGGTGCGGTGAGGCTGCTCGAGTGTAGCAGCAGAACGAATCAGAGGAGAGAGCGAAAGAGGCAGGGGCAGCGATTCGACATTTGGGAAAGCAGAGCTCCGACGAGGGAGACGCGATTCGACAGGCTTTGCGAGAGGGCCCGGTGGTGGCAGCAGCGAAACCCAGTGTGGATTCACCGGCGAGAGGAAGAGAGGTGCGAGATAGACAGCTCTTGCGAACCCTACACCCTTGCGAGCCCTCGCCGACGAACGCTAAACCCTTGCGAACCCTCGCCGGGAACCCTAAACCCTTGCGAGCCCTCGCCGGTGAGCCCTAAACCCTTACGAACCCTCGCCAGAGAACCCTAAACCGCTGGCGAAGAAGGATGAGAGGGGAGAGATTATGCGGTGAGTGGGGAGAGAATATGCGGTGAGAGGAGGAGAGATGGGTTAATGGGAATTAGGAGAGAGGGAAATGGGTTCAGCGAAGGAAGTAACTCGATTTAGCGGGTTATTTCATTTTTAGGCTGTTTAAGGGTTGCGGTTAGCCCAAAAACCGCAGCCCTTAATTTAAGGGCTGCGGTTTTTGAATTAACCGCAACCCTTTTATCACTAAAGGGTTGCGGTTTTTGGCTAACCGCAACCCTTCACTATTAAGGGCTGCGTTTTATAATAAACCGCACCCTTGCGTTTTATAATAAACCACAGCCCTTGCATTTTTTTTCACTAGTGTAGGGATGTATCAAGAAGTTCACATTCTAAACTTACGAAAAAAGTGGTCAAACACTTAATTTGAACAAGTTCTAAGGCCGAAATCCAATGTTGCATCGTATGGGTTGATCGAAGGTCCAACATGAAGTGGTGTGCATCAAGAAGAAGAGGCCAAGTTCTGTTTAGGTTTCTATTTAGCTTCTATTTGCTTTTGTTGTTATTTTTTAGTTGTAATAAATAATGAGATTACTCATAAAGTATCTCATGATTAGGCGTGTGTTTTGCTTAATGATTAGGCATGCGCTTTGCTTGCTTAGGCGTGTAATTAGGAGATATTTAAGCTCCTTAGTTGCTAGTTGTAACTCCTTGTAACAGCTCATTGAATGAGCTTAATGAGGGGCGTGAATCAAGGAGCTTTTCATGCTCCTTGAAACTGATTTGTTTGGGCAGCTTTTCTAAAGTTGTGTGGGTGTCATTTAAGCTTCCTTTGCTGTTCATATTTCCTATATAAGGAGAGCTTATGATAATAAGAAATTAGTTTTGAGTTTGATTAAAAAAACCTTTGTGTTTATAGTTTTTACTTTGAGTTTATCTCAAGTATTGGCTAACCCTTATTACTTTGAGTGAGTCTTGAGTGATAAGCCTAGGGGATATTGAGTGAGTCTTATCTCTGGCATAGAATCCCAAAACTTTGAGTGTATTCTTGAGTTTTGGCATCTATCCTCGTTTCGAGTGTTTTCTTGTCAAAGTGAGTGTTCTATTGTCTCTAAGTTTATATTCATCATCCAATCCTTTGGAAGGTGTTTTTAGACTTACATCATCAATAATTCAACATTGAGCTAAAAGATAAGAAGGGAGCGGAGAAGTTAGTTGCCAATCGCCTCTCTAGACTTCCCATGAAGTCATGGAAGGAGTTGAGCCAAAAAAAGATGATTCATTTCAGGATGAAATATTAATGGCAATGGTGAAGTCAGCGGTTCCTTGGTTCGCTGATTTAGCTAACTATCTTGCTTGCAACCTGATGCCCCTTAATATGACAACATAACAAAGAAAGAGATTCTTGAGATACGTTGCTAGCTATGTGTGGGAAGACTCGTTGCTCTTCAAAAGGGTCCTGGATAGTATCTACTGGCGTTGCATTCCGGAAGAAGAAATAGAGAGCGTGATTGACGTGTGCCACTCATCTCTATGTGGTGGCCACATGAGTGCCGCCAAAACAGCCTCAAAGATTCTAGAAAGTGATTTTTGGTGGCGCACAATATTCAAGGATGTATGGTGCAAGGTGGAAGATTGTGATCCTTATCAAAGAACCGGCAACATAAGAAGGCGCAACCAAATGTCAATGAGCGTCATCCTAGAGTTGGAGACATTTGATGTTTGGGGAATAGATTTCACGGGACCCTTTTCGAGATCCAATGGAAACAAATATATTCTTGTCGCTTGCGACTATATGTCAATATGGGTGGAAGCTTTGGCATCTCCTACCAATGATGCCAAGGTTGCCATAAAGATGATGAAAAATATTATATTTCCATGGTTTGGTGTCCCTAGAGCAATTATAAGCGATGGAGGATCTCACTTTGCAAAACAAATCCTTCAAGCTCTTTCGGAGAAAAATGGTGTTCGACACAAGGTTGCTCTTGCATATCACCCCCTAAACTAGCGGCCAAGCCGTGATCTCAAACTCTTGTTCAATTCAAGACTCAAACTCTTTCCCGGGAAACTCAAGTCCCGATGGAGTGGTCCATTTGAATTCAAGGAAGTTTTCCCCTATGGTGCCCTGCTGATTTGGAGTGAAAGAACGGGTGCATTCAAAGTGCATGGTCAAAGGCTCAAGATCTACCTTGGTGATCCGATTCCATAAGCAATGAGTATCGATCTCAAGGAGTATGACTACTCCAAATTCAATGAATGAAAAAGCTAAAGGCGTCAAGCTAGTGACATAAAAGAAGCGCTTCTTGGGAGGCAACCCATGCTTCTATGTTGTGTTTTTTCTTGTATTCTTATCGTGTTTGCATCGTGTTTGATTGAAATTCATGTGGTTTGTTGGATTTGAGAATGTTTGATGTTGTATGTGTATTTTACAGCTGAGAAAGAAGGAATGGGCTAAGCTTGGGGAGGTATTTATGCCCCAAATGGTAGTTGAGTTCATGAAATGAGTGAAGAGAGCATTAAAGAAGTTTAGAGCGCATGCTCCCCTTAGCAGCGAACGCACATATTTGGCTGGCGCAATGAAAAGAGAAGCAACAAAAAATGAGCGCCAGCTCCGTTGAAGAACCAACGCTCCTGAAAGGAGCGTACTTTCCTAAGAAAGAGTGTACGCTCCTCCGGCTGCTGAAGACAAAGAACCAAACTGCAAAAGTCGAGTGTGCGCTCGACGAGGAGAGCGAAAGCTCCACTTAGGAGCGGGCGCTCACAAGGGTCTGACGCGGCTCGTTTTTCGACTTAAAACCCCAAATTCGTGCCTACTCCTCCCACTCTTGTCACTCGAACTCTCTCACTACTCCTCACCCCATCTCTATTTAAACTCCAAAACCACCACACCACCACATCCAAACAACGCAAATCCCTCCACCACCGACACCAAGAGCTTCAAATCTTCCATCCTCCATATCTCCATTGTTCTTCACAAGGTTCAATTGTAATTTTCTCTCTCCTCAAGCAATTTCAAGCAAGGTTAGGACATCATTTTTTTGGCAAAAAGAGAAACCATTGAGCATCATAAGCAACTTTAAATTGATAAAGAAGCTTCAATTTAGGAATGCATACAAGTTTCACGCATCAAGGGTAACAATTCTGCTTGAAACTCGTCTTCTCTCTCAAACCTACGGGTCTTGCTTCTTCAATTTCAATGTTTGCTTGATTTTTGCTCTTCATTTGCCTTAGTTGGTTTTATTGTTGTTGACGTTATTGGAATTTGAGGTTTTGTGTTGGTTGAATTGATTTCGTGAATTGTGTTTAAAGTCTTAGGTTCGTGGAAATTATAAATTGGTTTCGAGGTCTTAGATTGTTATTTTGTTGTAGTCTTTGTGGTTGTTTTTGAGTCATATTATCGAGTTATGCATTGCATTTTCTTGACCATGATAGGTAACAAGAGACCTAGAAATACCAATAGAGCTTCCGGTTTCCGTTCACAACCCGAGCCGGAACCCATAGTTGTCCCTGACCTAGTCTTACCTAAAGCATGTAAGCCTATTTACAAGGAATTGTCTAAAAGAAATGTAGTGGGAACCAAATTTAACGACAAAAGGTCTTGTTGCCAACTAGGCATCCATGGTGATATGAACTAGTTACTTGACCGCATTGGTTGGATTAAGTTTAATATCGAGCAATCCAAGACTATTACGAGACTCACCTTTGACTTTCATTCCACCCTTCAAGTGGTGGTCATTTTGGAGGAGGACATTAGCCCACCCGAAGTTGATATCTCATTCCGGCTATTCAACAAACCACAAAGCATCTCTTTAGAGAGATTGAATGAGATATTAGGGTAGAAAACGGAATCCTCATGCCTTTCTCCGACTAAGACCCCACCAAGAGATTATAACCAAGTGCGATGGTTGAAAGAAATCTCCAATGTGGACAACTTTGTGTCCCTCACTTCTTATCCCAATCACATCATCCCTCCCGCCCTTCGTGTGCTCTACAGAATTTTCTTGTACGTTCTTTAACCTAAGGGCGAGCATCATAAGGTAAACAATGAGGAGCTAGTCACCCTTTATGCGACCATAAGCCTAGATATCTTCTTTGAGGTGAACTTTGGCTGGTTATTTCTTTCTTGTTGCTTGAAAATTAGAGAGACCAAAGGAAGCATTCATATGGGGGTGTAATATCTTGGCATTCTAGGGAGCTAGTCTTTGGAGACTTAATTGAAACATGTAAGCCGGCTGACCCAAACCCATTAATGGACATCGAGGGCCTTCAATCCTTCAACTTCACAAAAAATATAGGAAATGAAAACAAGTTTAGTTGGAGGGCCCAAGGAATGCACTATTGTAATCTGCCTAACACCACCTGCACCACTTGTTAGAGTCGCATGAGCTTTAGGTTGACCTTCCCTCATGTGACTTGGACCCCGATGATGAGCGAAATGAGTTTGTCGGGGTAAGGGCTAAGGCTGCCCAAGCTTAATCCTTAAGGCTCTTTGACCTAGGCGCCTCCTCCTCACCCTCCACCGATATCAACCAAGCCATTCTTGATATATACTCTAGGCTTGAGCAGATTGAATTGAATGCAAGCATTGTAATAAGGTCTCGTTCCCCAATATGGCCTTCCCTAATACCCACCTAACACCCTATATGGGAATGAGTGACATGTCCCGGGGTAAGTGAACCCTATGGGTGACCCCGCTTACCCCCATACCCTCGAACCTAATGCTTGGGAATATAACCTTGAGACTCCCAAGTTTCCGATTGGCTTTACGGGCGGTTGGGAACCACATAGTCCTCCCTATTTTGTGAACTACCCTTAGCTTCCACACAAGAGCACCAGCTCACCTTAAGCTTGTTGGGGGGGTAGGATTAGAAGTTTTCATGATGGCTGCTTGTTCATTGCTTGAGTTTGAGATGTTGCTCTTGTGTTTTTGTGTTCCCCTCTTTGCTTCCCAAAAATCCAATTCCCTAAATCCGAATTTACTTTCATAGGTAGTTGTTTTCCTTTTAATTTCACTAAGCTATTAATGTTTGTTGTTTTTTATGTTTGTTTTCTTCTTTCCCTTTTTTATTTTTCTTTTTTGCATCGAGTCATTTTCATTTTTGTTTGTATTTGTTAGTATTTGATGTTTTTGTGTCTTGGCTCTTTTTTCGACTCCAATGATGTTTTTAAAGTCGAGTCTTAGGTCATTTGTTTGAGTCGTGTGCATGGTAGTCATCCTAATTAGCTAATGTTCTGATCCCGATTCCCATCTTCCGCTATGATGCTTGATTATCCTTGGTGTATTGTGGTAAGCATGGGGGAGGGAATGAAAACACCAAGATTAGTATATAGCCTTGAAAATCTTGCCAGAACCCCATTGTCTCGTTCGGGATCCTTTTTTAGATTCGGCGTATTAGGGTCTACTTGTTCAAGACCATATCCCGCACCATGGACCACGAGGAGAGAGGACAATGGGCGTTCATTTAGATTCTAGGATAACTACTTAGCCAAATGGCCTCACCTTGTATTGACTTTTTCCAATTTTTTAACCCTTTTTTAGCCTTTTTTCCTTCTTTTTGGAACCTACATCTCTAGTCACTATTTAGAATAATTCCTACTATTGGAGTACATCTTGAAGAGGCTAAGAGACTTGATAATCTTGGCTCGTGGACGATTTGATGCTTTGGTTGGCCAAACGACATCTTATTTTATATTATTTTACTTTATTTTTCATTCCTTTGCACTGCCTCCACCATTGAGGTAATTCAAAAAATAAGATAGAGAAAGAAAAAAAAAAACACAAAAAGAGTTCTTAATTATGAAGGAATCTCATCTTTTGATTCCTCACTACAATGCACATTAGTTAGCTATTTTACAAAAAAAGAAGAAAAAAATTTCTAGAGTAGAGAACTCCTTCGAATTAGAATAATGTTATTTCCTTTTGTTCATTTCCTAAGGAGTCGTATCATGACTCCTCCTAGATTCTAGTTGTGTTTAGCTCATGGGCTCACAGACTTATTTTGTTGCATCATAGCTCCTCCTAGATTCTCTTGCCCCTTTTTGTCTCTTTAACTCCACTAGAACCCTTAAAGCACCACAATTCCAACATTTTCCACGCCCAAGATTTGCCAACTTTACAACCCTGCAAAGACCCTGATCCCCCACTAGTTCCCCTTTGACTTTGATGTTGAATTCTTGGATTATTTGTTGGTGAATTCCCTAATCCCCTAGTTTCTTTATCCTACATTTACCTCCTTTATTTGTTTTGCTAATTTGTTTTGTCAATCTTCTAACTATCTTAGACTTTAGATTTGTTACCAATCTTTAAAAAACCCAAATATAGATTTAGCTCATTGTACACTACTAAAAAAAAGGGAAAAAAGTATTGTTAAAATAGGCTTTATAAATAGCCTTAGGATCGTTTATCTGCTAAATGCTCTATAAAGTTTACAGAACGGTTGGAAGAGGAGTTCTATATACCCAGTTATAAAGAACGGTTGTTTAACATGACCGATTTCTATTCTCTTCCTAAAATCAGTTTGTTTGCCTTAACAATAGAGAACAGTTGCATTAGACAACTGTATTATGTTCTTCCTTTTTAAAAAAAAAAAAAAGTTAATCCTAAAATCCTTATTTAAAATCTCTTCAAGTCCATGATGCCCATGATCCCTTAAATCACGCCATTCAAGATACTCAACCTATTTTCGAGTCACTACGGACTATTGGTTTTATACTTTATTTTTATTTTTGAGGGGATGATTATATACTTTCTCAAAGTTAAGAACTGCACGAATACGAATACCAAACTAGGAACATTTAATTAAAGGATGTTCTACATGGTAGCCCCCAACATTTAGGTTTTTTACATGGTAACACTTCTTAATTTTTTTTATAGTTGGTAACCCCGAACTTCTGTTAACGTTAATTCCGTAGCCCTCTTAAGTGAATGTCATTTATTTGTCGTTAGTTTTGACATTTATTAGTCTGGCAGGCAAATCGACACGTTTTTCGACACTCAAAACGAGTATTTCTGGTCATTTTTGGACAATTTCGATCTCAGATTGAGCCCTTAAGGCCAAATTGCCCCTAAACCTAGATTTAGTAGTTTTTCTAGCCATACAATCGAGAAGTTTTCTAAAATGCAAATCCAGACGGTTTCCAACACGGAAATTGAGGTATTTCGGGCCGTATTTTGTCAATTTCGACCTCAAATCGAGGTCTTAAGGGAAAAATTCCCCCCCTAAACAAAAGTTGAGTAGAATTTGCATGTCATGAAATTAACAAAAAGCAACCAAAATTACCTTGATTTACGTGCATAGAAACGTCTCAGTTTGAATGCCTAGAAAAACTAGTCAGTGTAAGTTTAGAGGGGAAATTTGGCCCTTAAGGGCTTGATTGAGGTCAAGATTGTCACAGAGTGACCAAAAATACTCGTTTTGGGTGTTGAAAAACGTCTCAATTTGCTTGCCAGACTAGTAAATGTCAAAACTAACGACAACTTAACGGAATTCACTTAAGAGGGCTACGGAATTAACGTTAATAAAAGTTCGGGGCCACAAAATATAAAAAACTTAAGAAGTGCTACCATGTAGAAAGCCTAAAAGTTGGGGGCTACCATGTAGATTTTACCTTTAATTAATTACTCCCATGAAATTATTGATTTACAGAAAAAAAAATTGCAAAATCATGAAGAACTGCAAGTAAAAGATAGAAACAGTAATATGCAACACAACTTCCTCAAAGTGAAGGCTTGAATTCCATTTCTTCGATAATGCTTCACCTACGTTTGTCTTTAACTCCATTCAATAACGCACACATACATACTTTTCTCTCTCCTTCTTTAAGCTAAACTCTGTACTCCCATTGTCGCACACTCCCACCTAAGAATAAAAAGCAAATTCAGTTTCCATAAACACAAAGATGACAATGTACTCAAGAAGCGAACGAAGAAAACCTGCAATGGCGTCGTTTGCCGCAGATGCGTCGACTGTCTGGCAGAAGAAGAGGGCGGAAGAAGTTAGAGAAAATGCGCTCAATCCGATCGTCTCACTTTCGGAATCCCAAAACCAACGGAATTATTTTTCTAGAGTTGGACCACGAAATGAAGGAATATGTCGACATCCCGGCAATTATTAAATATAAATAGGAATTACATTACGAAGATAATAAAGTTAATTATTGTAGTATTCGTATTTTCTTGCTAGAGAATAAATATGATTAATAGGACAATATTATTTGGGCCTATAACTAAAATAGATTAATCCTATGAGGTCACACATTGTAGCACAAATTGGACAAAACAATCCAAATACATTTAGAATTTGGGTTGGGCCGGCCATAAGGGGAATAGGAGGAGAATTGGTTCTCCTAACTAGCCTATGACTCTTCTATTATATATGGGATATAATATTAGGGTTTAGGTGATCACTTCATTAAGCAGTTTATTTTCACAAAAGAGAGAGCTTGAGAAACCCTAAACTATTCCCTCTAACCGGCGCTTATACCATCAAAAGCAAGAGAATTTCTTCTCTTCCGTTTTAACAAACGTTGGTGTTCAATTGGTGCTCGTGGACTAATTAGACGAGCAACACTTGGGGCTCTCGGATCTTCAAAGCTTGCATACAACAGGGAAATCACGCTACAAAGATTTGATATTTAATCCCTATTGAATGATTCATGTGTTTGATTATATTTGTGATCCTATGATAGATGTTAGGAAATTATTTCCTGAAATTCCGCTATATGCATCTATATTTTCCTACAGTGGTATCAGTTTTGCCTAATTCATAATATTCATATGATCAGGTTAATGTACGCAAAGTTATTATTTTTATTCAATTAAGGGAGGATTTATTTATGGCTTGAATTTGCATAATTGATATTTGATATTAATTCATTGGAAATTGTAAATAATTTATTTATTTGTGATTTATGCTCAAATAATTTTATAAAGTTCCGAATTTTTTATATTATGGACGAAATAAATGGGTTAATTCACTCCAAAAAATTTGGATTTTTATAAATATAAGGCAAAATTGGCCTCAACACCCTGAAGTATGGCGCAGGTGCACTAAACACCCCAAACTAAGGCTTATAGCCTGAACACCCCAAAGTATTTCGTCCATAAATGAGAGTTACCGCCGGAAAATTCACCGCCTCCGGTGGAATCTTCATTTTTTAATACTCCCTCGGTCCCATAATATAGTGCTTACATTCCTTCTTGAGTGTCCCAAAATGTTGTGCCAATTTTATTTTTATCAATTTATTTGGACTAAATTATCCTCAATCTTTACACAAATTCTCCAAAATACCTTACTTTTTCTTTTAAAATGTGTGCGTCTATTTATTACTTTACACCATTTCAAGGAACATTTGTTGTTTTTTGATCTTTTTTTAAAGGAAAAAAAAAACTAAGGGAGTAGTTCCAAGACAAAAGTACTTTATTAAATAATTTTTTTTGAGATCCTACTACTCCCTCAACTCTCCTTAATTCCCGTGCAAAAAAAGAAGTAAGCACTATATTATGGGACGGAGGGAGTATTATTTTGCTTTTTACCCCCTTTTCCTATTTTTTTCTCTCTAATTTTTTAGCTTTTTACCCCCTTTTTCTTCCTTCTTCTCTCTCCTCTAGATTGCCTCAATCTCTAAAATTCCCAGTATTTCAGCAGTTAAAAATATTTATCATCAAACTTTCCAATTTTTCTTCACTCCTTTTTCTACTATTATACCAATTTCAATTTCAATTTCCCCAGTTGATTTTTTTTCTTCATGTAAACAAAAAAACCCAGAAAAAACCATAAATCATCTGAAATGGAGGGTTCTTCAAACTCTCAACCTTCAACTTCTCTCTCTAATCTTCTTTGTGACGAAGATAAATCTTGCTTAAATGAAGCAGATGAACACAAACTCGGTACTCACTCACTCAACTCACAACTCGTTCCGTACTATCATGACTCAGTCAATCAAGATTATGATTTTCTTCAAATATTGCTCCAAAAAGAGAGAATTTATGTACTTAATCCATCTTTTACTTCATCAATTTACCCATCTTGGTTGAAGAATTCTCCCTCTCTTGCCATCAACTGGATTCTCAATGTGGGTGATTTTTTTCCCTTTTTTTTTGTGGAACTTTATCTTTTTGGTTGAAAAAACTAATCTTTATGCATGAATTAATTAATTATTTGAATTTTTAATGTAGACCCAGAAAACTTTTGGATTCCAAAATCATACGGTTTACTTATCAGTATATACTTGGACCGATTCAGACATTCAATTGATTTTAGATTCAGAGTTTTGGTTAAGTCAGAAATGGTGCCATCCGAAAATAATGAACTCATTGTTGTAATGCGAATTTAGGCTTTCAAGCTGAATTTCAGTAATTTTCAGATTTTAGGGTTCATTTGGGGAAGAAACCCAGAGAATTTGGGGAAGAAATGAAGGCACTGTCTTTTTTGGGGAAGAAACCCAGAGTTTGAGGAAGATAATGCTTGAAGAGAGAGAGAGTGGGAGGAGAGAGAAGATGGAGGAAGAGAAAGGAGGTAAAAAGCTAAAAAATTAAAAAAATTACAGAGAAAAAAGAAGAAAATAGGAAAAGGGGGGTAAAAAGCAAAATGATATTAAAAAATGAAGATACCACCGGAGCCGGTGAATTTTCCGGCGACAACTTTCATTTATGGTACGCAATGCACCCCAGCCGTACTTTGGGGTGTTCTGGCTATAAGCCTTAGTTTGGGGTGTTTGGTGCCACTAGTAGAAAAACGTTGATTTGCGTCTCTTGAATTGCGTCGCACAACAAGTGAAACGACGCAGAAGTGTCATTTGCGTCGGATGGGTGTTGAACGCGACGCAAATCATGGTTCATCTGCGTCAGACCCCATGCTCTATGCGACGCATATGATGGTTTAAGTGATCTGCGTCGGATCACCTAGGCCCATCCGACGCAGATGATTGGCCCAACTTAACATTTAGAGCGCCCAACTCCGCTAAACCTAAAACTCCCACTTTCACCTCTCACCTAAAACTCCCAACTCCTCTCTAGCGCCGCTCCATCCTAAATTCTTCATCTTTCTCCTTTCTTCAATCTCCTGTAACCTAAAACTACTAATCTACTCTCTCCCTCCTAAATTCTCCAATTCTCGCCGCATCTTCCCTTCAGTCTCTCTCTCTCCTCGTCGCGCTGGTTGTTGCGGTTGGTGCTGCCTCGCAGCATCTTCTTCAGTCTCTCTCTCCTCAGCTCGTCGCGCTGGTTGTTCTTTTGTGTGTTACAACCATCGGGAAGCCACGAAGTTTTCAGATCTCCCGTCATCGACGAAGAAAGCATCGCTCATTCTCAGGTTTTTAGGATTTTTAGTTGATGTATTACGTTTGTTGTTGAGAGATTCGATTTTTAGGATTTTTGCGATTTTTAGAGTATTTTTTTTTTGAATTAACGAATTTTTCTTTCATTCTTCGTTGTATTTCTACATTTTTTCCAGATTCGCACGCTTCTTTTCTCAATTTCTTTGTTGTTTTTAATTCATGATTTTGTACATATTTTTTCGAATTCCGCGGTGTTCGAGCATGTTCAGCATACTTTTTTTATTTGTGTTAGATCTGATTTTTTTGGGATCTAATTTGTAATGGGTTAACTTGAGAGGTTGACGATTTGTAATGGTTCCTTTAATGATATGGTTGGAGATGAAACTCCATTTCTTGCGTGCAAATTCCAATTTTTCTCTCTCCAATTGCTTCAATGCGTGCAAGAATCAACACACAATTTTTTTTTTCGTATTATTACTCCCATCTGCGTCGCATGTTGCGCGGGTCCGACGCAAATAGCGTATCAACTGCGTCGTATCCTCATCCGACGCAGATCCTAAATCCTTCATCTGCGACGAGACCTGTGCCGTCGGACATTGGTCCGATGCAAATCGTTAATTCTGTACTAGTGTGCACCTGCGCCATACTTCAGGGTATTGAGGCCAATTTTGCCTAAATATAATTATTTGATTTAAAATTATTTATGTTTAATTTGATTAATCATGGAGTTTAATTTTCCCACTAATTTTCGAATTTTATCATATTATTTGTGAATTTTGGTTAAATTTTATGCTTAATTTGATTATTCATAAATTTTAAGGATAACAATTAAATTATTTGATTTTATTTGTTATAATAATTCACTAGATCACCCTAAAAATTATTTTTGGATTTTTCAGAATTTAATTGTTAATTTTCTGAATTTTTTAGAAATAATTTGAGTTTTTGCCCTAATTTTGAATTCTTGTTTGATTTATTGTTTATTAAAGATTATGCATTCAAATCTAATCCCAACAAACCTAAAAATTTGTTGAAGATTTGTTGATTGATTCAAAATTTTCTGCCCTAATTTTCGAATTATAAACCTAATTATATCCTTAATCTTTAAACAATTGTTGAATAAAGATTAGTTTAATTTTTAAGTAATTGTTACATAAATTAAAAGGAAAGCCTACCATGGCTGGGTGGACCACCTGTGAGAATGGTGCCACGGTGGCTGGCAAAGTGGCACCGGAATCTGGCGGGCAGAAGGTGGCGGAGTCACGGCCGGAAGGCCGTGACTGAACCACGCACGTTTAACGTGCAGTGGCTCGGTCTACTGTCGCGCGTTGGAAAGCCTCGCTGCCGGCGACTGCTGGCGGCCTGCGGATGACCGACGAGATCGGTGGGCAACGCGGTATGGGACGACCAGTCAGGACCGGTGGGTGCGACTCGGGGTGTGCGTTTTCGTGGTTGTGTGTGATGGTGACCGGTTTTTGCTGCCACCGTTTGCTGGAGCGTGGCCGGCTGGCGAGGCTGTGGTGTGACGCGACGTCCGCTTCCTGTTGTTGTCCTAATGGTCGCGTGTGCCGGTGTTGGCTGGAATCGATTCAGCGTGTGTATGGTGATGCACGTAGCACGTTGTATCGCGCGCTGGGGTTTTGGGTTTGTTGTTGACTTCGTTTCTTATTTAATTGTTTGGTTTAGTATTAAATAAAATATCCAAATAATTTGTGTTTTCAAATAGGATTATCGAAAACGTTTTGATAATGGAACCCTTAATCACAATTTATTTAAAGTCCCTAGTCTAAATCACTAAATTGGACATAAGTGATTTATTTAAAAGACTAATATATATAATAATTGATACCGCACTTCCATGGGCTATGGAGACATAGAGATGTCTAATTGAATATTATGGATGTATATGTGATACATTGAGACTTGACCTAATTAGATTCTAAAAGTAGAATCGAACTACTATATTTAGTGGATTCCTTAGACATGAGTAGGTCTTAATAACCACAATATAATTAGTTTAACATTGACACTGTTAAATGTCGCGCCGTAAAAGGAGGTTATAAATGCAGTGATTAGGTGGGCTAAGAATTGAGTGGGAGTTATGGTCATACAAGAGTGGTAAGCCCTCCTATTAAATAGGAATGGTGTCTGGGCCTCTTGATGAGCGAGAACTGAAAAATTGCATGGCCATGCGGAATAGGATTAAAGAGTTAATCCTTATTTAAGCAGTTCGAACTCATCGATCAAGGAACAAAAATTTGAGAATAACATGGTGTTATCAAATTTGGCATTAAGCGACTTAAGGAATTTAACATTGCGCTCTTGTCTTCGGACAAGTGGGAGATTGAAGGAATATATCCTTTGACATCCCAGTAATTACTAAATATAAATAGGAATTACATTATGAAGATAATAAAGTTAATTATTTTAGTAATTGTATTTTCTTGCTAGAGAATAAATATGATAAATAGGACACTATTGATTGGGCCTATAACTAAAATAGATTAATCCTATGAGGTCACACGTTGTAGCACAAGTTGGACAAAACTATCCAAATCCATTTAGGATTTGGGTTGGGCCGGCCATAAAGGAAATAGGAGGAGAATTGGTTCTCCTAACTAGTCTATGACTCTTCTATTATATATAGGATATAATATTATGGTTTAGGTGATCAATTCATTAAGTAGTTTCTTTTCACAAAAGAGATAGCTTGAGATACCCTAAACTATTTCCTATAACTGGCGCCTATACTATCAAAAGCAATAGAATTTCTTCTCTTCCGTTCTAACAAACGTTGGTGTTCAACTGGTGCTCGTGGACTAATTAGAGGAGCAACACTTGGGGCTCTCGGATCTTCAAAGCTTGCATACAACAGGGAAATCATGCTACAAAGGTTTGATATTTAATCCCTATTGAATGTTTCATGTGTTTGATTATGTTTGCGATCTTATGATAGATGTTAGGAAATTGTTTCCTGAAATTCCGCTATATGCATCTATATTTTCCTACACGAAATTATGATGGATATAGATGAATGTATAAACAAAGAGAGAGAAAGAGTGGGGGAGAAGTAAAGGGAGGGTTTCATGGGAGAAGGTTTGATATTGTTAGAGAGAGAGGGGGGTGGGGGGAGAAGTCAACGGGAGGTTTCACGGAAGAAGGTTCGAAGTTGTTGGGGATTGGGCTAATGTTGTACTCTACTTATAGCATTAACACTATTAAACGGTTGATATATAAAACCGTTTGTATCCTACCAAATCTATAAATTAAAAAATTCTTTATCAAATTAAAAACAAAGAAAACAGGTAGGTGTGTAAAGCGTTTTGTATTATTTTCCTTAAAAAAAGTTTATACAAGAAAAGCGTTCTCTATAGTTGTAGAAAACGCTTATCCAAGTTGAGCGTTCTCTATCTTGTGTTTCTTTTTCCACTGTTGTAGTAGTGATGGTCCCTCAAGATGGCTAAGGTTTCTTTGACTCTAATAGTGGTGGTTGTCGCAATCTGAGGGTCGAGCAATTGGTGAGCAAGTTTGATAGGTTGACCCAGTGAGTAGTTGGATACCATGTATCTTGGAGTCCACGTTGTTTTCGCCCCCCATTGTATTCCCCCTTGCCCCGTTCTCAATCACGAATGTTCTTGCGTATGACGAGACTTGGAACTGAGCAATGAGATAAGTTGAGAATGATTTTCATGCACATGTTGGGATCTGTCCTTTATGTCCTTTCTGTCTTTCAAATTTGTGTCTTTGTGTTTGCTTGGGGGACAAGCAACCCTCAAGCTTGGGGGAGTTGATGAATGAACTTTGAAGCTCATTCAGTGTAGGGTTTTAGGTGCCTTTTAAGCATAGATCGACTCATATTTGTTAGTTTTTACCTTTTTTCTTGCTTTCGTGTTCTTGAGTCATTTAAGTGTTCCAAGGCTCACTATTGTAGGTTTGGCGTTCAATTGTATGTGTGTGGAGCCTTGTTATTGCTCAGTTGTGTTCCCTCGTAGTTTATTTTGCCCCATTCTACAGGTTTCTAAGCGATTTGAAGCCTCAAAGTTGCGTGCTATTTAGTGAAGGAGCACTTCTCGATCGATTCTATTCTCCCTAGCTGCTGCCCCAATGGGAGCCCATGCTCCTACCCGAAACCAACAATCCAGTTTTGCAGAAGGAAACAAAAAAGGGATGAATGCTGGAGCGTATCCAGGGAAAACGCTCAACCTCGGAGCTGACGCTCCAGCTTGGAGTGCACGCTCCTCAGTGGAACTAACACTCCTTCCCATTGTAGACGCCTCGTTTTCTCCGTCCTTTTTCTATTCTAATTTATTAGCAAGCCGGTTAAATAAAGAAGGAGGTCGGGTTTGGAGGCATGTATCTTAGGAGTTTAAAACTTTTTAGCTTAGCTTAGTTCTTTGGTTTTAGACATAGAAGGAGTGACAACTTCCATCTCTTGTAAGATTTCAACTATTTTAAGCAATCCCTAGAGGTATTTTCAGTATTTCATCATTGTGTCAAGTAAGTTTCTGCACTTTATCTTCAAATCTTATGCCTGCTGAGTTGCATGTTTAATTACTTTTTAGTTTCACCAATTTGCTTAGCTATTTCTACATGCATCTTGATGGATTGCATTTCGATTGATGTTATCTCGTTCACCATGAGTATTGAGTAGTTTCATTTAGGTCTTGAGGGTAAAAAAAACCCTATTTGTGACTATGAGTAATTAATTATTATTTCTTGTTGAGTTTATATTTGTGGAATTGAGGTCTAGTGTAATTTATTGTGAGCTTTCATGCTTGCTCCATCACCATTAAAACTCTTCTAAGGTCCCCTAATGAAAAATTGAGAGAAGAAATGAGGATGTTAGCTCACTAGCTAGACTCACTTGACTTGAATTCACTAAGAGATTAGGTTTATGAGTCAAGAATTGTGAGCTTGATGTTTTCATGTATGTTTAATTAAGTAATTACCATGAGAATAAGAGTTATTTAACTTGACATAGTTCTAATTTGCTTGAGAAAGTGATTAGTTATTATTACATATAGTTCATTACCATCACATTCATGGCTCAACAACTCAACCCCTAATTGATTAACTTGTAGCAACTTAGAGTGGTGTCACCACCCCTAAGGCCTATCTTCCATTAATTGCATTAACATAATTTTATAGTTGACTTAATCTAGTTTAACCACAACCCTTACAAGCAAGTCCACGCCAAAATTCATCGATAAGTAGTTCAAAGTGCGTTCACTACCGGCCTTCTCTTGGGTTCGACCCTTACTCGCCCTTACTACTAGTTAGTGGGTTGTGTTAGGAGAAGTATAAATTATCAAAGTGTTGATTGACCCTAAATCCTACGACACTCATAGGAGGTCTCATCAAGGTTATGGGCCCACAAATAATATAAATAGCCTAAAATGGTTCCTTAAATATACAAATGCTCATCGTAAAGCAATAATGATTACCCGTTAATATACAAAGTGTCCTAGATATCTCAAATCTATTGAGAGTCACTGCAACATAATCTTTCCAGAACATCCTTGTCCTAACTAAACTTGAGCTATCTTCATAATACCTGAATAATTTCAAAAAAATAGAGGAAAGGGAAAACACATATTATAACCTAAAATGAGTAGAAAACTCAGTAACTTTATTCCAGCCTGTAAAATCGATTTTAGTTCATAAGCATTTTTCATACACATGCATATATCACATCATTTAGATACTTAGTCGAAAATACATCATTTAGGTACTTAGTCGAAAATACTATCAATTAATTGTCTGCTGATAAGGACCATTCGCGCGAGCTAAGTTCATTGGCAAGTACATGTTTTGGAAAGAGCATTAACGTTATCATTTGACCCTTTTAGTCCTTCTCGTATATCGTAAATAAAATTCCTCCACCTGTAACTCACCCATTTACCAGTTCAGTTAATAACTCCAAACCAACAGAACCATCCACTGTTACAAATTTCATATTTACGAACAACACCCATAAATCATAATAACCAGATTCCATGAGTAATAAACATACTCATTCATAGTATACATGGGCATCGTCAAATCATAATGTATCACATTATGCCACATAATTTCTAACACATAATCATAAATACGCATTAACACAAGTCATATTAGATATCACATTATACCACATAACTATTATCATCATACAACCATATCCACATATTCAAGTAAATCATTACATATAATGTATACGAGCATGTATAATTGCTGGACATAAAGGTTACCTTATACGCTATTCCTTTCCTTTACTCCTTAAGTATCGTACATAATCTCCATAAAGTTAAAACTCCAAAATTAAAAATTTCCATAATTAGCCATTCCCAATTATAAAGATAAATAGTCTTTACATAAATCACTCAACTTTATGGCCTTTCGAAAAATCAACTATGAGTCTTTACTTGTTATATTTGGAAACTACGATTCTATCTCAAAAATTATTTTGAAAACAATTACCTTTCAACTTGAAGTCATCTGCGTGAAGTCCCATTATAAGTCTTGAGAACATTTTGGATTATCCAATCCTTCAAGTTTGCAACAAAATCAATTTAGCCTCTAACACACGTTTAGCCCAAAAAATTGAAGTGACAAGTTAGATTAGGTAATTTGATTAGGTAATTTGATTAGGCCCAAAAGCTCAAACTAAGTTCAGTTAATAACTTGGGCTTAAGTCTAACAACTACTAAATATAAAATTCTAAGAAGAAACAAGAGGCAATTTTACCTCTGCTACTTGAGCATGGACAAAACAAGGTAGAGGAGGGGACCTAAACTATGACAGTCACGGCGTTCTCCAACGAGCGGCAACGTTTGCCGGTGTTGCTGGCGGCAGGAGACGTGACAGCTTTGGCTGCAGGGTAAAACCGCAGGGTTGGCAAGAGAAAGTGCAGCGGGAATGGAGGAGGAAAAAGAGAGATGGGCGGTGTGTTGAAGGCGTGCGGAAAGAGCTGGTGGCTCGGGTTTTGGGCGATGCACCGAAGGTGAGTAGGTGGTGGTGGTGGCGCCAAGATGGTGCGCAAATGGTGGTGACGATGGGCCGCAAGAGGACAAGAGAATTTGTGCTTTTCTTGTTGTGATTTCAAACCTTATTTGAATGGGTATTTATAGCATAAATTTGGGGACAAAACCTGCGGTGGAGTAGTGGTGATTGGTGATTTCACACCTTGGGGAGCAAGGTTAAGGAACAAAGAGGAGAGAAGGAAGAAGATGGGCGGTGGTAGGGATGGCAATGGGTCCAGGACCCTACCCAAACCCATCCAGACCCTACCCTGAAATTAGGGTATGAGTTTTAATTTTTTAGACCCTATGGGTAAGGGTAGGGTATGGGTTTTGGTCCTATCGGGTAAGGGTAGGGTAAGGGTCCACTCTTCAAATACCCAGACCCTACCCAAACCCGACCCATAGACCCATCTAAACTAAAATATATATTTTTATTTTTTTTAAATTAAAATAAATATATATATAAACATATTTTTCCAGCATACTTCCAATAAAACTAAAACCCTCCCTCAGTTAGGAACCCTAGCGCATATCGCAATCACGTAAAAATATATTTATTTATATTTTAATCTATGAGACTTTTGGGATGTGCAAAAAATATGTATTGGTATGGAATGTACGTGATATTATGTGTGCTAATTGCAAAATTAATATATGAAATTGTGCTTAACGATTATATATACATGTGAAAAGGTAAGCTGATTTATTTTTGTATTGGACCCATTTTAGACCCTAGACCCTACCCAGACCCTATCGGACCCTACGGGTACGGGTAAGGGTCCTAAAAAAAATTACCCTATGGGTATGGGTAGAGTATGGGTCTACATCCAAAAGTTAGGGTATGGGTAAGGGTCTAACCTTACCCTACCCATACCCTACCCATTGCCATCCCTAGGCGGTGGTGATGTCGGGTTGTTGTGGGTTTGTAGGAGCTGAATTACATCAGCATTCTGCCTTCCTCTTTTCTTTTCTTTTTGGAAAAATTGACGCTATGGGGCTCCACTATGACCGATTGTCTTTAATAGGTCCTAACTATCAGTAATCCAATGGCAGGTCCAACTATTGCATGACTTATTTTTCTGTGGGCCTAGTTTACCAATGACTGGCTGAGGCAGTCATTTATGTGAAATGGTCCCATGTTAATTGAAGTGCAGCGTTTTACCCCAAAAATCTAACCCACACCCCCTTTGTCTTCTTCCTTCCTCCATTCTCATCCAACACATTCTGAATCAACACAGTAAACTCCATTAACTACCACGGGATTCCAAAGGTTGAAGGAAGAATGGAGGAGGTTTGCCCTCCCGTTTTCGCACCTCCTTCGCACTCTCTCTTCTCCCTCGCACCAGAGTCTCACCTCACTTGCACAAGTCACTATCTCTCCTCTAGCCGTCAGATCGCCACCGTTTTGGAGTTATGCGACAGTAATTGAAGTTGTGCTACCTTTTTTGCAGTTATGTTGTGGAACTTTGGTACTGTGCAAAATCAAATTCTGATGAGCACCGATTTGCTTGTATGACTGTGCTAATTTAGTTCTAAATCTAAAAAGTGAGTGGAACATGACATCCACATTAACTTATGGAAAATGAATCTGTAAACTGGGCAGTTTACTACTCAAAAAGATTTTTTAATTTTTTAAACATTTTTTAAATCTTCCCAGAAATTTCCCATAAAGAATTCGTCAATCAAAGAACAAATTCCAACCGCCATTACTCCATTTTCGTTGTTCTTGTCATTTAATCAAATACCCACATCTTCAATTTCTTTAATTTCCTCCAAGTTTCCTCCTTTTTTTATTTTTTAATTCAAATACAATAAAGTGGGTTGAATCTATCTTGTGAAAAAAACTTAATCTTGCCCCAAAAAATGCAGAACAACATTTTGTCAACGATGCGTAGTTTGAAGCTAATTGATGGTTGCAAAAGCACCCAAGTTTATGCCATTAATCCATCAACCGCAAATTCCGGCGCAAATAGCGGTGGAACAGGTGAGAAGCCATGGATTTTCCTTCAAAAAACACGAAGAGAGAGAAGGAGAAATTTGAAGAACAGAGATAATTGGGTTAGAAAATATAGGGGGGTGGGTTTTTAAAGTCATTTGATCATTTAATTAATCATGTGACTTCAATAACCTGGAGTAGCAGGTTAAATGACCTGCTGGGTCCACGCAAAAATGGGTCATGGCATACTTGAGCTCTCTACTGGAATATTAAAAGTTGGTACCTATTAAAGAAAACTGCTAATAGTTCAGTCATATAGTGTCAATTTTTCCTTTTTTTTTATCTTTATTATATAAGTGAAGGGGGGAGCTATGGTGTCCTCCTATTGAATTACATCCTTACCCTCAAATAAAAAATATTACACAACATACAAACTAATTAAACATATATAAATAACTTTCCAAATCAAAGTTATTGTCCAATTAATGCAGCAAATCATATGTTGCATTTGAGTAATAGATGTAGAAAAAAAGGAAATTTCCATAAACGAAAAAGATGCATTGAAAATTATTTAATCCATGATCCATTACTTATTCAATTATGAAGTAAAAAAAATACGATCAAAGTTATGTCCAACCCATAAACAAACTCAAAAATCGTTGAGCATCTCAACTTTCTTGATTAGTGCGTTTAGCTCTTTTAATTAGTGATTAATAGCGATAATATGATTAATGGGTAACATTGTATGTTGAAAGTATTGATTTATAATGTATTTCAAAACTCACTATATTCCTCAATATATAAAACTCTTTTATTTGGTAGAACATACATCAACGGTCTTTCACATAGTTACAACTCCAACTATATTGCTGAAAACGACAACAAAATGTTAGTAACATATTTTCTAATGATATTTATACATTATATAGGTTTGATTATTCAAGTCATTTAATTATAACAATGTTTTAAAAATGTTATAGACAATTATTCACGTAAAAAAAAACCAAGATATTTACTACTAAAGAAAAAAATTCAGCAAAGAAAATCCAAGCACGCATCGCGTGCAAAGAATGCTAGTTTTCCTTGGGTGAACTAAAATTTTAACCTTTGACCCTTTTTCAAATGGTTAGTTTTGTTATGTTTGGGCTTCAAAACTTTAACATTGGACTTTTAGCTAAAATTCATTAACTCAAAAATCATATGGGAAAATATATAGGGTTTTCTTATCTAAACCTTAAAGCCATAAACTATATTATAAATAAAACCGTTTATCATAATAAATATCACATTTTAAAGTATCACAAGAAAATATGTTCTTTTTGGAGAATAACTTTAACCATGATTATTTCAGAAAAATTTAGGACGCAATTAAGCTAATAAACATAATTAGTAGCTAATTCAACGAGATTAAAATCCGGGGTATTACAAATTGTGGTTGTAGATACACGTTTTTTTAGATGGAACATGTAAGGGTTTCCTTAGCTTCTCACTCTTTATTTGTGGCCCTCCCTCCACCCCACTTCTGAATTTTATCAAGATTTTCTAAATTTCTGAAGTTAGACAATTTGTTTTGTGTGTTTCATGATATAAATTATAGTGCTTCTAATGATCTTAGCAAGCCAGGATTAACTATAGAGACTGTATCATTTACGTTGTGAAACATTTAATTGTTCTTTCTCATATTTTGACTTCTAATTGTGCCTAAATTTAATGGATGATTATTGGATTTTTCTGGGGCATTACTATTTGCCACCCGTATTTACTAAAAATTGCCCGTATTTTTTCCAAGATGTCCCTAAACTACCCCTACATATACTCACTCTCTCACTCACTCCCACTCACTCTCACTCACTCTCTCTCTCCTACTCTCACTCTCACTTTCTCTCACCTCACCCCAACCACCACCCCCCAACCACCACCACCGAGTCCACCACCAAGTGGCGACCACCATCACCACTGCGACATAGCCAACACCAAAACCATCGCAAGACCCACGAGCGTGACAACCACCGCCGCCATTACCACAACACGTCGGAAAAAGCATGGGCCCAAGGAAGAAGGTGAAAGATGCTGGAGAATCATCATCCCAGGTCAGTTTTGTTATGTTTTCGGCAGAAAAAACCCACCACCCCGTTATTAGTACGTAACACGGGCGGAAAAAACCCACCACCTCCACCGAATTTTTTTTTCGTTTCCTCCACCGAGGTCACGAACTTTTTTTTTGTTTCCTTCACCGAGGAAACGGAATAGATCTTCGTTTCCTCAGTGGAGGAAACGAAAAAAAGGGTTCGGTTCCATGGGAACGAAACCTATTGTCGTTTCCTCCGCCGAGGAAACGAAGATATGTTTCGTTTCATCGATGAAGGAAACGAAAATAAAATTCTTTTCCATTTTTTTTTTGAATTTCCGAATGTTTTGTTGCATGTTTTTTTTTGAATAATATTATGTTTTGTTGTAATATCAGTAATATATAAATTTGTTTGATCATGTTAGTAGTGATATTACCATGTTAATTAGTTATAATAATAATATTATTTAGTGATATTAACATGTTATAATTCGTAATTATATTCGCTAATGTTGATAGCATGTTATAATTTGTAATTATATTCAATAATGTAGCATGTTAATATTTTATAATATTTAGTGAAATTAGCATGTTATGCGACAATTTAGTTATATTAATTAGAATATAATATAATAACGACGAACGTGCGTAGATATTGAATTAAATAGTTTAAATTGATTAAATAGTGACTAATAAACACAATTGATAATTAGGCTCAGTCGAGGGCTTTAGGCGGCGAGAGTGTGGGTCTTGAGGGATCTGGGCCACGACATACTCGATCTCGTGGTATCAATGCATCGAGTAGCTAGGAGGGCGAGGGCAGAAGAGCGGGTTAGGCCGGATCCTTTTCCTAAGGATGCGCCTCATAGTCAAGGTTGGGATACCGAGGATGAGGAGGATTTGGAAAATGATTTGAGTGTGGTCTAGAGGAAGCCACTTCCCGTGTGACTGTGAGGAAGGGTAGAGGAGGGAGGTTTGTTTCGGAATCGTCAGCGTCCGCATGTAGTCGGACTTCGAGCCGGACCAGAGTTGCTAGTGATACTTCCTGGTTAGTTACGGAGTCTATGCCTGGGGGTCTTATTGACGGTAGCGTGATTTCTAGTTATTCGGCTCACATCAGCGCCGCTACCTACGATGATCCGCATACTTATGCAGTGATGATGTGTCATAATTGTGCTAGTGTGTTTGATGGTTTGAAGAATTGGGAATTTGATCAGCATTCGCAGCTGCAGATACATACGTCGTGTATTAGCCATCTGACGTTCATTATGTCTTCGCACCTTGACTTCCCATTGATTTCCGCGTTTATAGAACGTTGGCAGCCCGACACAAACACGTTTCGCTTGCCTTTCGGGGAGATGACGATCATGTTGAATGATGCTTGGCAGATTATACGAGTTCCTATTGATGGTCGCATAGTGAGGGGTGCTTTGTCATCTGATGATTTGTATGTTCGATTTGAGGAGCTACTCCAGGTTACTCGGGATGATCTATTTCATGAGGTCGTACCTATTTGGAAGAACGGTGGCGTTACTGTTAGCGAGATCTTTGACATATGCAAGCGTGTTAATCGTCCCGCTGATGTGAAGATACGCGCTTATTTGCTCATCACACTTGGATGTACGTTGTTCACTGATAAGAGTGGTACCTGGCTCTTGCCCTAGAACATTGTTGAGTTGGATTATCTTGATTCAGTACATGGGTATTCAATGGGATCAGCGACTTTGGCTTTTCTATATCGTCAGCAAGGGGTGGTGACTAGGCAGTCGGCTAGACAGATTGCTGGGTGGTCGGGTGGTGATAATGCAGGAGGTGAGAAAGGGGTGAGAAAGTAGGAGTGGGGTGAGGTTGGATGAGAGGTGTGTGAGTAAGAGTGGGGTGAAAGCCTGAAAGGGGAGGGGTATGAGGGGCATTTAAAAGAAAAAATATGGGCGATTTTTAGTAAATACGGACGGCAAATAGCGAAAGGGTTTTTTCTTCTCATAAATTACAATTATATATTCTTTTTTTAACATAAATCTAATGCATAGATGGTGGATTATTTATTTGAGAAGTATTTATAACCTGACCTATGAATTGTTAGAAATAGTAATCTAGAAAAATCTAATGTAAAAATCAAGATTTTCTAGAGTTATCTAAACAAATATCTATTGTAATTAAGGCATATTATAGAAAAATATAGGAATGAAGAATCTAGAATAATCTAGCATTAGATATTATTAGATCATATAAGATTAGTGTAGAATATTGTAGATTAAGTTATACCACTCCTATAAATATGTGTTAGCATTGTACGTAGGAGTGTGGAGTCATATGTACGTCCTACCACATTCATAAGCAAGAGTTCTCTTATGGAACCTTGCATATCACATATCATATGTATCTCCCCCAAGTTTGTAACAAATTATTCCAATCAATAAAAATTCATAAATTACAAATTTGGTCCATTAACCTTCCGCATGCGCCTGTCAAAAATTTCTATCATGGTATCAGAGCCAGAAGATTCTGTCTCCTCCAAGTTTTCACCAAATCCACAGATTGTAACTATATGCTTCCCAAATTATGTCTATTTCAAAATTACTCCATGTTTCATTTTTCAAAATGAAATTACACTTTTCACATGCACATACACATGGTGGCAAATATGCCAACCAAATTAAGTTGATGGCTTAACAAAGCCACAACATTACAAGCATATGGGTGGCATATATACGCTAGCCCTATGCATACTAGGGTGACATATACAAAATATTGTCAACCAGATACATCAGGGGCAATGAAATAGACCCCGATCATGTGTCGGGCAAAAAACCCGAGCATTAAAGGGCATTAGACCCTAACACAAGACCTAAGTAAAATACGGGAAATAGACCCGACGGCAGTGCATGGGATGGGCAAAGACCCAAAATACAAATTGAGGCAAGAAGACCTTGTATGTCGGATCAACAATCAAGATACCGACAAAAATTAAAGCAGGGTAACAAGGATCATGGAGTTCATCAACAAATATTCAAGCAAACAAACACAATGCTACAACACAAGGGAAATAAAAGTGGAGGAGTAAACATCAAGGGGCATTTACAAGGACTCAAGAGCACAAAACAAGTGCACATAATTGGAGCATTGCAAGGGAGATCAAGAAGATACAAGAATGGGGGAGATGAACAAGAGCATTTCAAGTATGCATTTCAGATTTTTCAAGATTAAGGGGGAGTGTTAGAAATAGTAATCTAGAAAAATCTAGCGTAAAAATCAAGATTTTCTAGAGTTATCTAAACAAATATCTATTGTAATTAAGGCATATTATAGAAAAATATAGGAATGAAGAATCTAGAATAATCTAGCATTAGATATTATTAGATCATATAAGATTAGTGTAGAATATTGTAGATTAAGTTATACCACTCCTATAAATATGTGTTAGCATTGTACGTAGGAGTGTGGAGTCATATGTATTTCCTACCACATTCATAAGCAAGCAGCTTCTCATTAACCTCGCATATCACATATCATATGTATCTCCCCCAAGTTTGTAACAAATTATTCCAATCAATAAAAATTCATAAATTACAAATTTAGTCCATTAACCTTCCGCATGCGCCTGTCCAAAATTTATATCATGAATCTCATATACCCTTCCTTCTGCAATTTATGGTAACTATATCACAACTTGATTTGAAGATTCCATTTTATATAGATGTCGAATAATATTTTTGTGTTGTTGCTATAAGTAGCTTGTGGCTACTTTGCTCATTGTGTAGTCCGTAAACGTGCTGCAGTTTGATGTTTCAATTCTATCTTGTAATGTACGATCCTTTGTCTGTTTGTTGAGATAATGGTTGCCTTTAAGTATTATTGTCTATTAACTCGTGAAAGCTATACTACATGGACTGCCCAAATAACTGAACCAAAATTAACTTCCCGCTTCATTAATTTGTTTTCCTTGTCATCGCATAGTATTAACAACACATTTTGTGGTTATAGATGGTGGTAATGATAATACATCACTAGTATTTTTTTGCACGCGATGCATGCGCGAACATTACGGTGATATTGTACATGTTTCTTTTGTTTTCAAAAATCTGGAAGTTACTTTCACTAAAAAAAATGTGGTAGTTTTTTTAGGGGAAAAAAATATGGCAGTTACATTAGAGTTTTTTTAAAAGTTCTATGACTTTTTTGCCCTTATTAGTTATCTTGGAAGAATAAAAATATAAAGTACTTTTAACTCAAGTGACACCAAAGCCAAAGTCTTCAGAGTTCAATATATAATAGAGATACCGTATGTAAATTTGTAACTAAACATGTCAATACCTGTGATATATGAGATTGCTTTATCACCAAATATGGGGTTTTATTTATAAATTGCTATTACTACCCAATACCTTGTGCCCAAATCTTAATGGATGTAATCATTTAAACAATTTTATTGCTCTCGTACTAATCTTTATATTTTTCTTTGTGTTGATTGAGTATCAAATAAACTATTTGCACTACTACATAATTGACATTAAGTAACACCCAAAAAGTGTTACTTAAAGTGTCCAAATTGTTACTTTAGATAATAGGTAACACTTTTTGGGTGTTACATCTGCCCGTGTTACCTATGCTATTAGGTAACACTTTTAAGAGCCTACAATAACACTTAAACATGTGTTACTTTAAATTCGCTTATGTAACACTTTTAATACCTATCATGACACTTTTAAGTGTTACCTGAAATTTCTTATGTAACACTCTTTATATCATTAGTAACATCTTATAGTGTTACCATTAACCTATAGTAACACTTTACTCAACATTATGTATCACTTTTTTGCCTTCTCATGTAGCATTTAGTGCGTTATTATTAGGTAACACTTTGTGTCATATCATGTAACACCTTGTGAGTAAGTAACACTTTTCTTTATTGGACATGTGTGTAAATATATATATATATATATATATATATATATATATATATATATATATATATATATATATATATATATATATATATATATATATATATATATATATATATATATATATATACTAAAGAGACTATTATACGAATGGATGTAATGGAGCAATATATATAATTTCTTTGCTCCGTCAAATATATTAATGAGTTGTATTGTTTTTGCAAATCAAACTTGGGAAGTAAGATTGGACTGATTTTTATCACGATATAAATGAAGATAAATATCTTATGCAATCCACTAATTATCTCATGATGGTTGTCCTTTAGTTATTCTTCCTAATATATGAAACTTTTCTAGCATCAGTCATGGGTTCTTTTCTTACTCATTAACCTTCTTCTTAACCCGTGCATTGATCTATTCACGTGATATTTTGCTTGCATAATTTTTTGTCTGCAAAATTAAATTTTTTTTTTTATAATCATTGTTCATCAAACATTCAATATAACTAAATACGAGATAGCTAATTAAGGACTTTTTTTATAGTTCTCCTTGATTATGGTCAATAATTCCCTTTTTTTTGTGATTGACAACAATTAGTACCATATCATTTATTTACTTATATTTTGAAATCAAGGATTGATATGAATCAGTGAATTGATACTTATAAGTGATTCATATATAAATCAGTAAATTAGCAATTTGGAAATCATGGCAACCATAGATTGTCATTGATATCAATCAGAAACTCATAACTAATATACGCATAGTTTCCCATTTTTTAGTGCAATTTATGTTAAATGTATAAAGTCAACAAATATCATACTCCCTCCGTCCCATATTATAGTGCTTGATTCTGTTTTTTCACGGGTATTAAGGTAAATAGAATCTAAGACAAATGTAAAGAATAATTGTGTATTGAAAATAAATGTTATGGGGAAAAAGCTGATTTTAGGAGAGAGAATGATAATAAGTGGTGAAAGAGCATTAAATACATGACTAATTCAACCCTTGGGTTGAATAAACAAAGCAAAATACTATTTTCAAAAAGCAAATAAATTATGGTGGCACAATTTTTCTAGGAAAATCATGAAAAAGTGTGAAATAAAAATGGAAACAAGAATTATATTTTGGGACACTTTAAAAGGAAAGAAGCACTATAATATGGGACGGAGGGAGTATTATATTGCTTATCATAGAAAAATAAGATGAACGATTTGATTTACATAATTTTCGTGATTTTGTGCATAATAATAATAGGTAGTGATTGAATCTATATATTCATATACAAAAGGAAAAATAAATTCTTTTTTGTTTGGGCATGATTTTAATTACAAAGTAGAAAAACCTAAATATGATTTCAATTCTCCATGATTTTCGTTAATAATTGCCAAACTTAAACGTTGATAATTTTTATTTAAGGAGTACTAATATTATGAATTTATTATTTTTATTAAAATAACTCCTACATATTTTCCCATAATTTGTTGTTTTAGGAGTAAACATATATGTGTTAAAATTCTTGTTTTTGAGCAATATCTGAATTCACAATTGATCATTTAAGTTCGATAAATTCAAATCAAACCACTATTATACAAATTTTTTGAATTAATAACAGTTAAAAAGTAGATGAATCAACAATGTAAAAAAGTATATCTCGATATATTCAATTCATTCATAATACCATAACTGTTTATAAGAAATCAATAGTTTATTCATCAATACTTTATTCATCGTAAAAAGATAGAAAAGAACATTGCGTTAAATCGGAGTATATGTTCATTGCGTTAAATCGGAAAACAGAAATTGGTGTTGAATAATTGCACACAATCGAATGAAAGATCTTAAATCAAAATATGTGTCCCAGCAATGCATTTCAGTCTATGTGTCTTATAGTTCTAGCAATTGCATACAACAGAGGAAAAGATCGCCTGTGACAAAAGCCAATGTCGAGGGTTGTGATAACGCTGGTTCATGATTTGAATGTGCCTTATGAAGGAACAGAATAGTGTTAGGTATACATCCCAAGTCCCACATCGGAGAGATAAGGAGGAGTTACCTAGTTTATAAGAGTTCATAAACTACATTAATATGAGGCCTTTTGGGAGGGACCCCAAAAACAAATATGTATGGGCTAGGCTCAAAGCGGACAATATACTACTAATGATGGAGCTATAGGTGAAATCGTGGGCCCTAAAAATGGTATCATAGCCGACCGTTCGGCTAGGAGAACGTGCATACAATGGTAGACCCCATGGTTGGTTTCCTAGAGCACGTAGGCTGTAGAGTGATGAAGCTCTAGGGCGCGGGTGCAAGTCTTTGGTCGTATTATGTATCGTTCTCAAAGATGAGTGACTCAGTTAATGCATGGACATGCGGTTGTGGAGCAGGAATATGTCAGGGGTGCAACCTGGAAGCATGGAGCTAAAACATATTGGTTGTATGCATAGCCCGAAAGCATGGTGCATGCAGAAGGTCTAAGGAAGGTGTGTTGACTCAAGTGTGACCTCGCGATGAGAAATTTGTGCTTGGTGCCTTGTTTCGAAAAACTTTCTGATACTGTGGTGGTCAGGCGGCGTGTTCCGCGGGTTGGCGGTGGTACACGATGATTAGACGAATTATCGCTGGAGGGGAGGCTTGTGGTCTCTTTTTTGAGGGAAGGATTGTTGGGTATACATTCGAATTTCCACATCGAAGAGATAAGAAGGTGGTACATAGTTTATAAGAGTTCACCAACTACATTAGTGTGAGGCCTTCTGGGAAGGAGCCCAAAAATGAATCTATGCGGGCTTGGCCCAAATTAACGTGGACAATATCATACTAATTGTGGAGTTATTGGTGGACTCGTGGGCCATACAAATGGTATCAAAGCCGATGGTTCGGCTGCAAGAATGTGCATACAATGGTGGACCCCATGGTTGGCTTGCTATAGCACGCTGTATGTAGAGCGGTGTAGCACTAGGGCGTGGGTGCAAGTCATTGGTGGTATTATGTATGATTCTCGAGGATGGATGACTAAGTTAATACATGAACATGCACTTGTAGAGCAGGAATATGTCAGGGGTGCAACCTAGAAGCATGGAGCGGAACATGTTGATTGCAGGCATAGCTCGGAGTCATGGTGCATGAGATATAAGGAGATGTTGGAGGCTCTCAATGTGACCTCGCGATGGGAAATATGTGCTTGGTGCCTTGTGTCGATAGTCTTCCTGATATTGTGGCGATACAAGATCATTAGACGGATTATCGCTGGAGGGGAGGCTTGTGGTCCTTGGTTTGAGGGGAGGATTATTAGGTATACATCTCAAATCACACATCGAAGAGATAAGGAGGAGTTACCTAGTTTATAAGAGTTCATAAACTACATTAGTATGAGTCTTTTTGGGAAAGAGCCCAAAAACAAATTCGTGTGGGCTTGGTAAAAGAGTACAATATCATACTAATGGTGGAGCTATAGGTGGACTCGTGGGAGCTAATACAAATGGTATCAATGCCCACAAGACGATCTACGACTCCATAATTAGTATGATATTGTCCGCTTTTGGCCAAGGCCGCACGAATCTTGTTAATTATGGAAATTAGGAATATAACAAGGGTCACAAGATGAACTATCTTCTAGGCGTGATGCACTTTCCCAAAAGTAATATTCCGACCTTATTCGTATAGCACGGGTTCACGGAATTCACCTTCGAGATATAAAGAAGATCAATAGTGGTCACGCTTACTATGAACACAATCAAGAGGAAATGAGTTTGTAAGAGATTTGAAATGATGAAGAAATTCTGATTTAATCTTGAGAGATTTGTGTGCAAATGAGAGAAGTTATTTTCTCAACCCCTTCATCATATGAGTATTTTCATATATATAACAATTCTACTTTGTTTCAAAAAAACGAAACGAATCGCAAAAAAAATCATCAGAAAATCGCGAATCAGCGCAAGCGAAAACCCGCCCAGTCAAGCATGTCGCGAGGTGTGACATTCTTCGTGAGTTGCGGGTCGCACCGTGCGACACTGATCGCACCGTGCGATCAGTCCAATCCTCTAAAACACAAGCAAGTGCAGCGCAGGGCCAAGGCTAGCGAGGTGCGATCCCTTGGTACCCCATGGTGCAAATGCTTGAGCGAGCTCTGCTCTTTGTTCGTTGTTCATCAATCTTTGATGAAACCAAACACGAATCACATGTAGCATAGTATTACAAATATTGTTTGAATTACGATGCCATAAACAAGCGATTCAAACGATATAACATGAATTAAACTAACATAATACTCTAAATCTCCAATAATCCTCCTCCATTTAGAGTATACACAATAGTTATTACACAAACATCATCATAATAAAACAATCTTATGCATAAATGAAAGTGTACAAAGACTTGAACTTCCACTTAGTATAATACACATTCCAAGCATTCGTATCCAAATGGTGCCGATAAACGATTGAACCATTAGCAACACATAATGAAAACTTGAAGGTATTACACACACAAGATTAACTACTCATTTCCAATATCGGAATATTACTTTTGGATTGTTAGGGAAATTAGGAAGATAACAAGGGTCACAAGATGAACTATCTTCTAGGCGTGATGCACTTTCCCAAAAGTAATATTTCGACCCTATTCGCATAGCACGGGTTCACGGAATTCACCTTCGAGATAAAAAGAAGATCAATAGTGGTCACGCTAACTATGAACACTATCAAGAGGAAATGAGTTTGTAAGAGATTTGAAATGATGAAGAAATTCTTATTTAATCTTGAGAGATTCGTGTGCAAATGAGAGAAGTTATTTTCTCAACCCCTTCATCATATGAGTATTCTCATATATATAACAATACTACGTTGTTTCAGAAAACCGAAACGAATCGCAGAAAAAACCGTCAGAAAATCGCGAATAAGCGCGAGCGAAAATCCGCCCAGTCAAGCATGTTGCGAGGTGTGACATTCTTCGCGAGTCGCGGGTCACAAGGTGCGACACTGATCGCACCGTGCGATCAGTTCCTGACCTCTGATACACAAGCAAGTGCAACGCAGGGCCAAGGCTCGCGAGGTGCGACCCCTTGGTACCCCTTGGTGCAAATGCTTGAGCGAGCTCTACTCTTTGTTCATTGTCCATCAATCTTTGATGAAACCAACATGAATCACATGTAGCATAGTATTACAAATATTGTTTGAATTACGACACCATAACCAAGCGATTCAAACAATATAGCATGAATTAAACTAACAAAATACTCTAAATCTCCAACAAATCTGTTTTTTGGTTCCTTCCCAAAAGGTCTCATACTAAAGTAGTTGTTGAACTCTTATAAACTAAATGACTCATTCTTATCTTTTCGATGTGGGACTTGGGATGTATACCCAACAAATAGTAAAAAACTCCTACTACTGAGATGTTTTTTCTGCGGTGAGCAATTTGGGCACAATGTTGGTGTGAATTGAAAATGGTTGAGAATCTTGTAGTTAAGAAATTGAGATTGAAAATATTGAGTTGTATGAATTTTGTCCTTAATGAATAATTTGGGCACAATTATATGCTTCATCCTACTACCAACTTTGCCTAATCCCTCACCATAATAGCTTTAAACATATGGTTCATGATTTTCTCCCATGCCCTTAGCTTCCTTCGAGGTTCAATTTCTCTTTCCTCTTCCTTTAAACAACTAGGTTGACTGATTTCGTATATCAGAAAATATGGAACTTTTTTTAATTACTACAATCACTTTCTAAGATTTTATATTGTTTCTTGTATTAATTCACATAAGTATCTTAAGATAAATTTTATCAACTTCAAACAGTCCAAATCTAAGCCATTGATTTCGAATTATATAAAGCAGATCAATTTATACCATTGATGTAAAATAATCATAAGCTTAAACTAAGGATTCCATAAAATCGTTACCTAATTTAAAGGATTGTAATTGATTACATGACTTATCTATCCTAAGTATGAAATCATCGCACACTCCAAGATGCATATACATGCGACACGTAGTCCAGAGCTAGCCAGCAACCACTTCTACATAAATGAGCTATTGCAACCCCTGAAAACTGTTGCAATAGAGCCAAAAACCGTTGCAATAAAGCTATTGCAACGGTCCAACACCCGTTGATGTTGCTGCCGTTGCATTACATCTAACGCAACGGTTTTGAGGCGTATTGCAACGGCTACCATAGAGCCGTTGCAATAGGTGTAAATAGTCGTTGCATTAGCTATAGAGCCTATTGCAACGCCTCTATAACTACTGCAACGCCATCTGATAGCTATTGCAACGCCCCTATTACTCATATTCTGTCCCATTTTGGTATCTATTGCAACGCCTCTATATATATTGCAACACCATCGTTTAGCTATGGCAACGCCACTATTACTAATATCATGCCTCATTTTGGCACCTATTACAACGCCTCTGTAGCTAATGCAACTCCGATACCATAGTAGTCTATAATAGTAGTAGATTATTATATATATATAACTATAGATTCATAAACTTATTTTGAAACTTTATACCCAATAGAAAAATATGCATACAATATTCATGCCCATAGGCAAATTTACAATATACATTATTACAAGTCTATTAACTAATAAACTAAACAAAATTCATGGTTTCTCAATTCTATTCAAGCGAAGGTTATCTGATTATTGTTCTTAAATTTGTCTGCCAAGCAAAGTGAGCAAGAAGCTCTTGTAATCCCCCGAGGTGTCACCAATAACAGAATCATCAAGACTTTCTTTATACAATTTAACATGATCTGGTTTGATTTTTACCATGTCCACTTCAGCTCGCGTCAATATTGCTCTTCTAAGTGATTCTTCATCTGTGTCGAGTCCTACAAACGCTGCGCTTATAACTTGTTGACAAAACGGTCAGGCATTAGTAGCCATATAAGTACATCTTCGACACCACGACATTAGATGAACTCCAGCCCAAAAAAGAGAGTAACTTAATAATAATATACACTATTGAACTCCATACAAATGCATTCATAGATACTATACGCATAAAGAAAGGTAAAATATGCAAAAGTCACCATTATCAGAGAAGCCATGCTGAAGGATAATCTCCTAAGCTAAAGAAAAAATAATCTCCATTCTTAAGAGAATACATCAAACCTCTAGCTCCATCCTTTTTCCTAATGACTTCTAGCTCTATGTAATGCAGGGCAAAGAAAAGACATGACTTAGAAGATAGGCTACAACTAAAAGGGAAAAAATTGTAGTATGAGTATGACACTGTTAGATGGATATCTCTTGAGATTTTACTTCCAATTGAGCTCCTAATTCGTATTAGATAAAGTAAGACAATTTCAAAAATGCCAGATGATCCATATCCTTAGTCCTTTTTCTGTAATTTGTAATAATTCCAAATTCATCAGACTCAACTTCAAATGAGAAGGTGTGCTCTTTTTCATTCATTCATAACAGTTACCTCAAAGTAGGATGACTAATGAAGCTCACTGAATTCTAAATCCCAGTTAGTTTTAGAGGGTTATTACTTATAAATATCAAGATCTCACTGGAATTAGGAAAAAAAAGAACAAAGGAAAGCAAGTCCACTTTACACATTATGCAGAGGGTTTAGTGATCTAACAAAAAATGCGAAAAGCAAATACACCCTATATATTTAGCTAACGAGTGAAGGACCTACAATCAAAGGGAATACACAACAAAACGACAATTTTCAAGGCCAACCCATTAATATTTGCAATTCATTTACTCCATTGAGTAGGGAGTTTTCTGATACTACCTGATTTATGATACTATGGTCAAGGTATTATTATACATGAAGATCAAAATGGTATATTGACCAAATCTTTTGTACTATTGCTCAAGATGGGTCATTTAATGATTTTTAAAAGATGACGAAGCAAAATGCACGTTTGAAATGGATTGGTATTGAAGATTTACATTAAATAGATAATGAGTAGCCACTTTTTGTACTTTGATAATGGTGTTTTAAGCTATTGATAAAAAGTATAGACTTATCTAATATGATTTAGATGCAATTTTCGTGGCTGTCATTCTGTCAAATGTTTGTATGACATGCATTTTCTAAACTTGGCAGGAAATGCCTTGCAAAGGTAGTTGTTGTAAAATTGAATTGGGAATTTAGAGGCTTTGCCTTTGATGTGATTTACTTCATACTCTTTTAAGCGGGTAGCTTGAGCATAGATACAAGCAGATAGAAGGTACTCCTTTGGCTAGTTCTGAAATCTACCTGAGTGCCTGTCAGCTAGATAACCTAGATGAGCAAGTGCAAAGACGATCTACTTTTTTAGTGGTTCCAATACCCTTCCACTAATAAGAAGATAGAGGATCGCCACATAAAATTATTGAGATGGTATTGGAGGAGATGTAGAACCTTAAATACATAGTTTGAATCTTTGTTCGTCTCCTAGTAAATATGCATTTCTAGCAAATGTTGCTTTGAGGTTTGTGTCAGCAACGCTAGCCATTTACAAGCCTTGCACACTGGGGAAGGACCGTTTTCATGGAACCGTAAGACTAATATATATTATATATCTCTTATGTGTAAGTATGATTTATGATATTTCTGTCAAAAAAAAAAACCGTAAGACTAATATATATTATATATCTCTTATGTGTAAGTTTGAAACCTGTTCTCTTCTTCATACCTACGAATTGCGATATACTCTAGCTTCTTGCCTGCTATTGTTGTAATTTGTCGAAAAATGAACTCAAAACATTAGATATTCTTGTTAGATCTCAATTACCTCATTCAAATCATTATATTACTAACATCAAACTGTACGATATAATCCAAGTATTATAAGAAAAGTGCAGCAATTTTGACACAACCAATCACCTAAATTAAGGCAATTATATGATTCAATGACAAGAAATGCAAATTTTCAAAGCTTTTATATTGGAGTAAACCAAATCAAACTAACAAAATAAGAAAATTAAGCTAAAAATGTGAGGAATTCGAAACTTACAGTGGAGTGGTGGCGACAACAGCTATGGCGACGGCGACAATGCACGAGTAGTACCCACAAAGCAGCGGAGCTGAACATGAGCAGGAGCAACCATTGATGCGGACAGAGGAGGGGGACAAAGAAGGGCAGCGCCGAGATAGCTCCGGCGAAGTGTTAGCGCAGGGGAGAAAGAGAATCTCATCGGGCCGGGGGCCGTGTACCAGGAGAGAGCAAGGGATGAAACCAGGGTTTGGGTTTTTTTGGGTATTATAATCTCACGGGAAGGAAATTAGAGAAATGGGGGTTTCATTTAATACATTTATGCAACGCCATACAATACCCTATTTGCAACAGTTATTTAAAAACCGTTGCATAAATATAAGGACCGTTGCACTTGATACTCTAATGCAACGGTTTAGTATAACCGTTACACTAAACCGTTGCATTAGCATGCACCGTTGCAATAAACTGTTGCATTATGGTCAATCGTTGCATTCGAATGTTGCATTAGGGTTAATCGTTGCATTAGACCATTGCAATAGCTTCAAAATGTAGTAGTGAACCTACACGTGTCAATTGCAGCTTTGAGACGGCTTGGAAATACGACATTTGGCGAAACCGTTGTGGGCTTGACACTTAGGCTAATATTTCTAGGTTAATATATATATATATATATATAAGTTTGTGCTACTATTTTAAAGATTTTCAATAAAAAATATAGTATTTTAAGAGATAATAACTACCACCAATTGTTTTATTTTATTAGCACCCTAAAATAAAAAAGCAAAGTCAAAGTCACTTTTCAGAAATATTTTGTTACAATACAGCTTAAGCTTCGCAATTGCGGTTGACACATATTTTTTCTTTGATTAAAATTTAGTGGTTCTAGAAGAAATAAGTAATAGGTTGAAGATAGAAAAATAGCAACTTTGAATGATTTGATTGGTATTTTGAAGATTAGAGTGATAAAAGGCACCAATCTTTGGTATATATGTATTCTTCCTCATAAATATGATCGTTAGGATATTGATATGAGGTCTCGAAAACAGAAAATTATCAGCCTACAAGTTTGGAAATATTGATCGGAATAACCCCACCATTGTCCCTCCTTCTCATAATAGTCTTATCATTTCTCTTTCCTCCTTATCTTGATTTGCTTACCAATGGTTGGGACTACATCTGCCTCACTCATTACCATAGAATGCCAACTATCACTACCTTCCAATCTCTCATTTTCTTTCATATGTCTTCAATGGAGGGATCCTGAAAGTACTTAAAAACTATGAGGTTGTGCAATTATCTCTCTCTTCCTTGTTTAGTGATGATGATTTGATTGCCATTTCTATTAGGCATAGTCGAATACAATGCTAGCTTATAGGGTATTCTAAAAATAGCAAATCATTAACGTTGGCGTAATTTATGAAGCCAACTTTTACAAAGAAAATGGATTAAATTTGAGTTCTATTATTGAATATTTAGGGAGTTCAAGGGTAGTAGGTTAATTCACCCAATTTACTCCTTTCATACTGCGAAGAATTCTAGTTGTATCTCTCTTTTCTCTTTCTGTAATTTGACATTCTTCATGTCTTGGGATCTCGCTATCTCTTTTGTTCAATTTGATCGTCTTCACATTGCTAAACTTTATTATGAAATTAGTTTGTTGATTCTTCTTTATGGTTTGCGAAATTCAGCAAGAGTTGTAATCCAAAATTACTCAATTCTTCATTGAGCACCTTTCACAAAAATTTCTTACGTAATAGAAGAATAAAAATGACACAAAAAGGAAGAATAAAAAGTTCACAAAAGGAGGGGATCTTACATTCACTTGTATTCATTAGAAGCAGGCCCTGTAAAAGGGTGAGTTTATGACCATATTATTGAATGGTTGAGCTAACATGAGAGAACTAGATTAAGATATTATTTTTGTAAATCTTTCCTTGAAATATATATGTGATAATAGAAAACATAATAATATATTATGTTATCTTGTAAATATCTATTACCTTTGTCAAGTGTATAGTATATTATAGTTTCTTAAGTTATAGGATTGGCATCATGTATGATGTATATAATTGATTATGATCAATGAAAGCAATCAAGGATTAATCTCTCTCATGGCATCACGAGCAATAGGTTTATTTTCTCTCCCACCCTGCTTTCACCGTGCCGAGTGCTCCATTTCTTCTTCAGCCTCCTCTTTACAATGCTTCTCCACCATCATGACTGAATCCAAATCCTTCTTCCACCTTCTCTTGCAGCAGCTTATACCAAGGCTCATATATATTAACGTGACTCTTAAAATGGAAAACGTCCAAACATCAACCTCATAAGCACTGACACGCTAAACTACCTTACGTTTCGCGTGTCAAAAACGTTTTGCGTGTCAAAACGTTGGAGGACGTGTCAGACTCGCGCCACGAAGCTGTGTATTGTTTTTTTCTACTAAAAACCATGTATTGGGATATAAAAGTCCAAACCCTACTATTTAACACTAAACTGACTGAAGGAATAGTACTTATACCTTTTACAGTTCTTTATTCACAGTTTCATACTACTAAAGGTACTTTTTTACAGTTTTTTATTTTTCTATGCCAATGGTACTGAATTTTCATTAATCCCAAATCAGTTCTCCAATTTGTGAAACTCTCTTGACCCAGAGGCCATTTCACTCCACCCATTGCAAATTAATAATATCACTCACCTCCGCCCATACATCTTTTCTAAACTGCATATAAGGCGATCCATACAAGCAAACTAACATCCATTCATATAACACATTACATCTTACATCAGTTATGTTACAAGTTAGAAAATTCATCAAACTACTACATACTTCTAATTTTACATCATTAGTCCAAAATAAAGCTAGGCCACCTGCATTATCTACTACATCATAAGATACTACATTAGCATAACCTAGCCAAACTGAAACTTTTTCTATTAAATTCTTAAAAGCTTTAGTCTCCATTAAGAACAAAATATGAGGAGCATATTTGTGGACTGTCCATATTAGAAAAGGAATTGTAGGGTTGTCCACAGTATTGAGTCTCCTACAATTTCAAGCTAAAATCCTCATGGCTCCTCCTGAGACTGATTAGGCTCAGTCTCCAAGCCTGCATTATCATTGTCACACCTTCGAAACTTTTTCAGTCGTGTAGTATATTCCTGCTTCTTTTCATCCATCCAAGCATTAAAATCCTTAACAACCTCATCAAGTGATGGTGTCTCCTCTTCCAGCTTCCTTTTCTTCACGCAGGGCAAAGCTTGCACTACTACAATAGGTGGAGTTAATGGCCTCCCAATTTTCTTCTTATTCATATAAGTATCCAGATAAACATCATCTAAGATCTCATTACATATAACACTCTTACCTTTAACAGAAGCACGTTTCTTTACATCCCTAACCTCACTTGTTCCTAGTGGTGGTGCCTGTGTGACTTTCACTGCCATGACTTCCTCGTCTCCAGCGTTCTCAACATTCCCAGATATAACTCCCAACGCACCCTATTTCGCCGCACTAACTTCCTCGTTATCTAGGCCCTCAACTTCGAATTCCTTGATATCCATTTCCTCCTGCTTATTAGGCTGCCTATCATCCTTTACCATAATTTGATCACTAAAACCCCAATACCGAAGAATTTGCAAATTCAAAAATTCCTGAGCAGGTACACTCACCGCTTGAGAGTAATAAGTGCTTGAGGAACCAGTTTGAAGAGAAGAGTGAGAACCAGGGTAATTTAATTGAGATTTAGGAGAAAACCTAAGCTCACCACTTATATCCTCACTCCAAAACTCTCGCCAAAAGTCCAACCAGTCCACAGTTTCATTTGATGGAACTGATCCAAATGTCGTGGCCCAAAACGAATCACTATCAGACAGGCGTTGTACATTCTGGTCTTCATTTTCTTGACCTGTAACTGAGTTGGGTTGATCAGGTACAAAAGTGTCACAACCATTCAGACAAGAAGGAAGTTCATGTAAGGTATTGGGCTGGGCTTGACATTTATTTTCAGTAGGAACTCCGCCTTCCATAGTACCCAAAGTATAAGGAAATGAGGAATTTTCAAACTGAAGGCTTAAAGTAAATGAAGAGAGAGAGGATGGTGAATTTGAAAGAAAGATAGAGTTATATTCGCATGTAGAAGACTGAGGTGGGTCTTTTGGTTTAAAACAAGACAAGGAAATTCCCCCAAGAGGCCCAAAAACTCTCTCTAACCTTAGAACATCATTAGACAACAGACTCCCCCTCCCCACTCATATATTCCTCACTGACATTACATTTATTACTCCTCAATAATTCTGATTGTTGACTGCTGCGTTTCTTACATGACCAGAAATTATCTGCTCTTATCCTAATTTTGTTATTTCTCTCACTGTTAATAATAAAACCTGCTTTATTTAAAACTCTATCTATTCCACTCCCAAATTTTTTAGCGCTCTTAAATTTTCCCCTCCTCCTTACAATACCCAATTTACCGTTACTTTTACTAGATGAACCCAGTTTCTTAAGATCCAAAGCTCGTCCATCAACATATTCCCAATCCATATGATACTGACCCTATTTCTTACTACTGTCACCCATTTCATAACGTGATTTGCTAAAATCTCCCATGCATATTCGCTTAGCACCATGACCTAAACTATCATGCCTACTTTCTCCACCCCTGGAATCATCATCTTTATTGGACCGATCCCTATCTTCCATATCATCATCTCCACCATTACTTCCATCATCATCATCCCCTTTATCACTATCCCCCGAACTAGAATCAGTGACCAGAAACCAATAGCTTGTCTGGGAACATCTAATCGAACTCTAGTAGTTAAGAAATTTGGAGCATGAGGAAGACCTATGACTTAATTTGTATAAAGTGGAGAATCATTATGCCCTAACATCAATGGAGCTTCCGGTTTACATGCATCTCAGAGAGCCCTCTCCACTCCTTTCTTAACTTTATCCCAGTCTTTCCCGCATACCGAACTTTTATGACCAATCCTACCACACCTTTTACAGAAAACAAAAATACCCTCATAACGAAAATCTACCAAAACAGAATGATCTTGTTGATATTCCACAAACACAACAGGGACACGAGGGGACTTAAGACGCACCCACACCAGAGCTCAGTAGAACATGTTTCGGTTATGAAACGATGTCGGACAAGGAAGTGTCCGGCAGTATAAGAGTAGGCGTCCGAGACTGGAAGTCTGCAAGAAAGACAAACGTAAACTACCCTCGGGGGGGACGCGAGGAAACCCCCTCCGACGCTCAAGTCAGTAAGTGCCCGATAAGGATTTTAGAGAGAGAAAGAGAGAGAGAAAGAAAGCTTAGAGTGTGAGAGAATGTACCTGTGGAATAGTACCATTTGGCTATTTATAGCAGTACTATTCATCTGACAGGGTGCGTAATCCTGTGACACGTGTATGACTACGATGAGCTTGGTTGGAGGAAAAATTATCCTCAAATATGGCCGTGAACTCCATCTCGGACAACTTTTCATAAATGGTCTGGACTCTACTGAAGAGGTCGCGTTTGAAGTTTGATGGTGTCGGCCACAAGAGATGTGTCCGACAGTGAACTTGGGTATACCCATACAACTAGCCCCCCAGCATCATTGGGGGTCGTGACCGGCATTGATGATATGCTGAGGACGCGAATGAATTTTTTATGTTCCATATTTCCCTCTGCTGCCACGTGTTGCCCTGGGAGGGTTTCGTATTTCGAAAAATGCAATCATGACCTTTTTGTGAAAATCCCGCTTAGCGAGTGACATTTGGCATTCATCCACGAAAGTAGTTGATGGGTCAGTGCATCCTAGCCGTTCAATCCCGCTTTTGTTAAGAAACGTTAATTTCCCTTTCTTATTTTCTCCACTTCGTCTTCAACCTCCCATTTTTCTATGGTTTTTGCGATTTTCTGAGAACTTCCATTCTGTTTTTCTTCACCAAGGTCCTGCCTTTAAACTATCAAGTCTCCTCAAAAGTGTTTTGAGTTACTCTTCGCCCTTTTCTTTTGAGAAATTGCAGTGCTTTTTTACCTTTTTTCGCCTGAGTGCAATCGAGGGTTTACTTTCAAAGCTTTCAACTTTTCCGGTGAAATTACGCTCTCCGGTGCTCCGTTTACTGGGTTTCTTTTTTCTGTTCGCGCATTCGGGGCCCTTTGCTGTGCATTGTTGGGAATCTGCTTGATTTTCCGGTCGTTTTCCGTCGACTTCTCAGGTACCTTTTTCGAACTTTTCTTCAACTGCTCTTTCTGTTTCTTTCTTTGAAATTATGTCGGATCTCTCAGACAGTCAAAATTCTCTGAGTGGTAGATTTATGTCTGAGAGTGAGCCCTCGTCTCCCTCTTCCCTTCATGGCGGACATAGTTCGTCTTCTTCTAGCCTTAGGGAGGAGAGAACTCGGTTGTTGGCTGATTTGCCCCTTACTACTGATAGAGATAGGGAACTTAGATCTAAATTCCTTAATGACCGCTCTACCCCCGAGCAAGAAAATTTGACTTCCCAATATTTGTCCGCGAGGATGAGTGGTGATAGACAAACACTCCGAGAATTAAGGCATCAAATTTTAGCTCGCCGAACTGCTAGAAATCCTCCCCCTGATGCTGTTCCCGGACTTGATGTTCTGCCTTTGAGGGAGCATGCCTGGTTAGATAACTTAGCAGATGCTGGGGTTGTAGTAGCGGATGACTTTTATGACCGTCTTGCTCATGAAACCGGCCCTTCTCATCCACCTGTTATTGATTTAGGTTCCGACAACGATTCTATTGCTACAATGGACGAGACTGAGGGTCCTTCTATTTCTGGTCGGGATGAAAGTATTCGTCCAAACGAGATAGTTTTGGGGGAAAGTTCTAGCATGCCTCCGAACTCTCGGCCCGAGCCGATCCCTGATCGCGAAGAGGACGAGCATTCTGGGATATGGCTGCCAGTAGATTATAGTAGCGGTCCGAGATCTACGGTTATCTGTAAATCTTGGCGACAATGCGCCATAGATCTCAACTACTGCGATGCTGCTGAGAAGTTGTATGCCTTCCTGCCAGAGTACAAGTTGATAGTCCCAGACAAGGGATCAAAAGTGACTGATTGTCCGGCAGGGCATGTAGCTGTTTATGCGCACCATTTTGAGTTTGGGTTTCGCTTTCCTCTAGATTTAACTTTGGTACGGATTTTGAAGGCGTTCAATGTCTGCCTGGCTCAGTTGACACCCCTGGCCGTTAGGAACCTGATCGCTTATATTTGGACTTGTCGTTATTTAGGGTTTCCTGAGACACTCAACCTCTTCCGTCGCCTTCACTGGCTTCGACGGAACGGCTCCACTGAGAAGGGATGGTGGAGTTTGATGACAGCCAAAAATAAACTGACCGTCTACCCTAAGTTGACTGGGTTGAAAGGGTGGCAGCCCGCTTTTTATTGGGTTAAAGTGCCGAATAATTTCCCTATCCGCCGCCACTTTACTAAGCCGGTTACTCGGATGGAAGACGTTCCCTCTTATGGTCTTTCATCGGATGAGCAAAAGGCCTTTGATTATTTTGAGTCTGAGGTTGGGACTATTACTGCCGTCGGTGAAGACACCGAGGGACGGATCCCTTGCAAATGGCTTCCCCATGCCAAGTACATACTGGGAAATGAACCATTGTCGGCTTTATTTCTCTGCCGGACCCACTCAGAAGGTTTGCCTCTTGACTTATGGTCCGACGTGGGACTTGTACCTCTTTTTTCTGTTAATTAATGTGATATTAATCCTTCTATTTTGCTGTTACAGGTCCCGTCAGTTTAGATCTTGAGGAGTTGGGTCTCAACGAAGATTTGACGCCAATGTCTCGAACTCCTGAGGAGCCTGTCTTTGACTATGACACTGTTCACGGCCTCACTGGGGGTCTCAGAGGTGCGGACCGTAGCCGCGGTGGTCGCCAGTCTGGTCGGGCTAGCGTTCGTCGTGCCGGCCGCACACCTGGACGTACTCCCGGCCGATCTGCTGGACGTGGGGATCAGGAGTCTCCTCGTCCTGTCGTTCACGTTCCCGTTCGCAGGGGCGGGAGTGGCACGGCTGTAGGTCAGCGACGGCCTCGCGAGCTCTCCGACAATAGTCCCAGCAAGCGGCAAGCCCTAGATGTCGCTGCTTCTGAAACACAGCAACCAGAAACCGCTATTACTGTTCCGGACAACAGTCCCGTCCGGGAATCATCTGCCACCAGGGTTTCTCCTCTTAATGCTGCTATTGACAGCATTGGGACGGCATTGGGATCTGGCTCTTCCATGCGCCAAAAAATTTACGACATCCTTAGCTCCCCCAGTTTTTTGACAAATCTTGGGCCGGGAATATTCTCTCGGATCCATGAGTGGATTGAGCATAAAGAGGTTATCCTTAGTGCTGCTGTGAAGTCTGCATTTTTTCGTCCCCCCTCTGTCCCTGAGAAAATTTATCAACCCAACTGGGACGTGAGGGAGGATGAATCTCTGTATGCTGATATCCCAGCTAATGGCGGTACTCTCGGATACCGTCTCCTGAAGGGCCTCCAGCTGCCGATTGATTGCCCCGCCGATAAGCTAGTAGCGCCGGCCGCCCAACTTGCTCACGACCTTGCTGTGGTAAGGCTCAAATTTTTTTTTTTTTTTTTTTTTTTTTTTTTTAATATCGTCTTTCTGATGCAGACTAATAATTCCGCCATTGAGCTTATTGAACAATTTGTCCATTATCAATCCGAGTCTGATAGGCAAAAGCAATCCTTGGATGATCTTCAGACCCAACTTGATGGTGCCCGAGCTCACTCTGATAATATACAGCAATTGCTTGATGCCGAGAAAGAGTCGCGGGCAGCCGTTGATGTTGAACTGGCGGATTTGCGAATTAAGGCTGCCAAGGTTGAGCAGGCCGAAAAGAAATCAGCGGAGCTTGAAGCTTCATTGGCATCTATTAAGGGTGAGATGGCCACCGCCATTTCTAAGGCCAAGGATGATGCCGGCGCTCAAGCTGTGGCAGATTTTAAAAAATCTGAAGAGTTCGTTGGTATGCTGGGAGAGAGATATGATGGCGGATGGGTAGCTGCTAAAAGATGTGTTTGTCATTCTCATCCGAACTTCAACTGGGAGGAGATGGAAACCGCTTTTGCAGAAGGTGTTCACACACGCCCTTTGGAGGGTGAGCCCTTCATCTGCGAGGAGCATGTTATTGCTAATGTTCTTCCCGTCGCTCAGGATGAAGAGGTGCTTCTTCCTTGATGTTTTTGGCGGTCATCTCCAGGCTCTTCAGTTGATTCTAATAGCTGTTAGAATTTTGTTTTTCTAATATTTTGTAAACCTTGAATTCGGCCTAATATGGCATGTACCTTGGATAAGCTTTACTATTACAATTACTGTTATGAATTTTTGGTGCCTTTTTGGTGGCTGCCCACATTTTTGCTTGTAGTTGGCCGCCATGCCAGTAATTAGTAATGAAGCTTAATTTTTTGTGAGCTTCTGCTCTCTTCTACTTTCGCTTTGTATCGGAGTAGCCTTGCTTTATGGCTGTTTTCGTTCTTGACCTATTATTTGGCCGTTTTTGTACTTGGACCTGTTATATGGTCATTTTTGTACGTGGCCTGTTATGTGGCCATTTTTGTACTTAGACCTGTTATGTGGTCGTTTTTGTACTTAGACCTGTTATATGGTCATTTTTGTACGTGGCCTGTTATGTGGCCGTTTTTGTACTTAGACCTGTTATGTGGTCGTTTTTGTACTTAGACCAGTTATATGGCCGTTTTCTACTAATGGAACGTGGCGTACATAATAAGCGTAAAACAATTAATGGAATGCTCATGGGAAGTTATATTATTGATACGAAAAAGTAACGGCCCTTGGCCTTTTACATGAGATATCTATGCATAGTATTTCTTTAAAACACTCGTGTACCAGCAATTCTTTAGTTCAATGCCGTCCATTGTTTTCAGCACAAAGGAGCCGGGACCAATTTCTTTAGATATCTCGATATGGTCCTTCCCGGGTTCTTTGTTAACTTTCCCTCGCCGTGAGCTTTTCTTAGGTGTTGCCGTTCTTCGTAGTACTAGATCTCCTTTTGTTAACGGCCTTTCAAGAACTCTCTTGTTATATGCTCTACTGATACGATCTTTGTATGCAGCAGCTTTGAGTTCCGCTATCAACCTTGTTTCTGCTAGAAAATCTAGATTTTCTCTTAAGGCTTGATCATTGTTCTCTAGATTTTTGTATTTAATCCGATATGATGGTAAACCAACTTCTACTGGCAGGACTGCTTCCGTTCCGAAAGCTAGCTTGAATGGACTTTCTCCCGTTGCCTCCTTTTCTGTTGTTCTATTGGCCCATAATACTGCTGGAATCATATCGGCCCAAGCTCCCTTAAGTTCATCCAACTTCTTCTTCAAGGCTGCGAGAATCTGTTTGTTAGCGGCTTCAGCTTGCCCATTGCTCTGCGGGTGACATATGGCTGAAAATGCGAACTTGACTCTGAACTCGGACAGGAAATTTTTGATTGGCCGACAGTCAAATTGCGCGCCGTGATCAAAGACTATCGCAGCTGGTATACCAAACCTTGTCATTATATTTTGCCAAATGAACTTTTTGACTTGATTCGACTTTATTTTTGCTGTCGGCTCTGCTTCGATCCATTTTGTGAAGTAGTCGATACCAACAATCAAGAATCTACGGCCGGCAGTGGCTGTTGTAAAAGGACCAAGGATATCCAAACCCCACTGCGCAAACGGTATCGGACACATTATAGGCTGGAGGTCGTTCGCGGGTCTATTGATGATGGGAGCAAACTTTTGACACTTGTCACATTTCTTGACGTAACCTTGAGCGTCTGCCAACATACTCGGCCAATAATATCCAGCTCTCAATGCTTTTAATGCTAACGCTTTGCCCCCAATGTGATTTCCACAGATCCCCTCATGTATCTCCTCCAAAAATTTTCCCGACTCCCATGCCGTTGCACATTTTAATAGCGGTAAGCTAAATGATTTCTTATATAGCTCATTCTGGTAAATGACATACCAATTTGCTTGCCTCTTCAGCTTCCTAGCTTCCATCGCGTTCGAAGGGAGTGAGCCCGTGAGTTTATAAGCCACTATTTGACTGAACCATTCGCCTTGCTGATTGATAGTATTTACAATCACGGTATTTTCGGTGATGCTTTTCTCTTTCAAAACCTCCACCATAACAGATCTTTCAATGTTCAAAGAATCAGAACTTCCCAGTTTCGAGAGTGCGTCCGCTTTAGTGTTCTCGGCCCTAGGGATGGCTTGAACATCAAAGTGAGTCAGTTGGGCTATCAATTCTTTGGCCTTTTCCACGTATTTTTGCATATTTGCTTCTCGGACCTCGAACACCCCCTTCAACTGGCCATTAACTAGCTGCGAGTTCGTTTTCAGAGATACGCTTTTGGCCCCAGCTGATATGCACATCCTCAATCCCGCGATTGCTGCCTCGTATTCTGCCTCGTTGTTTGACGCTGGGAAGGTGAACTTGATGGCGTATTCAAAAATATTTCCTTCTGGGTTGGTCATTACAATGCCAGCCCCTGAGCCACTTGCTGCTGACGAGCCATCTACTTCTAACGACCAAGTGCCATCTTCCACCTGTTCTTCCTCATAAGATGCCTCTACAATAAAATCCGCCAGTGCCTGAGCTTTTATCGCGGTCCTGGGCTTGTACTGGATATCATATTCGGACAACTCCACTGCCCACTTCAAAAGACGCCCTGAGCTATCCATCTTTTGCAAAGCCTTCTCTAGCGGTTGATTTGTCAGGACCTGAATGGGATGACAATCAAAATATGGCCTGAGCTTTCTGGCTGCTATGATCACGGCCAACGCCATCTTCTCAATCGGTGATAGCGCCTCTCGGGGCCGTTCGGGATGTGACCGATATCTGATATATCGGTTCTTTGCCTCTTTTCCTTTTCAACCAATAGAACGGCCCGCGACGGTTTTTGAAGAAGCCGAGATATATAATTGCAATGTATCCCCCATTTCGGCTCCGGTGATGGTGGGTAGAGTCTTTAGATGATCCTTGACCGCGACGAAAGCTTGGCTTTGCTCCTCGCCCCATTCAAATTTCTTGTTTCCTCTCAATAATGCGAAGAAAGGCAGGGCCTTGTCAGCCGACTTGGAGATGAAACGAGTTAATGCAGCCATTCTCCCAGTTAATCTTTGCACATCTTTTATTCCTTTCGGCTCTGGCAGATCTATGATAGCACGCACTTTATCCGGGTTAGCATCGATTCCCCTCTTGCTAACCATGAACCCTAGAAACTTTCCTGCCCTCACTCCGAAAACACATTTTTTCGGGTTGAGCTTCATCTTGTATCTTCTCAGAGTACTAAAGGTCTCTCTTAAATCATCAATATGCTCGCGGTCTGTTTTGCTCTTGACGATTGAGTCGTCCACATAAACCTCGATGTTCCTTCCCTTTTGCTCAGCAAATACTTTGTCGACCAATTTCTGGTATGTGGCCCCTGCGTTTCTCAGGCCGAAAGGCATTGCTTTATAATTAAAGACTCCACAATCTGTGATGAAGGCTGCTTTCTTCCGGTCGTCTTCCAGAAGACTGATCTGATGGTAACCTGAAAACGCGTCCATAAAGCTCAAAAGAGCATGCCCGCTAGTTGAATCTACCAACTGATCAATTCTTGGCAAAGGATAACAGTCTTTTGGACACGCTCTATTAAGATCCGTGAAATCAACACACATCCGCCATTGACCATTCGCTTTTTTCACCATAACGACGTTTGCCAGCCACTCTGGGTAATCACAGACTTCAATAAAGTCAGCCGCTAATAACTTATTAACTTCTTCTCTGACGGCCTTGTTCTTTTCTATTGAAAAATTCCTTTTCTTACCTTGGATCAGGCGGACCGAGCTGTCGACATTCAGACGATGGACTATCACGGTCGGGTCTATTCCCGGCATCTCATCCGCCGAGAACGCGAATACATCAGCGTTTTCCCGAAGGAGAGTCACCAGGTTGATCCTGACCTCTGGATCCATGTCCGTTCCGACAGCCACGGTCCTTTCCGGATCATCCGCCAACATTTCTAACTTGGACTCTCCATCAGGCTTGGGCCTTGGCAAATCTTCTGGTCGTACTTCTAGCTCCTCCATGGTTACCTCCATGGCATTTTCTTTCTTTTCCTCAGATGGTTCTTCTGCCATGGCCTTTTTCTTAGCTCTCTTTTCCTTTCTTGATGGCGGACATGATTCTTCAACAGGAACCCTTCTTGCTGGCTGCTTTAAAGCCGTTTAATAACATGATCTTGCTGCTTCCTGGTTTCCCCTGATCTTCGCTGTTATACCCGAATTGGATACGTACAGCATAGTCAAGTGATAGGTTGATACCACTCCCTGTATGTCATGAATTAACGACCTTCCAATGATTGCATTGTAGGCTCCCGGAACGTCTACTACCAAGAACTCGGCCATCACATCCCTGGCTTCACTATTTTCGCCCACCTTAACCGGCAATTTTATAATCCCTTCGGGTATTGCAGATGCCCCAGTGAATCCGATCACTGGGTACCGAACTGGCTGTAAGTGCTCCCGGCCAATCATTAATTTTTCGAAAGTAGACAGGAATAAAATATTGGCGGAACTACCTCCATCCACCAAAATTCTGTGAATCAAACAGTTTGCAACTTTTAAGGTGACCACTAGCGGGTCGTCATGAGGGTAAATCACGTGCTTTGCATCCTCTAATGAGAACGACATGGCAGGCATCGCTGGTGGCTTTCTCCACTGGCAACTCTCATTAAAGTTCACCTGATGCCGGAACTCCTTTAAACTGGCTTTCGCCCCACTGACACTTCCGCCATGGACTGGACCGCCACTAATCACATGAATCTCTCCTATCCGGGACTGAACATTCTGATCTCTGGGCTTCATCAAGTCGCCTTCGCTTGTCTGAGCTTTATATTGGGTGAAGTACCCTCTGCGGATGAGATCCTCCAAATTATCCTTGAGGTGTCGACAGTCCTCGGTTAAATGGCCGTGATCTCCATGAAAATCACACCACTTGGTCTTATCCCGATTTTTATGAAACATCTTTTTCGGTCTCTGACATTTATCACTTTCCTTGTTCATTGTGAAAATTTGTGCCCGGGAGGTAGTGAGCTGAGTGTACGCCTCAAATTTATCTTTTCGTTCACTTTTCTCTCGGCCATCCCGCTCTCGGTCATTTCCTTTTTTGACCATATTAGATTCTGTTCTTTCGTCCCGGCCGCGCTCAACTTCACGACCTTTATCTTTCCGTGACTTATCTTCCTTCTTCTTCTCAGATTCCCGATGCTGGCTACTAGCTGCCTTGTCAAATTCCTCTCCTCTTATGAAATCATTTGCTTTGCCCAGCACTGGCCCTAACGATGTAAAAGATTTTCGGCCGAGATAACTCCTGAACGCAGTTCCTTCTCTTAACCCTGACATCAATGCTAAAACCGCTACGTCCTGCTGTAGCCGGGGAATAGATACAGCCTCCACATTGAAACGCCCGATGTAGTCTCGGAGAGATTCGGTCTCGCCTTGTCTGATCGACAATAATTCCCCAGTAGTGTGCTCACGACGCCTGTTGCTTACGAAGTGAGTACTAAACATGGACGAGAGCTGAGAAAAACTGGATACATTACCAGGTTTGAGGCTTTTAAACCAAGTCTGAGCTATGCCAGTGAGAGTGGACAGGAAAACCTTGCACCAGATAGCATCTATCTGCGTGTACAAATACATGTGTCCTTCGTAAGCTGCGACATGATCGTCGGGATCTGAGCTGCCTTCAAACTTGCATGATGGCATTTTGATTCGCGGCATTGGGTAATTAAGAACCTCAGGAACAAATGGGGAGAGTTTCGGCTTGATTAATAGATGTCCGCCACCCGAATAGTTACTAACACCTGTGGTGCTGTACTCTCGGTATGAGCGACTGCGAGACTCTTCTAAGTGATTGAGATCCTCAGTTTCCAAATCGACTTCCTCGTACTCTGGATTGTCAATTTGTTCCTCCATCTGACGGTCTTCCGGCATTAATGTGCGCATCCTTCTTCTTGCGGCGTACCGTCAACGTTTCTACGGCCATGGCCGTGATCGTTTACGGTCTTTGAACGCCTCTTGTGTTAATAGCGGGAATGCTACTAGGCGTGGAGTGCCTTGTAACATCCGGATGAAGGACGCCACGGTTTGCGGTGATCCGGCGAGAATTGGCTCAACCTGGGCCAAGTTGAAAGGAACGACATCGGGATTTACCGGAGCAACATTGTTTTTCCGAGTACGTTGGTCATTGCCCTCCGGCATCTTTGGGATGGAACTGAGGTACGCCGATGGATCTGGTGATAGGCGGATGAGAAGATCCTTGCCCGATCTCCAATCCCGATGGACCACGACTTGCGTCGTTTGTCTTTTCCATGACTGCTTCGCAAGGATAGGAGGCCCCCTCCTTCTAGCGCCAAGTTGTTTCGGTTATGAAACGATGTCGGACAAGGAAGTGTCCGGCAGTATAAGAGTAGGCGTCCGAGACTGGAAGTCTGCAAGAAAGACAAACGTAAACTACCCTCGGGGGGGACGCGAGGAAACCCCCTCCGACGCTCAAGTTAGTAAGTGCCCGATAAGGATTTTAGAGAGAGAAAGAGAGAGAGAAAGAAAGCTTAGAGTGTGAGAGAATGTACCTGTGGAATAGTACCATTTGGCTATTTATAGCAGTACTATTCATCTGGCAGGGTGCGTAATCCTGTGACACGTGTATGACTACGATGAGCTTGGTTGGAGGAAAAATTATCCTCAAATATGGCCGTGAACTCCATCTCGGACAACTTTTCATAAATGGTCTGGACTCTACTGAAGAGGTCGCGTTTGAAGTTTGATGGTGTCGGCCACAAGAGATGTGTCCGACAGTGAACTTGGGTATACCCATACAGAACAGATTTGGCCCAGGTTCAAGCAAAGCTCGATTAAACCGCATAACACGATCTACTCTGGACAACACATCTTGAGCAAACCTAACAGTTCCCAATATCAAAGGAATACCTTCGACTTTGACCCAAAGAGCCGTTTCCGAGAAATTAAGTGATGTTAGAGAATCAGACATCTTCCAAGATTTTAAAATAAGCAGAGCACCATGGAAATTCAAAACACCATAGAGGCCAAGCAGATCCTCATCATCTTCATCACTACTACAATAAAAAGAGGAATAACTTCCCTTCCTTGCGAACCCTAATGTTCATTTTAGTTACCCAGGAGTTAACCCATTCCTGAACATCATTCTCACCAAACTCTTTGCTATCCGCAAATTTTCCCACCAACAAATTTCTAAGATCACCACTATTTTTTCGAGGAAATATCTTGAGAAGGCCTTAGAAAAGGACCTTACGGTGGAAAACATTGCTTACGGTGAAAAACAACAAATGAGAAGTGGACCGAGACTCACACGACGCCATAACACATGAAATAGAAGTTAACGAAGAAAAGAACCAAAATGGAAAAGACTCCAAGGAACTCCGTATAAACAAGTATCCACGGGAAGTATAAGAAATTGAAATATAGCAATGGCGAACAAACAACACGCACGAGAGAACTAGGAAAACAATACTTTAATAACAAAGGAACACGAGGAAATATTAACTTTGAAAGGAACAAGGCAAATAACAACGCTTACACACTTTTGCCAAACAATTGAGTAGTAGCCTTTTTGTTAAAAGAATTTGATCCAAAGAATATGCATGCAACGAACTAGAACCGTGTCTTGTTTTTGTTTTTTAGAGAGAGAAAATATGCTTTTTTGGGGTAGAGAGAGAACCTCTCGTTTTGGCCGTAAATACTAGCTATTTTTTTTGTATTTTAATTAAGTTTTATAGTGCTCCGTCGTAAATAAGAAAGGTTGCTTCTTCCTTCCATTTTCCGAGAGATTGTAATACAACAAATATAAAGAGTAATACAAAGAAATCCGATGCATGTTGGCATCACAAAAATCAAAAGATTGAACTTTGCAAACTTCTTTACAAATAGATGATTTGGCTGGTATATAACCATGAAAAAGTCGCTTCCATGATTTGGCCTCTGCACTGAAACGAGATAACGTGACTTGGCGTTCAGAAGACCATGAAATTAAATTATAAACAAATAATACACAGTCACCACCACAAGTTGAACATCGGGTTTCTAGACACCTTCCCCAATCAACATCAGTGTAAGAGACCATTGTTGAGGTGGGAGAAGGATAAAGATGGAGGTCTTGATCAAGTGCACCTTCAACATAACGCACAATATGCGCTTTAGAGCAGTCTTGTGTTCCACCATCGAGTTATGCAGGATGAGGCAAATTTGTTCGACAACATAAGAAATATCAGGCCTTGTGAAAGTAAGATATTGAAGAGCACCGACGAGCCTCCGAAATTGTCACTGGTCATAATATGGAGTACTAGTAGTGGCACTCAGCTTCGGTTTAATGTCAACCAGAGTTGGAGAAGACTTAAATTCCACATAGATCTAATCACATTAACATTGGGTAGGAACTAATTCTCACGTCCCATTACTAATAAGAGCATTTTATTCGTCATCCATAACCATTTTCCGATTCGGGTCACAGAGAGGACTCACGGGGTTACGAGGAAGAGGAGATTTACTAGCGTGGGTTAAAAAATTATGCTAATAATTTTTTTTGGGCTTAGAAATACCATTTTGGCTCCTCGTAATGTGAAGAGGCACATAATGGGGCAGGGAATGGGTGGAAATGGGTTTGTGAGGTAATGTAGACGTGAGTGGGTCCGGTAATGTAAGGTCATCAAATAGGCTAGGACAAGGCGTTGGGCTAGGAGAAGACGATGAAGAGGCAGCGGGCTGGAGATGGCTAATGTGGGGCTGTTGTGATGGGCCGAACGGTATGGGCCTCACTGATGAGAATGAGGCTCTGGATTGGCAGATGGGGGATCTGGGCAAATTAGGCGATGCATGTGATGAGATAAATAATGGGACAAAGTGTCATCCAAATAATCAAAAGTTGTGGGGTTTGGGGCATGTATTTTGACGCAAAGAAACTGAGTTTCGTTGAATAATACATGACGATAAATGAAATCTTGTGAGATGATATATCATTGCATTTGTCACCACGATAATTGGATAGAAAACCCAAAAAGACACAAGGAGTCGAGCAGGGTTGTAGTTTATTTAAAGAGGTAGATGGAATGAGAGAATAGCATAAACAACCAAAAACTCGAATATGCGAGTAAGATGGGTGTGTAGCCATTTGAAGACGTGATTTGTAAGCGAGCACTTTGCTAGGAAGAATGTTAAGTAGGTATGTAGCCATTTGAAGAGCATGGTGCCAAAAAGAGGGCGGTAATTAGGCATGAGCTAAGCGAGTTTCAATAGTGTTGGTGATAGAGCGAAATTTTATTTCTGCTTTAATATTTTCAGAGGAAGAATATGGACAAGATAATCGAAGAGAGACGCCATTATCTTGACATAAGCTCATGAGAGGAGCATTAACATATTCTCTACCATTATCACATTGGACATTTCTTATTTCTCATTTAAATTATTGAATGTGGATAAAATCTCTTAGGGATGAAATTTGGAATGAACTTGTAATTTTTGAGAGACAGGAAAAGTCCATAGAAAGCTGGAGAAATCATCTAAAAAGAGTACTTATTAATGATGTCCTGAGAAACTGAAAATAAGTGAAGTTCACAAGTTACTATATATAATATCAAAAGGTATAGTAGTAGAGTTAGGAGAAGCAACAAATGGGAACTTAACATAATGACAAAGACTAGAAGAACTAGTATTATAACATTCAATCAAGTTATTTCACCCCAAAGAATTCAAAATAGAAACACCAGGATAACCCAAACCATCTTGCCAAAAGAAAGGCTGCTAAAGTAGGAAATGTCGAAGGAGTGGTGAAGGACGGATTTGATACGATAAAGCTCGCCTCGACGCTCACACCTCATTCGGCCGTCCTTGTACGAAAACCCTTAAAAGAAAATCCAAACGGATCAAATTCAGCAGAAACATTTGTGGTGAACTTATGAATGGAGATTAAGTTTTAAATTAGTAGAGGAGCATATAAAACATTAGTGAGAGATAATGGGGGTGAGGGGAAGATAAATGTGTACTACCATAACCACAAATAGCAATAGAATGACCATTTCCAATAATTATACTAGGATATTTGCTTAAATTATAATAGGACGAGAGATTACCGAATTTGGAGGTCATGTGAGATGTGGCTCCCATGTCCTTGTACCACTCCGGGTTCGGTTGTACAAGGCTAACAGTACGAAGTGTTGCCTCAATATATGGGGGAGACTAGAGCAGTGGCATTGAGAGCCGGCTGGGGTTGCGGACCAAGAATTCGTCTTTAAGGCCCACTAGGAGGACTTCATGGGTAAGAACGATAAGGGTATGGAGGAACAATCCATGGAGAAGGTAGTTGGCTTGTTGCCAAGACCAAGGTTGCCACTGCCAAGAAGGTGGTTGTTGTCGTTGGCCACCAGGGGCGTCGGAGTTCCGGTGACCCCTTTTGCCGGAATCGCTACCACCATTTTTGTCGGAATGCTTGCTATTGTTGCGATTTGAATGTCGAGAATTGCCACAGTATTGAGATTTTCCATCACGGTATTCTTTATTGTCACTGAAACGACTTACAAGATGCAACAACCATAATAGAGTCAATAGCTACCTCTTTAGTAAGATCAGCTTCCTCTAGAGTCAGCATGGAACGCGCATGGTAGAATAGCAGCAACGACTTTTTGTTGACGGATCGGATGATTGTACGAACATGTTTGTAAGAGTCCATAAACCCGAACACTACCGGCAGAACGAGGTGGTTGTTAGTCACCGAAGCACCGATGTTCTGTAATTGATCAGCAAGGAGTCTGAGACGTGTGCAGTAGGTAGAGACGTTTAGAAATCTCGCATATGGGTGTGAGAAGAGTATTGTTTGAGATCCACGGCTTGGGAGTGTTCATTTTCTTCAAATAAATCACAGAGGCGGTTCCAAGCCTCCATATCAGTAACATCTCTTTGGATAATAATATTCAACAAGTCGCTCGAAATGGATTAATATATCCATTGGAGATTTGTGGCATAAAGAGTGTCCCACAACTCCTTTTCCTCATCGATCTTCGTTGGCGGCATCTCTTTAGTAGCGACCAGAGGAATTATGTTGGGGTGGACTTTCTGGGGACGGGCGTGGATCTTGAAGATTTCAGACCACATTGATGTCTAGCTTGCACACAAACGCGACATGGGAACGGACACGGGGAAACGCTGTTAAATATGGGCCTGGGCCGCACCCATCACAAGGAGAGGGAGTCCCCTTCACAACACAAAGAAGGTTCCACCTTAAAACCATATGGCGCAACATAAAGTGAACCCATCTCTCTTCTTTTATCAATGTGGGACACTCACATGTGTTGTGCGCTATACATCATAGCTTCAACACTCCCCCTCACATTTGAGGTCCCTTTTTCAATTGGCCCAGAGTAAATTAACAGCCCCAGCTGTGGGCCTGGCTCTGATACCATGTTAAATATGGGCCTGGGCCGCACCCATCACAAGGTGAGAGAGTCCACTTCACAACACAAAGACGGTTCCACCTTAAAACCATATGGCAATAAGGGGAGTAGCCCCTTTGCAATATAAAGTGAACCCATCTCTCTTCTTTTATCAATGTGGGACACTCACATGTGTTATGTGCTATACATCATATCTTCAACAAACACAAATTTCAAAACTGAGAAAACGCGGAGGAAACACAATTTTATTTAATGCTTTATAATATCAATGAAAACAAAATAGATCGACAAAAAGCTGCAAGTACATGAATAAAAAATATAAATCATAAATATTTATTATTATAAATAATATCATTTATTAACTATTAAGTTAATTGTTGATTGAAATTGTATTTTTACATGAACTGATGAGCATTAAGTTAATCGTACAAATTGTTTAACATGAACTTGAAAACAATAAAACCAATTAAAAAAAACAAGTAAAAGTGACATGATGATATTGATTGATGATTAACTTGCAAAAAAGAATTGTAAAGCAAAAGTCACATGAAGATTGATGACTGCCGTACCACAACAAGTAATTAATGAATAAAATAAGCCAACATACAAGTGAACAATAAACTGACAACTGACAAATATGAATTGGCATAAAAAAATAAAAAACTGTAAAAAAGTACCTTTAGTAGTGTGAAACTGTAAATAAAGAACTGTAAAAGGTAAAAGTACTATTCCTTCAGTCAGTTTAGTATTAAATAGTAGGGTTTGGACTTTTATATCCCAATAGTAGGGTGTGAAACTGTGAATAAAGAATTGGCGATGCATGTAATGAGATAGATAATGGGACAAAGTGTCATCCAAAAAATCAGAAGTTGTGGAGTTTGGGGCATGTATTTTGACGCAAAGAAACTGAGTTTCGTTGAATAAAACATGACGATAAATGAAATCTTGTGAGATGATATATCATTGCATTTGTCACCACGATAATTGGATAGAAAACCCAAAAAGACACAAGGAGTCGAGCAGGGTTGTAGTTTATTTATAGAGGTAGATGGAATGAGAGAATAGCATAAACAACCAAAAACTCGAATATGCGAGTAAGATGGGTGTGTAGCCATTTGAAGACGTGATTTGTAAGCGAGCACTTTGCTAGGAAGAATGTTAAGTAGGTATGTAGCCATTTGAAGAGCATGGTGCCAAAAAGAGGGCGGTAATTAGGCATGTGCTAAGCGAGTTTGAATAGTGTTGGTGATAGAGCGAAATTTTCTTTCTGCTTTAATATTTTCAGAGGAAGAATATGGATAAGATAATCAAAGAGAGACGCCATTATCTTGACATAAGCTCATGAGAGGAGCATTAACATATTCTCTACCATTATCACATTGGACATTTCTTATTTCTCATTTAAATTATTGAATGTGGATAAAATCTCTTAGGGATGAAATTTGGAATGAACTTGTAATTTTTGAGAGACAGGAAAAGTCCATAGAAAGCTGGAGAAATCATCTAAAAAGACTACTTATTAATGATGTCCTGAGAAACTGAAAATAAGTGAAGTTCACAAGTTACTATATATAATATCAAAAGGTATAGTAGTAGAGTTAGGAGAAGCAACAAATGGGAACTTAACATAATGACAAAGACTAGAAGAACTAGTATTATAACATTCAATCAAGTTATTTCGCCCCAGAGAATTCAAAATAGAAACACCAGGATAACCCAAACCATCTTGCCAAAAGAAAGGCTGCTAAAGTAGGAAATGTCGAAGGAGTGGTGAAGGACGGATTTGATACGATAAAGCTCGCTTCGACGCTCACACCTCATTCGGCCGTCCTTGTACGAAAACCCTTAAAAGAAAATCCAAACAGATCAAATTCAGCAGAAACATTTGTGGTGAATTTATGAATGGAGATTAAGTTTTAAATTAGTAGAGAAGCATATAAAACATTAGTGAGAGATAATGGGGGTGAGGGGAAGATAATTGTGTACTACCATAACCACAAATAGCAATAGAATGACCATTTCCAATAATTATACTAGGATCTTTGCTTAAATTATAATAGGACGAGAGATTACCGAATGTGGAGGTCATGTGAGATGTGGCTCCCATGTCCTTGTACCACTCCGGGTTCGGTTGTACAAGGCTAACAGTACGAAGTGTTGCCTCAATATATGGGGGAGACTAGATGTAATAGCCCTATTTTTTCTTAGAGCGTTTATTCAATGCTGATTATATTTATTAAGTTAATTATGTTTCGAAAATTCTTATTTTATTTGAGTTTGGAGTATGAATTTTTAATTATCGTGTTGTAATGTGTGTATTAAATTTTGAAGTTATTATTATTTTTAAATTATTTTGGGTTTAAGATATCTGAAGTTAGTTGAGTGGTGTTTGGACAAATAGGAAATTAAGTCGGCCCATTTCTTTTGGCCCTTGTCGGTTTGTCAACAAAACCCAATTCAATTCTTTTATTTTTCCCAATCTGTCGTGGCTCTTTCTTACACTCCCTCATCCTCATCATCACCGAAAAGAGAAACCCCAAAAAACCCAAACCCATTTCTCTCTCTTCCTGTGAGATCAAAAGCCAAAACTTTGAAACCCACTTCTTCCGTGAAACCCGAACCCCATGGTTCTCTCTCTGTCTCGCCTGCTGTCTCGCCCCCTCCCCTTCAGTTCGCAGGCGTCCCCAAGCTCGTCGGAGCTTTGTTCTTGGACGTTGGCCGCTTGCTGCCCTGTCTTTCTCTTTCCCCTTTGTGGTGCTGTTGTGCGTGTGGTGCTGCTATGCTGCCGCTAACCGTCGTGATACTGCTGCCGTTGTTCTTGCTCGGCTATTATCGCCATCGCCGCCGCCGCCGCTCCCCTGTCCTCTTGTTCATTATTGTTATGTTGTTGTGCATTGGTGGCGGTGTTGTTATTCGATCGGGTCTTGCTATTGATGGGTCATTCTTCTTGTTTCGTGGATGTGGTGGTTCTGCCGCCACGGTGCTGTTGTTGTTATTGGTGCGTGAGTTATCTCTAACTATGAATATAATTTGCTTCCTTCAACTGTTATGTTTAATGACTTACTTGTAATTGGATTTTATTTTCTTTTTAAGCTTTGAATATGGATAGCAAATTGATTATGGAGTAAAGGTTTAATTGAGAGGAGTTATGGTGGTTTATTGTTAATGGGTTATTGAATTGTTGCAGGGTAGGGTGTTGTGTTACTGTTGGTAATACTACTGTTGTTATTCTCAAAAGGGGTAATGTTTTAACAAGTCTCTTATTTGTTTAGTTAAGTTTGGTTGATTCAGCTCAATGATTTTAGAGTTGTTATGAAGTAAGGATTAAGAGAATGTTAAAGGTAGATAATTTCTGTATTGGGAATTGGTTATTGTTTTGCTTCCTAGTTTAGATTAGTTAGAGAATATTGTTATTGTTGGAGGATGACTATGGAGTTGAAGTATTATAGTTGTAAATTTAGAAGAGGTTAATTAGATTAGTTCATGTATAGTGAGGAATCTATTAATTCTTGTTATTGTGGTTGAGGTGAATCATTATGAAATTCAAGTATCATTTGAAGATCAAGAACAATAAAGGTGGTGTGTTGTTGGAGTTCAGATAAGCGAATGAGGTAACTTTTATGTTCAGTAAAATGTATTACTTATGCCCTCATGTGTGGATCTCTTTGTTCTGTTTTGATATAAAATTTTGTACTATGGCCATAGATATGAATGTGATGATGAACTGTCATTGATTGATTATGAATACGCAAATGTTTTGCTGGCTTAGTTTATGAACTGAAAATAGAAAGTGGGCAAGGTAGGGGTGGAGGATGGTTACTTCTCTTGACCTGATATGGTCGGCTACGCTCCATAACGAACCTTGGGGGTAGTATTGCTAGGCTCCATAACAAACCTTGGAGGCAGCGTTTGTCCAAAGCTTGTACTTGCCACTGATTTGTTTAAGAGAATAAGCTATGCCAGCGTTGTAACGGAAAATAAATGATTTGACAAATAAAATGTTTATAACGGGCTGAAGTAAAGGTTACGAGTTTTCCACTCATTTTGGAATTTTGTTGTTTCGTATTTCTTCTCTGAATTTACAGGTTTGGTGTTGTGAGCTCGGTATTGGAAGTGGACCAAGATAAAGATGTCTTGTGGGTTAAGGATTGTGTTTGTATTTTGGATAGTTGATTCAGGAATAGTTACTGATAATCCGAGAATAGTTGATGTTATTTCATTGTATATAATTTTGGGATTTTAGTCAAGATACTAGTGTAATTAAAGGATATTGTTTTGTGGGCCCATAACCCACAGGTCCAGGATCGTATATTTCAGGTTGTTTCCGCTGCGAATCTTATCTAATTCATAAGTGATTAGTATTATTTTGGTGCTAATTGAGATTTGTGATTGCTAAGCGAGTTAAGCTAGCAGCTCGGGAATCGGGCTGTTACACTAGAGCAGTGGCATAGAGAGCCGGCTGGGGTTGCGGACCAAGAATTCATCTTTAAGGCCCACTAGGAGGCAGGGGCGGATTTACTTGGTTAGGTGTGGGGTCAAATGACCCCACTTGGATTTTTTTTTTAAAAATACAATCAACTCAATTTGGGAAAAAAGAAAGAAAAAATCAATGAAGGATGAAAGTGACAGTGAGTACTTGTGGTTTGCAGGCTACAACACGTCTCAAATTGTATTCCTTGGTTATTGTGTAGTAGTTGGAAAAGGTAACCAAATAACCTAAAGAAAAAGGTAAAATAAAAAGAAAAGTAAAACCACTTTTCTTGCTCCAGCTTTTACCCTCTTTTTTGGTTAAAAAAGGAAACAATTCCTCTCTCCTTACCCTAGTTGGAAAAGGAAAAACAATTGATTATTTTCTTGTTTTTATATATATATATATATATATATATATATATATATATATATATATATATATATATATATATATATATATATATATATATATATATATATATATATATATATATATATATATATATTTATTTATTTATTTATTTTTTTCAGTCTATAACTTTGACTTTTGACTTGAACCCACTTGATGCTGATTCTAAATCCGCCACTGCTAGGAGGACTTCATGGGTAAGACCGATAAGGGTATGAAGGAACAACCCATGGAGAAGGTAGTTGGCTTGTTACCAAGAAGGTGGTTGTTGTCGTTGGCCACCAGGGGCGTCAGAGTTCCGATGACCCCTTTTACCGGAATCGCTACCACCATTTTTGTCGGAATGCTTGCTATTGTTGCGATTTGAATGTTGAGAATTGCCACGGTATTGAGATTTTCCATCATGGTATTCTTTATTATCACTGAAACGACTTACAAGATGCAACAACCATTATAGAGTCAATAGCTACCTCTTTAGTAAGATCAGCTTCCTCTAGAGTGAGCATGGAACGCGCATGGTAGAATTGCAGCAACGACTTTTTGTTGACGGATCGGATGATTGTACGAACATTTTTGTAAGAGTCCATAAACCCGAACACTACCTGCAGAACGAGGTGGTTGTTAGTCACCGAAGCACCGATGTTTTGTAATTGATCAGCAAGGAGTCTGAGACGTGTGCAGTAGGTAGAGACGTTTAGAAATCTCGCATATGGGTGTGAGAAGTGTTTGATGAAAGAATATATGAGCGTTTAGACAGGGCATATGGCTCGGAGGGTTAGTTACAGAAGTATCCTAAAGCAATGGTATTTAATTTGCCAATTTTAGTGTCGGATCACAGTCCCATAATTCTATATACAGATCCGGAGAGATCAAAGAGGAGGCGACCAATAATGGTTGAGTCTTGGTGTTTAGATTTTCAAGAGTTATCGGATTAGTAGACAATCAATGGGATGAGAAAATTGTGGGTTCTCCAATGTATAGAATAGCGAGGAAATGTGCGAATACAAGATTTAGACTATTTAATTGGTGTAAAGATTTTCAGGTAAAACATGATACGGTTTGGGATGATATTGTGGAAAATTGTGAGAAAGCTCAATTATTTTTATCTGGGATTCAGCAAGATGTAATGGACGTTGGTGACATTGAAGGTGATAACCGTGAAAAGCAAGTCCAGAAGGCTATGGTTCAGTTACAATATTGGAGGCAACGAGCAAGGGGCAAGATGGTGTTGATGGAAGACACTAATACTAAGTGGTTTTTCAAGAAAGCTAAGTCTAGGAGGTGCAGAAATGAAATACTAATGCTTAAGGACCATTCAGGGTAGTGGACGTCAAATAAGGAAGATATCAAACAGGTTATTATTAATCATTTTAAAGGAATTTTTGAGTCTAATAGAAACGTAAGTTGTGAATGGCATGCTCCGGATAATTTTGAGGATTTAATTCCGGTGTTGAGTACGCATCAAGCAAACAGTTTGCAGCAGGATTTGAGTAGGCAGGAGGTTAAGAGGGCTATTTTCCAAATGGGAGGTTTGAAATCGTCGGGGCCTGATGGTATACCTGCTATTTTCTATCATACATGCTGGTCAAGAATTAGTGATGAGGTATTTGAGGCAGTTAATTATTTTTTGGACAAAGGGTATCTCCTAAAGGAATGGAATTTCACGCATATATGTTTAATTCCTAAGGTAGAGAGGCCTGAGGAGGCTACTCAGTTCCGACCTATTAGTTTGTGTAATGTCATTTATAAGATTGTTTCGAAAGTTATCACAAACAGACTTAAACCAATTCTCAAAGAAATCATTAGCCCTACTCAAAATACGTTTGTGGCTGGAAGTTTGCTAGCGGATAATTGTTTGATTGCACATGAGGTGATGATGAAAATAAATAGGCAGATTCGTGGTAAGGGTTGCTATGCTGCAATGAAGGTAGATATGTACAAGGCATATGACAAAGTAAACTGGAAATTCCTAGAATGGCTGCTTGTTAAAATGTGTTTTCCAGAGCGATGTAGACAATGGATTATGCAGTGTGTGACTACAGTATCGTACTCTATTTTGATTAATGGGGAGCCTTCGGAAAAGTTTTCATGTGGCTTGAGGCAAGGAGATCCGTTGTCGCCATATCTGTTCATCATTGTTATGGAAATATTGTCAAGATTCATTAAAGAGTAGAAGCGACGGGAAATTTGCAGGGAATCAAGATATCCAGGTCTGCTCCTTCGATTTCGCACTTATTTTTTGCGGATGATTCATTGTTATTTTTTAAAGCAACATCTAGGGCTTGTGCGGCGGTAAGGGATGTAATGCATGAATTTAGTGTCATTTCGGGTGAAGTCATCAATTATAATAAGTCATTGATCAAGTTTAGCCCAAATACCCCGCAAGAAGTTCGAAATTATTTGCGTACTATTGTGGGTATCCCGTCAGCAGCAGAGTTGGGGAGATACTTGGGGTGTAAAATTGAAATAGATGGCAGGAGATCTACAAACTTTTCCAGAATGTTGGAGAAGATTCACAGAAAGATTGGGGATTGAAGACATTTAGCACTATCTCATGCTGGCAAAGTTTTATTGATAAATAGTGTATTAGCTTCATTGAGCCAGCATATATTATCCATTTTCCTGATTCCAAAATATGTTGCAGCAAAAATGAATGCGTTGTTCTCGGGATTTCTATGGAAGGGGTCGAAAGGATCTCGACCTGTTTATTGGAAAAGTAGGGAGGTCATAGAGATGCCAAAAGGAGCTGGGGAATTGGGTGTTAGGAATGTGCGTTGCTTTAATAAAGCTGTATTAGTTAAGCAAGCGATTCGCCTTGAAAACAATCCTCATCTTCTTGTTGCTCGTGTCTACAAAGCCAAGTATGCTCATTCACCTTTGACTTATGCCATGACTGATAGGAACATTTCGGGGGCGTCATGGGGTTTTATAGGAATGGTTCGTGCGGTTAAACAGTGTAGGGGGGTTTTATACGAATGATTGGTAATGGGGCAAGCACATGGGTAATGCAAGATAAGTGGATAAAAGGTGCAGAGATAAGACTCAAGCAAGGTGTTGACTTTTCCGTCCAAGGCATTAACATGGTAAGTGACATTATGTTACCTGGTAAGAAAATGTGGAATGCTAACCTTGTATGGAGAAGTTTCGTAAGGGAATCAGCTCAAAGAATGTTTTTCAATCCATATTCCAAAAGTAAATGTAGAGGATAGTTATTGTTGGGCATCAGTGACCGGTTCCAATGTACTGACAAAGAACATTTACATGTTCCTGATGAGTCAAAAGTATGGATTGGAGACACAAGTTACAAAGTGCAGGTTTTGGCGTAAATTTTGGCGCATGGAGATATCACCGAAGTGGAAGTCGTTCCTATAGAGATTAATTCACAAGGCACTGGCTACTTGTGATAATTTAAGGAAGAGAGGTATTGTTGTCGGTCATGCTTGTTACTTGTGTGGTGAGCAAGATGAAACGGACGCTCATTTGTTTAGAGATTGCGATGTTAGTAAGCATGTGTGGAACGGGACTGTTCTTGGCCTTAGGGTGGATTATGATTTGAATATATCAATTGCGGAGTGGGTGATGAATTGGCTTACTTATTTCTGGAAAGCGGATGGGAAGGGCAGTTATAGGAGTTACGTTCTAGCAGCTACGCTTTGGTCCCTCTGGTTACATAGGAATAATGTGGGTTTTCGAAAGGTCAAGGTCAACCCTGCAGATATTTTGAAAAGTGTTGCGCGAGAATTGCAGCTAGTAGACAAGAGGAGGCAGTGGAAGGAGAGTTGTATGAGTACATGTATTAATAACGAGGCATGACTGCATGATTCATTTGATTTTGGACAGGTTTGTGACGAGGTGTGCATGATTCAGGTGCAAGGTGTTTGGAAAGCTAAAGGGAAGGATCATCTTGTAGCAGGGATAGGTTGGGTTGGATCAATGAATGGAAGACACATGTTTTGGGGGAATCACAAAGTGTTTGCTACATCTTTATTGCAGGCTGAAGGATATGCTTTCATAAGGGGATTGGAGGAAGCGTTGAGTAGGAGACTTCGAAGGATTGAGATACGCACTGGTTCAAGGGAGCTGTTATGCGCCATTTCAGGAAAAAGAAGAGTATTTCATATCTGTAGTATTGTATTAGATATAGTACACTTATGTAAAAGTTGTTTGTATTTCTTGATGTTCAAGCAATAGAGGGCAACTTGTGCTAGGGATAATTTTGTTTGGTTTGTATTATATTTTACTTACTGCCAAAAAAAATACAAGGGAAATAATCACATGGGAGAGAACGCAAAATAACTTTGTTGTATACTAATAGAAATAACAGAGAACCAAAAAAACTATATTTACATAATTGTGCATATATCATATATGTATTACGAATACCCTCCCCTTAAGTTAATTAGGGCTGGTGAAATTAGTCCGCACGTGAAGGATAGATGATTATGTTTTTGCTAATTGAGGGATTTTATCATTAAGTCAGCTAGCTGAAGAAATGACTCAAGGTGCATGACATACAATAACCCGTCTTGAACATGTTCCTTGACATAGTGATAACCCACCTTCAAATGCTTGTTCTCTCATGGAAGATGGGATTATAAGCAAGCTGATTGGCTCATTTGTTATCACAAAAAAAATCAATAGATTAGGGAATAAGAGAACCAAGATCTTTAAGTATCCCAACTAACTAAACAATATCGCTAGTTGTGAGAGACATGCACCTGTATAATGCTTCTGTAGAAGATTATGAGACACTTTTTTGCTATTTTGTCTTCCACGACACCAAGGAATTTCCTAAGAATACATAATAGCCTCTGATAGATCTTGCACTAACGACACAACTTCCCCAATCAGAGTCATACAACTTTGAGCTTTACTTCTGAGTAGATCTGATTATTGGTCGGGTCGGGTTGGGTCAGGGTATGTGTGGGTCAAGGTCGTCTCAGAAAAGGTTATTGTAGGTCGGGTAAATGTTGGTCGTGGGTCGATAAACAGGCAAGAAAAATAGTGAATTGAAAGAGACAAAAGTGAGTATAATTGAATACGAATTTGTACATGTAATTTTTTTACAATATCTATTTTGTTTTTCAAAATTATTGGGATATTTTGTTGACCTATAATCACTCTGTCCATTAATGACCCTATCCATTAAAAGCATGTCCAACAAAAGCCCTATAAAATTGGCTAACCTTAACCTTTGGCCATTTAAATTTCCCCTGTCTAATAAGCGGATCTACTTGTGATTTAGCAAGATAGATAACCCCGCAATCTAAGGTGCTTGCTAGATATCTAGCAACATAAACAATTGCTTGCAAATGAGGATTCCTTGGTTCATTCGTGATCTATAGTCTCTGGTCTGGTGAGATTGAGTTTGAGCAATCTCCTGATAATGCTCTCGTAAGTTTTAGGATCTTCCACAATGTCTCTTGATCAATGGAGACTTTAACACCCTTAGGGAAGGGAAACTCACTAGGCTTACATCCTTGTATCCCACTGGATTTAAAAATGTCGAGAATTAATTTTATTTTATTCAATCAAATGCCTTTGGAGCTTCTGCCATCTTCAATGCCCAAAAAGTACCTCACTTCAGCTATATCTTTCACAGTAAAGGCTTGATCTAGTCCCCTCTTGAGAGTATCTATGCTAAAGGATGTACTTGGTCAGCTCAAAATTCGACTTCCTTAAAGTTTGTTTGAGGCCATATAAGCTTCTCTTTAACTTGCGCATGCACTTGACCTACCTTTGTTCCCTCGTGACCTCTTGGAGGTTTAATTTAATAATGATATTATTATAATTAAAAACAAGAAAATATAATAATGATATTATTAATCTAAATTAAATTACCAATTGTATCACTACAGGAAAAAATGCCAAGGGCTGCGGTCAAAAGTGGACGAAGGGTTGCGTTTTTCGACCGCAGCCCTTAACAACTTTGAAGGGTTGCGGTTTGTGACAAAACTGCAACCCTTAATTGATAAAGGGTTGTGGTTTTAACCAATAACCGCAACCTTTTATCAACTAATGGATGCGGTTTTCAGCAAAAACCGCAGCCCTTCTAACCTAAAATAAAAATTTTAATTTTTTTTTTGCATTTTCATGCCAAAATGACACACAAACAACTATATATAAATAGAAGTTAAAGTTTTTACACAAATTATCCTCATAATACAATGTAAACAAATATATACAAATTTATAAAAGGGAGGGGTGGTAGCTCAGTGGAGTACCACCCCGAATTCCAGGGCAATGCCCTGGGTTCGAATCCTCATCCCAACAATATGTTGGAGATTATTCTTGTTGTGGCAGTGGGCCTTCCGGCCTGTTGTCTTATGGGCTGTTTAGCCTTGTTCTCACCTTCTAAACTGGTGTACCCTACAGGCCAGCCCCCACCCCCTCCCCCACCATCCCCTTGCGGCCCATCACCCCCCCCCCCCACCCCTACCCCACCCCGTCGATTTCCCCTCCCCCCACCCCTACCCCTCCCCGTCGATTTTCCGCCCTCTCTCTCCCCCCCCCCCCCCCACCCCTCCCCGTCGATTTCCCGCCTAAACCCTCCCTTCCCTTCCCCGAATCCGGGTAGAATCCCAACCCATAACAAAAATGGGAGCCAACGGCGACCCAACAACGAACCCAAGCGGAACTCGACGATTCCACCGGCGAAATCAAACCCGACCTCCTCCCCTCCTCCTCTGTTTTTGTATGCCCAAAACCGAACCCCCTCCCCTCTCGTTTTCGAATTTAGGGCTACGAGTGAGGGGGAGTTTTCGAATTTCGGGGAATTTCGACGGTGAACGAAGAGGGGGTAAGGGATTTCGACGGTGAACGAAGAGGAGGTGGGAGATTTCGACGGTGAACAAAGAGGGGGTAGGGGATTTCAATAGTGAACGAAGAGGGTGTGGGGAGGGGAGGGGGAGGGGGAGGGGAGATCGACGGGGAAGGGGATGGGGGAGATCGACGGGGAAGGGGATGGGGGAGATCGACGGGGAAGGGGGAAGGGGCTGCGGTGGTGGAGTGGAGTGGAGGGAGGAGGGGGGGGGGGGGGGGTGGGGTGGGGTGGGGTGGGGTGGAGGAGGGTGGTGGGGCTGGGTGGGTTAGGGTTTGGGGGAGGGAGGATGGGTTAGGGTTTAGGATTAGGGTTATAATTAGGGTTAGCAAAGTTATTAAAATCGCGATTCAAATCTTAAAATCTTACGATTTTACGATTCAAAATATAGTAAACGATTCGATTCACGATTCTAGACGATTCCATACATTTCTGTTGACTAGCGAAAACCTCGCAAATTTAAATCATGCTAACAAAGCAGATAATAGATATATATTGTTAATTATTGCCAATATAGTGGGTAAACAACTATTTTTTCTAATTTTTAGGTCTTTTAACTTATAATTTTAGCATATTCAATGAAGATTGAGTGCAATATCTTAATTATACGTGTTTGTAGAATCTTACGATTCTACGATTCGATTTTACGATTCGATTCTAAAGGTCGTTTTCGATTCAAACTAAAATCTCGATTTTAACAACTTTGAGGGTTAGGGTTAGGGTTAGGGTATTTGGATTTTACGGTTAGTGGTTAATGGTGGCAAAATCGTAAATAAAGCTAACGGTGAGTTAACGGCAGTTAGCAAAAGGGTATATGGTGAACGTTTTCGAAAACTCAGGGGTATATGGTGAAGTTATTATACATTGAGGGTATATGGTGAACTTCTTGATTTGTCAGGGGTATATGGTGAAATAACCGAAAAAAATACTACAAAATTATAAACAAAAGGGAAAAAAGCTCAAGCTTTCTAGCTCATGATATCTATATCAAACTAACAACACCACGCCACTAAGTTCAAAGCTTGATCCTCGCCTCCAGTTGCTACCCAAGGTACGCTGGCAACGCTGCCATCAACATTAATACTTGTAAGTTCTTTTATCACCAAAGTAAAGAGTTTAGTAGAGATTAACATTGATTTGTTCCTTTAGACTTTTTGTTATCATAAATGATTTTGCTTTACTTATTTTGTCATCTGCAAAAACTTTATTCAGCATAATAAAAAATGAAAAAAACTAAGAAACCAGATAATGTACCTTGGTGATAGCCCAATACATTGAACAAAAGATACAGAAGTAAAAACCTGTTCAAAAAATCAATGTTTAGGTCGATCATATAAACAAGTAAATCTCCTAAACTTCTCTCTAAGCCTATGTTTGGTTGGACGGAAATCATTTTACACCCATCCAAAAACAAGTGTATCTTTGGTTGAGATGAAAATATAATTAGGCTCTATAGTTTGTACAACCATATCAAATTTAAGATAGCTGTTGTTGACTGGTGTTGTTCATAAGATTAGCCAAAACAACGCAAAATGCCCACTCAGAAGAATAGGCTAACAACAGCCTAGGCTGACATTACCCAGTTGTACAAGCTAGCTAAAAAGCCCACTCAGTTGCACAACCAAGTGCCAGTCACTCTTATATGGCTAAGAGTGACTAAGACCCTGCCTTATCACACCAAAAACTAGCACAACAATGTCAGCAAACACCACATAACCCCTCCCGAACAAAGTCTATATACAGAACAAAGTATAGCAGTCCCATGCTTAGCAAATTCACTCGTAAAAAGCATAGCCATAATGAAAAGAATAATTAAACTAATAACTAGAAAACAAGAAACAAGCTGCAAGTAATTTTCTACGCCCCCTGTTAGTAGCCAATATTTTCTTCGCATCAGCTTTCATAAACAAACCTTGTTAGAATGACCTGCAGATTATTTACTGCCACATATCTTATTGAACAAAAAAAAACCACAGCTCACTTAAGCAAAAAAAAAAAAAAACTAATATCCACTACAAGAAAAGCCTTTTTTTCTTGTCTTTTATTTATGTAAGTTATATAAACTCTTAAAGTTATGTAAACAGGAGCAAAAGTCAAGCCTATATGAAAATTAATATATATTCCTTGTACTCAAATGATTCCTCCCCACTTGGTCTTCTGGACACATATATAGCCCCTACTGTTGTTCCTAAGTTACATGTATCCTCAGTTTTTGCAAATGACTATAATTGCTTTCTCATAAAAACAAAATCTCACCAGTAGCATAACTTCAGTGCTCATTGCCTCCCTTGAGGCTCCTGCTGAAGATTGGTGAGTGTTCGAATCTACAACCTCAAGAGCTCTAGTGGCAAAAAGTATGTTCGCAACTAGACGCTCAAAAAAAGTGCTTCCACAGAAATAAGGGGGCGTTTGGTTGCTACGGGGTAAAGGGAATGGAATCAAGAAAGGGGGAGAAGGGGAAAGGAAAAGAAAACCCTTAGATTTAGAGTGGTGTTTGGTTAAGACAATGTCAATTCTCTTTCTTCCTCCTCTTACCTTTCTTCCACCCTAGCACCACCACTCCTCCCTCTCGTTGTTATTCCCCCGCCGCCTCTCCCCACCCCGGTAACGCCACCTCATTGCCCCCCTCCTCTTCCCCTTCCCGCGGCGGTTCTCCCCTCCCCTCCCCGCACCGTCGCGTTGTCCCCCCTCCCCCCCCCTCCCGTGCGCCGTCACGATCTCCCCCCCCCCCCTCCCCTGCGCCATCGCGGTCTCTCCCTCCCTTCCCCTTCGCCATCGCGGTCTCCCCCTCCCCTCTCCCCGCACCGTCGCGTTCTCCCCCCCTCCCCTCCCCCTACCTGTCGCGTTCTCCCCCTCCCCCTCTCGTGCACCGTCGTGTTCTCTCCCTCCCTCTCTTGCATCGTTGCGTTATCTCCATCCCTTCCCCTGCGCCGTCGTGGTCTCCCCCTCCCCTCTCCTGCACCACCGCGTTCTCTCCCTCCCTCCCCTGCGTCGTTTAGGTGGTGGATGGTAGGGGTGTTTCTCGGCGGCTGGTTGCAGTGGTATGGTGTGATGTGGTGAAGGGGTCGGGTTGCGGTGGTAGGGTGCATAGGTGGTGGTGGTGGTTGGGTGGTCAGGTGTGGTTGAATGGTTGGGTCAAGTGGTGGTTGGGTGGTCAAAGAGATGGGCAATAATAAGTCAAAGAAAGGGTAAGTGAAACCCTTGGGGGGTAGGGGCATGAAAGTAGAGGAATTTGGGAGTAAGGAGAGGGTAAAGGGTTTCATTAATTTGAACAAACAAACAACAAGTAAGAGAATCAAGTCTCTTGATTACCTTACCCGTTCCACAATACCCCCAACCAAACGCCCCCTAAGAAGCTAAAAATAGCTCAGTGATATTTTTTATTATCTGCAACATTATAAAGGCTACAAAAATAGTTTGATGAGACTCAGAACTAGCCTTTTTAAAATTTATTTATGATATGAAGTTTTAGACACCCATAAAGCCTTCTTAGAACCATGATATCTTCCCATGTAAGGATTTTTTTGCAAATTTTGCAATTTAATTACATCTGCCAATACTGCCGAACTTGTGCTTTGACCAAATCACTAGGAAAACAGAAGAGACAAAGGAGGGAGAAACTTACAATGTTGTTAAATTTGGCAATGTCTCAAACCATTGAGGACCAGCCGTTTCATCAAAGCTATTATTGCTCAAGTCTCTTCAAAACACAAGAGGTGGGAATATGTAAACAATGGTTAGGACAGTTACAATTACAACTTAGAATATCGTTGGTACTCACACATATGTAAGGAGATTCTTTTCTGTAAGATCATGGATTGGCCCGCTCAAGTTGTTATTTGTCAAGTACCTGCAATATGATATTATCAATAAAAAAAATGAATGAAAACAAAATGCATTCAAATTTGTACATTATGTGCTAAAGTGAGTTTGAAGTTTTTTGGTTGGTCTACTTACAGCTAAGTCAAACTAGTGAGCATGCTCAAATTCTGGGGCACAGACCCACTAAGGGAATTTTTGTCCAAACAACTGCAAGCGAGAGCAATATATTTAGATTTTAGTCAAAGAATTGGTGTAATTTTTTTCTCAGCAAAGTATACATTAAATAGAGATAAAATGAACTCCCAGTGTGTCTCGAATACTTCCATTTAACTGGTTCTCATTTAAGATGCTGTCAAAATTAATAAGTAGTTGTTGTATTTCATGTTTTGATGATGTCAAATACTTAAATTGTTATACAGTTTTTAGTTTCCAAAAATATAAAATCCAAAAATAATGTAATGTGAATTCTTGTTTATATATCTTGTGGAGAAAGATTATTTATTTAATCTAAGTCAGGATATTATTTTATGCACTTTGAATTTTTATCATCTGGTATGTTTAATATTCTAGTAACTTAGAATCTTTGAATAAAAGATTCTCCAAGTTATTAAATATTTGTTGTTGTTGTTAGTGCTTGAAAATGGGTTCAATAAGCATGGCATATAAAGTGGAACAAACCGCTTGACGTTCTCCAACAAACTCAACTATCTGCGTGTGTTTTATCCGCCAAAGGATAGTGGAGTTCGTTTATTTCCGCTGAAATAAACATGCAGAAAGTGCAACGAAAATTGGGCCATGATCTCTACAACATTATAAGCGCACATCATGGAGAACGTGGAGCATTATAATTTCAGAAGAAGAAGATTAAGAGCATCAGTTATATAAGAGGAATTCGTTTATTTGAAGAAAACTCACAACTTTCTTGAGCGAAAAATTGAGAATTAAATAGAAAGTTTTCTTGTAATTTCCTCTCATATTCAACATAATCATTATTGTAATATTCATAGTGTTTGGGTGAGTGAAAAATTAGAGAATATCCTTGTAATCCAGAGAGAGAAAGAAAGAGAGAAAAGAGAAGAATTCGAGTGAAGTCAAAGTGAGTGTCATCAGTTCAGGGGGAACTGGGTGACTAGGAACAAGTTCCTAGAGGAACAGAGATGGTCCATTAATAGGTTGTAAAAGTTAGAGTCTTTTGGCATATTTTATCAAAGAGTATTGAGTCAAAATCCCTCGTGGTCAAGGTTTTTCTTCCTATTAGGCCTAGGAAGTTTTCCTTGTAAAAATCTCGTGTGTTTGTCTCTTTCGCATTTAAGATTATTTTAATTCCGCAATATAATTCGAAAATTTCCCCTTAACTACAATTCACCCCCCTCTTGTAGTTGGTCTAGTGTTCATACTAGAATAATAATTGGTATCAAAGCCTAGTACCTCCAGAATCAGCTAACACTGAGGAGATTGTACCTGGAACAATGAACACTACGGGAGAAAAACTTGATGAAGGGTATTCAACTCAACTCCCACCTATATACAATGGCAAGCATTATCCATACTGGAAGAATCGTATGGAATTCTTTATCAAAGCTGAAAATTACCAAGTATGAAATGTAATTGAAATTGGTGGCTTTGAAGTCACAAAGAAGAACGAGAAAGGGGAGCTGATTCCTAAATCCCTTGCAGAGTTTGACAAAGAAGACTTTGACAAAATGGAAATGAACAACATGGCCAAGAAGCTACTCCATTGTGGTCTTGGTCCCCTTGAACACAACCGAGTCATGGGATGCAAGACTGCTAAGCAAATGTGGGAACTCCTTCAAGTCACTCATGAAGGAACAAGCGAAGTGAAACGATCAAAGATTGATATGCTTATCCATAAATACGAATTGTTTCACATGAAACAAAAGGAGCCTGTTCAAGACATGCTCACTCGCTTCTCAAACATTATAAACGAACTTGAATCTCTGGGAAAAATAATCTCTCCAGAGGAAAAGATTCGTAAGGATCTAAAGAGTCTTCCACAAGATAAAAAATGGATGGCCAAGACTACGGCATTGTTGGAAACCAAGGACTTCACAACATTCAATATTGAACAACTTGCTGGTTCCTTGATGACCCATGAGTTACATCTAGAAACTCATGAAACTGAATCATCGAAGCCTAAGGCTCTGGCTCTCAAGTCAGAGGAACAAGAAGATTCAAAAACTGATGATGAAGAAGCTGCAATGATTGTCAGAAAATTCAAGAAATTCTTCAACAAGAATTACCAAGGAAAAGTCACAAAGAAACCAACGAAGCTAAGTTGCCATAAGTGTGGAGGCCTTGATCATTTCATCAAGGAGTGTCCTCAATGGGATAACGAGAAAGCAAAAGGGAAGTACAAAGAGAAGGGAAAGGAACAACAAAACCCTTTCTCGAGAACTGATATGAATAGAGTCATGGTTGCAGCATGGGGAGAGTCTGACTCAGAAGAGGAGCAGGAACATACTGAATAAGAAACTGTCCATCTATGTCTCATGGCAAATATCGAGGACAAAGTGGAATCATCAAACCTCAAGGTAATTTTAATGCCATTGAAGAGGAAATTATAGAACTAAATAAAAGCCAATTACTGAAACTTTTATTAGAAACCTTAGATGACTACAAGGAAGTTTGCGCAAAAAGAAATTAAGTAACTAATGCCTTGAGAGTCACTAAGAATCATTTAAATTGGCTTAACACATAAAAATGTGATACTGAGAAAAGATTCTTTGAACTTTTTGACAAGAGTAAAGTTTATCAAGAAGCATTTGAAAAAGTCAAAAATGAGAATGATCTTTTAAATTTGGAATTGGCAGAATTAAAAGTGTGTGCTCCTGAAGGAATAGTCTCTTCAACTAATACTAATTCTGAAAGTTTGAAAACTGAGTATGAAAATGTTTTACAAGAAAATCTGGTATTAAGGAAGAAACTAGAACCCTCTAGGAACAAGCTTCCTGATCCAGTCACTTGGATACAAAATTATCAAAACAAAGGAAGAGATGGGCTCGGTTTCAATCACAAGAAGAAGAACAAAAAGAAAAAATATGTTGATATGCCAAGTAGAAAAATATGTTCTTACTGTGGGAACAAGTGGTCACATTGTGTCCATTTGTTCCACCGAGAGAAGAACATATTGAGAGGAACACATACCTAGTAAAACGAGGTTTGGAAAATTAAGAAAGACTCAAGTCCAACAAAGGAACCCAAGCTAGACTGGGTTCCTACCACTAACTAGTTTGCTATGGTACAGGCTGAAGTGAGGGGGAACAACCTATGGTACCTTGATAGCGGTTGTTCTAAGCACATGACAGGAGATAGATCCAAATTTCTCTCACTTTCAGTCTACAATGGAGGAACTGTGACCTTCGGAGATAATCTTACAGGTAATATTGTAGCAGTTGGTAAGATTGGTAAATCTCAGTCACATTCCATAGATAATGTATTTTTGCTCGAGGGTTTAAAGCATAGTTTACTTAGTATATCTCAGTTTTGCGATAAGGGAAATTCTGTGAAGTTTACTAATGAGTCTTGTGTAGTCAGAAATAAAAGTACAAGAACCAAGATCCTTGAGGGAACGAGGAAAGGGAACACCTACATGGTTGACCTGAACCTTGTTCCTAGGAATAATCTCACATGCTTAAGTGTGATCGAAGCAGATCCACTACTATGGTACAAATGTTGCGGTCATGCAAGCTTGTCCATCCTGCATAAACTAAGTGGGAAAGACTTGGTAGTTAGTTTACCAACAATTAAGTCCTTGAACCACAGTGTTTGTGATTCATGTGTTAAAGGCAAGCAAGTGAGGTCCTCCTTCAAATCTAAGAAAATGGAAGCACACAAAGTCCATTGGAACTTCTTCACATGGACTTATGTGACCCTGTACGCATCCAAAGTCGCTCAAGTAAGAGATATGTGTTAGTCATTGTAGATGATTTTTCAAGATACACATGGGTAATCTTTCTTCATAGTAAGGATGAGACGTTTAATGAATTTCTAACCTTTGCTAAAAAGATTCAACGAACAAGTGGTTTTAAATTAAAACATTTAAGATCTGACCATGGTAAGGAGTTTGAAAACTCCAAGTTTGATGAATTTTGCAGCAATGAAGGGTTAAACCAATATTTCCAAGCTCCAAGAAAGGAAGAACCGAACCCTTGAGGATATGGCAAGAACGATGATAATTGCAAGCGGTCTTTCGAAGAATTTTTGGGCCGAAGTAGTGAACACAGCATGCTACATCATCAATCGTGTCATGCTAAGGCCAATTACATTGAAGACACCTTATGAGCTCTTTAGAGGAAGAAAACCTAATATATCTTACTTTCGTGTTTTTGGATGTAAATGCTTTGTACATAATAATGGAAAGGACAACTTTAGGAAAATTCGATGCTAGAAGTGATGAGGCTATTTTTCTAGGATATGCCTTAAGTAGTAAAGCTTATCGTGTTTACAATAAGCGAACAATGTGTGTTCAGGAAAGTGTCCATGTTATATTTGATGAGACTAACTCCTTGCAGGAACAGAGTCATGATGATAACTTTGAAATTGGTTTGACTCGTCCTGAAGAGTCTGATCATTGTAATGAGGAACTAACCCCTGCATGAAAAGAGAAGAAACTAGTTCCTGATCCTGAGAACCCTGTGCCTGATCCTTCAGAGAAACAAGCAACAGGAGGAACTCAGGAAGATGAAGGAACTCCATAATTTGAAGAAGATCAAGTGAATCAACCTCCTCCAGAAACTCAAGAAGCAACCGGGAGATTTGATCCAAAGCCTTGAAACAACAAAATTATCATCCCTTAGAATTAATAATAAGTGACATTGAAAAGGGAACTCAAATGAGATCTCAAATGAAGAATTTTTGTGTTTTTCATGCTTTCTTATCTATGACAGAACCTAAGGATCATATGGAAGCACTCAAACAGGCTGATTAGATAAATGCTATGCAAGAGGAACTGAATGAGTTCTAGAGGAACAAGGTCTGGCACCTGGAGACCAAACCAAAGAACCAAAAAGTTATTGCACTTAAGTGGGTCTTCAGGAACAAGCTAAGCTCGGTGAGCATGGAACAGTGGTAAGAAACAAGGCCAGACTTGTAGCCAAAGGGTACAATCAACAAGAAGGTATTGATTTCGATGAAACCTTTGCTCTTGTTGCTAGGATAGAAGTAATTATAATTTTGATTGCCTTTGATGCATTTATGGGATTTAAGTTGTACCAAATGGACGTAAAATGTGCATTACTAAATGGCTTTTTACTTGAAGACGTCTATGTGGAACAACCTCCCGGATTTAAAAATCCCGAACTTCCAAATCAGGTCTATAAGCTTGATAAAGCTCTTTATGGGTTGAAACAAGCTCCTAGATCTTGGTATGAAAGGTTGTCAAAATTCTTGCTTTCACATGATTTCATAAGAGGTAAAGTTGATAGAACCTTGTTCATTTGATCAAAAGGAACAGACATATTAGTAGTCCAGATTTATGTTGATGATATAATATTCGGTGCTACTAATGATCTTCTTTGTAAGGAGTTTGCTGATCTTATGAGTAGTGAGTTCGAAATGAGTATGATGGGAGAGTTGAACTTCTTTTTGGGATTACAAATCAAGCAAATTGAAAGAGGAACAATGATCCATCAATAAAAATATTCAAGGAACTACTGAAGAAATATAGACTGAAACAATCTAAAACCAACCACACTCCCATAGGAACAGGAACGAGGTTAGATGAAGATTCAAATGGTAAGTAAACGAGAAGCAATATAGAGGTATGATTGGTTCTTTACTCTACTTAACTACAAGTACCGATATTGCTTTTAGTGTTGGTTTATGTGCACGATTCCAATCGAATCCGAAAGATTCTCACTTAACGGCAGTTAAGAGAATTCTTAGGTATTTGAAGGGAAGCGATGACTTATGTTTGTTCTATCCTCGAAGTGATATTTTTGACCTAGTAAGCTATTCGGATGCGGACTATGTTGGAGACTTGGTTAATTGCAAGAGCACATCAGGCATTGTCCAGTACCTAGGAACAAGCTTGGTCTCATGGAGCTCAAAGAAGCAAAATACTATTGCCTTATCCACTGTAGAGGCAGAGTATGTGGTTGCTGCTGCATGCTGTTGCCAGGTCCTCTGGATCAAGCAATAGGTAAGAGACTTTGGTATTAAGTTTAAGTGTGTTCTTATCTATTGTGATAATGCTAGTGCTATCTGCATTTCCAAGGATCCAGTTCATCATTCTAGGGTCAATCATATTCACATTAGGCATCATTTCCTTAAGGACAATGTAGAAAAAGGTCTTGTTAAAGTCATATTTTGTCCAACAGAAAATCAAATAGCTGACATATTGACTAAACCACTTCCTAGAGAAAAGTTTGAAAAAATTCGCTTAGAGCTAGGGATGATTAGAATTCATTAAGTGTGCTACTTCAAATAAAACCCTTAGTTACAAGATTACACTAAGTGGCCAGCAACAACTTGTGAATTTATTCATCCATTACACATTCATTGTAAAGGACTTACATTAGTCTTCATAATACTCCCCTTATTGTCCATGCATATACTTGAGCAAAAAATAGTAAGGTCTCTGTACATATAGCTTGAACATGTAACATGCATGAGTTCACACCTTCTACTCATTTTATTTTTTTCCCACGTAAATATCCTCTTCATTTCATTTTATTTTATTTTCTTTTCTTTTCTTTTCCATAAATTTATTATCTTTCTTCATTCATCCCCACAAATTTTTTTTGGTAACGCTTCACCAGCGTTCATGTACAAACCTAAAAATAAATCATTCAATGGATTTAGAAAAGGAAGGAAAAAGCCGCATTTAATTTTTCACCATCCCCCATAAATCTACCCCAAATAAAAACCCCATCACATCAAATCACAATTACACGGCAAATTCACCTCTATTACCCCAAAACCATCAACTTGGCAAAACCACTATTCTCTCTCTCTCCAAAACCCCTCAACTTCATCTTCTTCACTAAATCCTCCAAATGGCTTCCAAACGAAAAACCTCCAACGAAAGTGAGAATGAATCTTCAAATTCCAATGATGATTCCCTGGGTTCTCAAGAAAATGTGGCTGACAATGAAGTACTTTCTCCAAAGAAGGAATCATATTTAGATGACGCGGAAACAGAGCATGAAAAGGAAGTCTTGGTGCCTACAAAAAGGGGTAAGAAATCTAAGTCTTCCAAATACATCATAGGGTTTTGCGTTGATTTTTATTGGTGCAAGAAAACTAAGTGGAGTCAGTTTCTTGATCTTGTTAAGTTTCAAAAATGGGCAAAGGTGTTAAGTTTTGATGAGGGTCTTTATGAGAGTGAGATGAGCGAGTTTGTTGCAAGTTTTGAGAATGCCGAGGATTTATGCATGAGTGTTGTTAATGGAAAATTGGTCAAGTTTGGTGAAAAGTATACGGGTGAATGGTTTGAGGTCCCAACTGAAGGGTGCAAGGACTATGTTAAGGGTAGGGTCAAACTGAATGTGAATAATGGTGTTTCTAACTCTACTATTCTGAGTTTCTTTGGGGGTAAGGATTCTGACCTGTCCCTAGATCAAAAAGATCTCTCTCTTTTCCACAAATTTTTGTTTCACTTAGTTTGGCGTTTTATTTTACCAAGAACTTCCAAGAGGACTCAAGCGAGCCTCATGGATCTTTCTTTGATGTTTTGCGTTGCTAAGAATATAAAAATAAACTTCCCTGCTTTAATGATCTCTCATCTTTCCTACTGTATTACCCACAACACAAAGGTTAGGTATGCAAACCTTATTTTTGTAATTGTAAAAAAGAACCAAATCAAACTCCCTTCTAGTACCCCATTTTATCTAGAGCCTGACAACTATTTGACCAAGGAGACTTTATCTAGGCTGTCTTTGAGGGTACAGGGTGGGAAGTTGGAGTTTGAGGTTGCAGAACCAAAGGGAAAGGTAGAGACTGGGAACAAGAGGAAGTTTGAGGAGGAGGTCAGTGCTGAAGGATTGTAGTGTCCAAGGCTCCCAAGGAACAGGGTCAGGGTGCTGTTCATATTGATCTGGATGAGGATCAGGTCTCTCTAGGATCACATGCTGTTAATTTTCCCCTTCTCTCTACTACTGGTCTGCATGGTATTCTGCACTCAATTCAAGAGTCTCTGTCCCTCCTGGACACAAGGATCCAAGGTATTGAAGCCAGGGTTGCTAGAGTGGATCTTCAACAGGAGCAGATCCTAGCAGGTGTGAAGAGAGGAGAAACTGCAGTAGGTGAGAAGATTGACGTTGTGGTTGCTTCTTATGTTGTTCGCCCCAAACCCTCCAAGCCCTAATTCCCTTTCCTTCCCTATAATCTGATGAAACAATGTTACTAATTTCTTTTTGGTTTGAATTAAACAATGGTGGTTTGTGGTTACTATCTTTTTATCACCCTTTTGGATGTGAATCACACATCCGATTATGGTGATAAGTTTCTTTTCATATCTTTTATCTCTTTTCATCTTCTATCATCTTGATTATTTTCTTGTCCTCTTTGCTTTTTTCCTTTCTTATTTTTCATGAACTCAGCTTGTGCATTTCTCATGTCTAAATGCATTGATCACATCTTAATATGCTCATTAAACTGTTTGGATGGGTAGTATTATTAGATGAATGTTTGAGCTACTAAGCCTTGACATTGTTGTATATGATGCACTCTTAGAGTCCTGCTGGGTACTTAGTTGTTTTTGATGATGACAAAAGGGGGAAGTAGAGTGGCACATAAAATAAAAATTCTAGTTATCTTAGTTTCTGGGTGATGCTTTTTGATTTTCTCTTTTCCTTGTCTTCACAACTGAATTATGTTAGATTAGTTAGATTAGTGCTACTTTTTACTTTTTAGTCTTTTGATAGTTTTGTTTGTTTACTTTTAAACCCATTAGCTTTTAATTGTTTTGCTATGGCTTATTTTCTTTCTTTTATTAGTTTTTATTACTTTTATTAGTTTTTATTAATTTTATATTTTTTATATGCCTTATATTTGCCATCATCAAAAAGGGAGAATATTGTTGTATTTCATGTTTTGATAATGCCAAATACTTAGGTTGTTATATAGTTTTTAGTGTGCAAAAATATAAAATTCAAAAATAATGTAATGTTAATTCTTATTTATATATCTTGTGGAGAAAGATTATTAATTTAATCTAAGTCAAGATATTATTTTATGCACTTTGAATTTTATCATATGGTATGCTTAATATTCTAGTAACTTAGAACCATTGAATAAAAGATTCTCCAAGTTATTAGATATTTGTTGTTGTTAGTGCTTGAAAATGGGTTGAATAAGCGTGGCATATAAAGTGGAACAAACCGCTTGAAGTTCTCCAACAAACTCAACTACCTGCGTCTGTTTTATCCACTAAAGGATAGTGGAGTTCGTTAATTTCCGTTGAAATAAACGTGGAACAAGTGCAGCGAAAATTGGGCCATGATCTCTACAACATTATAAGCGCACATCATGGAGAACATAGAGCATTATGCTTTTAGAAGAAGAAGATTAAGAGCAGCAGCTATATAAGAGGAAGTTCATTTGAAGAAAACTAATAACTTTCTTGAGCGAAAAATTGAGAATTACTTAGAAAGTTTTTCTTGTAATTTCCTCTCATATTCAACATAATCATTATTGTAATATTCATAGTGTTTGGGTGAGATAAAAATTAGAGAATATCCTTGTAATCAAGAGAGAGAAAGAAAGAGAGAAAAGAGAAGACTTCGAGTGAAGCCAAAGTGAGTGTCATCAGTTCGGGAAGAACTGGGTGATTAGGAACAAGTTCCTAGAGGAACAGAGAGGATCCATTAATAGGTTGTAAAAGATTGAGTCTTTTGGCCTTTTTTATTAAAGAGAGTATTGAGTCAAAATCCCTCGTGGTCAAGGTTTTTCTTCCTATTGGGCCTAGGAAGTTTTCCTTGTAAAAATCTAGTGTGCTTATCTCTTTTTGGGCTTTTATAATGGGCATGTAACCTATAAATAGACTTGTCATTCAAAAAACAATTTTGGGGCTTAACTTTTCAGATTGCTCTTCCTTTGGACAAGAACAATTAGGACGACACTATATTTAATCATTGGGTACTAAAATGCTATGCGTCTACCGTAAGATTTTCCATTTGCAAGTGTATTTTATGCAATGTTTAGAAAATTTAGGGGTTGTAGACAAAAAAATATTGTCTCCCCATTGAGCACCCAATGATGAAACATATCGTCGACCTAATTGGTCCGGTCTAAAGTAAGAGCAATTGAACAAACTATGCCCAAAAGCGTTTCGAAAATATAAAGTCTATTTATTGGTTTAAAACAATCCAAACCCCAATTTTAAAGGCCCAGTTAATTAAGCCTGATAATTAATTATATTTCTAATATCTTACTATGAATCATTCCCGATAATTAATTTTTAAAGGATATTTAGAAAATCATATTTTGATTCATAAAGATAGATGATTTCGGATAGGGGCATAGCTCAACCGGCGCCACGCGCGCGACCGCGCAGGGCCCGCTAAAAAATTAGGGCCTCAGAAATCTGTATATAACCCTGTTATTGTAATATAGAAGCATAAAGATTGACTTGGATCAGTGGTAAGTGAAGGGACCCAAGATATTAAGGTATAGGGTTCGAATCTGAGTAATGATTTTTTTGGGGAGAGTTACAAATCTCACAACTTTCCAGATTTACAGCTACGTTTTCATCACCCTCATCATTTTATCTTCCTTCACAAATTCCCACAACAGCCATTAACACTCCACCTTTCAATTTCCATACAAATCTTTTGCAAAATCCATATCTTCATTAATTAGTCTGTTGATATTCATTTTTCAACCAACTACACTCTTTCTTTTTTTGCAAAAAATAAGTTCTTTAAAGTTGAATAACACCCTTCCAAAAGAAATTGAAGAGAAGTTGAAGAGGCCACTTCCCAAGAAAAGCCACCATAGTTGGCAATTAGTCTGCTGATGAATTCATTGAAATTGTTGATACAATAGCAGCAACAAATCGGTAATTTGTATTAAATATAACAGCAGTGCAACACCATATATCAATCTATTGCAGAGTAAGGGTAATTTTGTTTTTTACTTTTTAGTTTTCGGATTTTTAATTTTGGTTATTACTTTATTTGGCAATATTTTTACTATTACTTTTGGTAACTACTGTTAATAGTTGTACTTGTAAATATAACTAATTAAAAAAAATAATTCGTCTCAAACTAGAAACCAAAAATACAATTCCATCTCAATTCTAGTTTTGAGACAATTTATCTAAAATTCGTCTCAAATTTGAGATGTAATTAAAATCCATCTCAAATTTCGTCTCTAATAACATATTATTTTGTAGTGATCAAGCGTACTATCACCTCCCGACTTCCTTTAGAGTCATGAGATTACTTTTGACCGCTTCATAATAGAGGCCCGATCACTTTTATGGGTCCTACTCCCAACCCTGCGCCTAAAAAACTCCAAAAGGTTCAATAACCTAAACTTCTACTACAAATTCCATTTGACATGAAGTGTTAGATACTAAAAATGCGCTACAAAACATGGTTGATGACGACAATTTCTAGTACCGACGACAATGAGAATCAACATCACCAAAAACTCTTGCGACAGTGTATCCTCAATTCAAAAGGCTTAGTATTTTATTTCTGGATTTCTAGGTTGAGTCAGAGAGTCCTCACCCTAAGTCATTTATGTCCTTTCCTATTGAGACTATGTCACTTTAGGACTTCATTTATTATGGCCTTTCCATTTTCGTTTCATTTTATTTTTATTTTCATTGGCCTTTTACCATCATTTATGCTTTAAATTCTATGATGAAATTTAAATCAATCAAACGACCTTGATTAATAAAATAAAAAATATGTAAATAGAAAATGGACAAACTTTGGAATAAGAGTTCTTTCCTTATCCCTCCATCACCTTCCATAAGCCATCATCCATAAACCATCTTTATGCAACCTAAAATTTGAAAAAAAAAAACACCCCTTAGACCATCATATTCATGACCCTTAGCCTAAAAAAACCTTTCAAAATCAAAACCCCACAAAATAACCTTGAAAGCTCCACAAAATAGCCTTCAAACCATCCATTACCTCTCGTTCAAAAAATGAAGCAAAAGCAAAAGAGAACGCACAATGCAAAAGTAAAAGAATAAAGCCAAAGGCAAAATGTCAAGTCAAATTAGGGGGCTTGCATACAAGTTCTACCCCTCGTTCAAAATCCTCCAAAACAACCTATATAATCCAACACTGCAACTCTTGCCAAGCTTAAACCGTCATCCAAATCCCAAAACTTCAAACCTCTAACCTTTCAACCTTTCATCAATCCTTACTCCTTCTTCAAGGTATATGTCTAACCTGCTAGGTTGAAAACCCGAAAGGGCGACCTAGGAAAAAGTTAGGGCACAAAGAAAAATCATATCCGAAATTATAAATGGTCTAATTCCGCAAGGATGCGTAAGAATCATCATCTTGAGGTCTGACCGCTTAAATAAAATAAATTAATTAATCAAGGTCCAATGATTTGACTTTCTAGAATTCAGACGCATACCCTTCATAGATTCCGACATGAACTCCAGTATGAACCTCCTCACGTCAAAGCCTTTTCCCACCTACATCTATATGAATCACAAATTAAACCTTATAATTTTCAATCCAAACTCTCCTTGTCCCTGAAGGACTCTCCGGTAATTTTCATGGTCTCTTGCAATATCTTACTTTGCCTGCATCAACTCCTTAGTAAAGAAACTTCAAAGGCTCCTTGAAATGCTCAATTCAAGTCAAGCACCTTCGAATCTAGGCTTATAGTGCCTATGTTAACTCGGAAGAAATACTACAATGGGGGGTGAATTGTAGTGTGGAACTTATTGTCCAAATAATGCAGAAGTTAAAACATAAGCAATAAGGAACTGAAAGTGCAAGAGAGATTTTTACGAGGAAACTTCTTGTTTCAATACAAGAAGAAAAACCACGACCTCCTCGGGATTTAAACTCTTCACTATAATAGGAAACCTCCTCTGTTTCAACCTATTATATACGCAAGTTCCACTCGAAACTCCAACTCTCTCACAATCTCTACTCTATACTCTAGACTTAACTCTAAGTCTTTCAAGAGTTCCCACAACTCTTTACAAAAGGCTTATTCAACCCCTTCACCCCTAGATAGACTTCACCCTAAGTCTACGCATGCACAACAAGAACTTACTCAAGTTCCTAACTCGAACTTGATACAAGAATTCACTTAAACTATTCACCAAGTTCCCATTACAAGAGTTCACTCAAACCCTTTAACCCCAAACTCAAATACGGACGCTTGATAATTTGGTTTAACTCTAGTATATAGAAATTGAAGAACTGTAAAGGAACATGGCACTCGTAGGAACTTATAACTCACAGGAACTGACTCAAAACAAGAAATAGAAAATATAATAATTTTGTAACGCTATTCCTTAAGCCATACCTCATGGAATGACACAAGTCAGACCCTATGGAATGACACCAGTCAAACAATTTGAAACTTAATTGAACTTGTATATTTATAGCAGTCATTTAGAATGAACGTGGGATTGATCATGAGTTAGTGGTTTAAAGCATTAACCCATGTTGTTCCTTAGCTTGAGGAACAAGCTGCATGATCTACCACTAACTCCACGTTTATCTTGAACGTGTGTAACAAATTAATACTGCTTCCTAAAATCTAGCATTTACTTGTGCAACATTATTCTAAATAAAATTATCAATTAAACTAATTCCTAAAAACACTCTTACTACCTTGTATTTTATTAAAAAATATTTATTAACTAATTAACCACTAACTCTTTAAAACATGTCACATTATATTTAGTTATTACATTAGATTCACTTTTCATTGTTCCTATCTTTCGTTGTTCCCAACAGTGACCAGTTCCTTTGCTTAGGACACACTCAGACGTTGGAAACAACCAATGAAAGATTTGTTAAACTAACCAAATGAATCTGCTGCATGGATTACGTGATCTTTGACTCAATCTAATTAATTTAAGACTCCTAACAACTTTAGAATATTATTCCTAAACTAGTTCTAAGAGATATATTATTCTTAATTTAAATAATATCTTTTAGATATATATTCCTTATTTATCTCAACCGCTTGCCCACTTATCTTTTGACTTTAAGTTTCACGAGTTCCTTTTGACCTTACAAGTTCCTTTTGACCTTGTTCTATTACCTTTCACGTTTCCACATACTTACAAGAATCCTAGAAAATAAACTCATATTTTCTGCCTTCATGCACCATGCTGCTCTAACTCAAGAACCGCATGTTGATAGCTCCGCCTCTGGAACATCATATTCAATGTTCCTCTTAGGATGTACCTAGGAACCGCTCTGTTTGTGGTCCTTATAGGAACTCTTTTAGGAACTTCACTTGTTGGAAGTTCTTCATGATGTGATATAGTCAACCTTCCATAACTTATTTTATGTTAATATAATATGCACATCTCAAACACACATGTTAGTTAGATAATCATCATTTGTTTACAATCATCAAAACACTACATGAATCAATAATTTCCCCCTTTTTGATGATGACAAACAAAAAATGCTTATCACAAATTCAGCAATAAACGATGTACATTAATTCCCCTTTATGAACAAGTCATGCACGTATATGAAGGAAATATCAACATAGATAAACACATCATACAAAGAACGTTCATTATATAAAGATTTGGACTTAACTATACTTGACCATAAGCATCATACATATTCTTTCCCCTTTTTTATATTAGCGAAAAGGATCATCTTACACACATTTGTTATAGATAAATCATATACACATATTGTTATATGCTACACTTACCACCATAATGGTTAAACACGTGTTAGTCCCAAAAGCCTCAAGAATCTCAATTTTCAAACTCGGGATGCATGTGTTACGCAAATTTCCAACTCACAATCCAAAAACCCAACTTCAAAAACCATCGAAGGAACTTGACAACTAAGAAAATAAAAGTCAAGAAAAAAATCATATTTGAAAGTCAAGAATGGATTAAGAGATAGGACATTGTAATATCTGGCTCAAAGAAATATGAAAGAAGTTTATGGAACAATTATTTGAGTAGAGGGAACTTGAGATATATTGTGTGCTCTATGGTTTAGACTTTTATTAAGAGGTTCTCAACAATTATTAGAGTTGATCACTTCACCTCACACTTTTGAAAAATCTGCCAAAATCGACATACATTCACCTTGATATATATATATATATATATATATATATATATCAAGTTCACTTTTACTCAACCAATCAACCTTGAGGAACTCATTACGCGAAGAAACTTGAACAAATTCATCTCTATAATCAAGTTCTTCCAATCTTTTCCTTATGTTCCTCTTCTCAAATCATCAAATCCATGAGTAAACTTTTCACAACCATATCAAATATTGACTTCTAGGAAATAAAGATTTGATCATCGTTGTCCGATTTTTTTTTCTTCTTAAAAAAAAACAAGAGTGTCATTATAAGTTGTTGCATTGTTCCTAGAATGTCACATTTACCTACAGCAAATAAGTAAATGTTTACTCACACATACTTGAAATTCACCACTAAGAAAAAAAATCTATATCGATTCCTTCCTTATTCCCCCGAGTTCCTTACATTCCTTCATCATTAGGAACTTATATGAGTAGTTCCATCTAATGATATATCCTTCGAGCATCAATTGATAAATTACAAAATACTTGCTTCTCACTTCTTCCACAACCTTTCCCCTCAAAATGTATTTACCATTTATCACTCTTTATGCATCGTTGAACCATAAAAAGTCATAAATTTTAAATTAGAGCACATGGGAATTAGGAGATTTGAAGTGACAGGATATGAATGGAATGAGGAATTAATCAATCAAAGGGTATTCGAAGAAATGTGGTGTGAACTGATGATAGTTGGCAAAGAATAGGTTTGTTCCCTCTAAAAGTTAAATGAAATATAGTATGAGAATTTACCTGTCTTGTTCGTCAAGGTTTCTTTCATTGTACCTTTGGCAACTTAGGGCTTTCATGTTTGACAGCATCCACGGTTCAATTATGAGACCTCTGATACTCTTAGGCAAGTGAGTATGTCTTTATGACACAAAAATTAAGTGTAACATATTTACGCTAGTGTGCATATAATCACTTCAATTTTAATATGTATACGAGCCCAATTCGACAAAACTTTTGGAAAAGAACATGTTTACATTCAAGTCATACTTCATCCAGTCTTGTTCCCCTAAACAGTCCATGAATAGGTGAAATTATAAAGAACATATATTCACATAATTTAAAAGCTAGACTTATAAAAGTTATGCATTCATATTAATAATTTAACGATGTAATTTATTAATCGTGATACAATGTGAATAGGAACATCATAACTTAAGTCACATTTCACCATGAATATAAAATTACCTCAAGTACTGGACTGATTTTGATGACTTACTTTTGAGTTCCTGAACTGCTAGCTAGTTCCATCATTTTGATGTCTTCACATCTGATGGAAACTTTCATTCCAACTCGACTCATACTCATCATTCTTCAAAAGTGCTTTGACATGTTTTTGTCCTTGCATCATTATCTTCAAAGAGAGTAGTTGTGTTCCCTTATCATGCACAAGTTCACATTTGCTTATAAGGTTAGCAAAAACCCTTGCATAAAATAGTTAGTTTTACCAAAAATATTATCCATATAACTAAGTACACCTACTAAGTCAATTCCTCTTGAAGATAAAAATTATTGTGAATTTTAAAATCATTTTTCAAGATGACACTTGATGTTGTTCCTCATAGATTTCAAAAAGATATTTATTTTGAACACATTTAAAATCTATTTGGAACAACCTAAATCCCATGTAAGCAACAAGAGAAAATAATATACAATTATCTTATGACCTTGGCTACATGAATAAAAGTTTCCTCAAAGTCAATACCTTTGTTTAGTTGTTCCTCTTAACAACTAACCTTTATTGAGTACTTGTCGATGTCACTTGTGAATGAATCACATGAGTACTTCTTATTTTCCAGTTAAATTCGAATAACTTGAACATATTTCTTGGGTCTTCATGACCAATCAACCGGAGTTCTATCATCGAAATTCGGATCCATCAAATGCGAATCTTCTGCTTGAGGTCACTTAAAATTCCTTGGCACTTCCTTCATATGAATCTTCTATTCATCTGGAAATATATTCTCTGGAACTCTCCTTTTAATTTCAGGAACTTGTTCCTAATGTGTTCGTTCCTTTGATGGAAGAACACATGTTCTTTCATTTTAGGTTGTCATAAACAAAGAAATTTAATCTGTAAAGCAAACTCAAAAAAGAAATACTTTGTGCATTTAATGTTAGTAGGTTAGTCAAAAGAGATAATATAGTTAAAGCATAAAAATGGAATAAACATAAACTTTTAAAAAAAAATTCTCATGTGAAAAGGACTTCTGCTTTGTTCCTTTGAACTAAGATTAATTTTCAAAAGAATTAGGAACATGTGCCAAATGTTGGAATGTTCCTATACCATTTAATAGTTCCACTAATCTTAGTTTACCATCGCTTCCTTCAAATCAATAGTCAATGTGTTCTTGACTTGAGAAACTGATTTTATGCATTTAATTTAGTGAAAATATAATAAGTAGGCAATAGGAACAATTGGCTATTATAAGAGAATAAAGGCACTGATACTTTAATTACTTAACTCACTTAATCACTTAGTCAGGCACACTTAGAACTTTATTAATTTAGTTCTTATATAATAGTCATTTGGATTAAACATGAGATTAAATAATAGGATCATGGATTTGTGGCTTTAGAACACGTTGTTCCTTTGCTTGAGGAACAAGCACATGATGAGCCACTTTGTATACGTTCAATTGAACGTGTTATATCCAGAGATCCCACTTTCCTAAATTCTAGGAATTTGTTAAGCATGATCTCTTATTATCTTCTCTTATTCTAAATAAAAGTTTAATTTCAATTCTTTTTAATAATATCTAAGAAGATTTTTCTTTAAATATAAAAGATTTAATTTTTCAAACAAAATAAATCTTTCCATAACCAAAAAGATTTTCTTAAAATGTTTTAACTTAGTCAAAATATTTTTCCCTAAAGAATACAATCGCAATTTTGCAACTACCTAGCAACAACCACATAATCCATCGCAATATTGCGACTACTTAGCATCCACCGTATACGTAGTCGCAAATTAGCAACTACTAGTCTCCATCAGTCGCAATTTTTTTATTTTAGCGACTGCCTTTAATGTCGGTCGCTAAAATGGCTTTTTCTTGTAGTGTAGGACGTGAATATCAGTTAATAGATCTGTTGATTCATGCTTAATTACTATGTTCCTATGACTATATTAGAGTTCCATTGGTTCATTTTAGTTGTGCCAATACATCTGTTCCTTTCAGAGGAACTGAAAATCATTCTCTTATTACATCCGCAAGTTCCTTTACCAATATTAATTATCTCCATAGTCAAACCTACAAAATATAACTATACTTGCACAAAACTTGAAGAGAAGTTAGATTGAAATAATTCATATATATGTAAAAACCATAAAACAACTTCTCTTTCATAACCTTCTACAATCATGTATTAATAAGGGATATTAAAAGCATATTTGAGAATAATAATGACCAAGATATATAGTAGTATGTAAAGATCATTACCTAATTTCCTGAGAAATGTATTTCACCTTTTACATACTTTTTCCAGCTTTTGTAGTGAGAGAAACTCATGTCTATAACTACTTTTTAGAAACAACCTCTACATCAAGAGATGTAGGTTCTTTTCACATAACCTGTAAAATAAGCAAGTTCTTGGTTTTTGGTACCCAAATATATGTTGGGTCCTTTCTTGTAAGTAAGAGCAACATAAATTATCCATATTTCATCCAAATAAGATTCACATATCTTCTACTACTAACAAGAACAAACATGCATCCATATAATAAATGTTCAATATACTCAAAATGCATGGAAAAACTATTCTTTGGCAAATAAATGAAATAGTCATATATTGCATTGCCTAAAGAATAAAGTTTTCTTTTGTATAAAAACCAAGTTCCAAGAGTGACAATATGCATTGTTCCATATGACTTGTTCCTTAAACCATTTCTAGTATACTGATTCTTTGAAATTTCAAAAACAATTTGGAAATTTGAATTTCGTCTTTAAAAACAATTTTAAAGTTATCCAGAATTGCAAAAAAAAAAATCAAAGCCGAATAGAACAATTTTACTAGAAATACTATAAGGAACAAGTTCCAAATTAATGTATGCGTATAGAGAATATCTCAAGTAAGAGACACTTACATCAAAGGGGTCGTTGATAATCCTTGAGTGACTTTAAATTGATAATAATAAGTCAGCTTGCAATTGTTCCTTTGAATGACGTAGGGTAGAGTTCCTTTCTCGTACGGGTTCCTTCTTCTTGCAGGAACTTAACTCAGCAAGCTTTCTTGCTTATCACTGAGTTCCGACTCTGATACCAATTGTTAACTCGGAAGAAACACTACAAGAGGGGGGGTGAATTGTAGTGTGGAACTTATTGTCAAAATAATGCGGAATTTAAAACATACGCAATAAGGAACAGAAAGTACAAGAGAGATTTTTACGTGGAAACTTCTTGTTTCAATACAAGAAGAAAAACCACGACTTCCTCGGGATTTAAACTCTTCGCTATAATAGGAAACCACCTCCGTTTCAACCTATTACATACGCAAGTTCCACTCGGAACTCCAACTCTCTCACAATCTCCACTCTATACTCTAGACTTAACTCTAAGTCTTTCAAGAGTTCCCACAACTCTTTACAGAAGGTTTACTCAAACCCTTCACCTCTAGATAGACTTCACCCTAAGTCTACGCATGCACAACAAGAACTTACTCAAGTTCCGAACTCGAACTTGATACAAGAATTCACTCAAACTATTCACCAAGTTCCCATTACAAGAGTTCACTCAAACCCTTTAACTCCAAACTCAAATACAGACGCTTGAGAATTTGGTTTAAGTCTAGTATATAGAAACTGATGAACTGTAATGGAACATGGAACTCGTAGGAACTTGGAACTCACATGAACTGACTCAAAACAAGGAATAGAAAATATAATTATTTTGTAACGCTATTCCTTAAGTCATACCTCATGGAATGACACATGTCAGACCCTATGAAATGACACCAGTCAGACAATTTGAAACTTAATTAAACTTGTATATTTATAGCAGTCATTTACAATGAACGTGGGATTGATCATGAGTTAGTGGTTTAAAGCATTAACCCATGTTGTTCCTTAGCATGAGGAAGAAGCTGCATAATCTACCACTAACTCCACGTTTATCTTGAACGTGTGTAACAAATTAATACTGCTTTCTAAAATCTAGCATTTACATGTGCAACATTATTCTAAATAAAATTATCAATTAAACTAATTCCTAAAAACACTATAACTACCTCGTATTTTATTTAAAAATATTTATTAACTAATTAACCACTAACTCTTTAAAACATGTATGTCACGTTATATTTTGTTATTACATTATATTCACTTTTCATTGATCCTATCTTTCGTTGTTCCCAATAGTGACCAGTTCCTTTGCTTAGGAACACACTCAGACGTTGGAAACAACCAAAAAAAAAATTTTGTTAAACTAACCAAATGAACCTGCTGCATGGATTATGTGATCTTTGACTCAATCTAATTAATTTGAGACTTCTAACAACTTTAGAATATTATTCCTAAACTAGTTCTAAAAGATATATTATTCTTAATTATAATAATATCTTTTAGATATATATTCCTTATTTATCTCAACTTTTGACTCTAAGTTCCACGAGTTCCTTTTGACCTTATTCCATTACCTTTCACGTTTCCACATACTTACATGAATCCTAGAAAATAAACTCATATTTTTTGCCTTCATGCACCATGCTGCTCCAACTCAAGAACCGCATGTTGATAGCTCCACCTCTGGAACTTCATATTCAATGTGCCTCTTAGGATGTACCTAGGAACCGCTCTGTTTGTGTTCCTTATAAGAACTCTTTTTGGAACTTCACTTGTTGGAAGTCCTTCATGATGTGATATATTCAACCTTCCATAACTTGTTTTATGTTAATATTCACATCTCAAACACACATGTTAGTTAGATAATCATCATTTGCTTACAATCATCAAAACACTACATGACTCAACAACCTACTTAAAGACAAGCTTATACAAAGTGGGGGCTTCCTATATATGTGGTGGTTCCTCCAAATCAGACACCTGAAGAATTGTAAACTGTAGATCTCACTTGCGGACCCAGATTCATTATTTAAACAATTTTCGAAAACTATTTTATCTATCTCTACCAATCCAGTTCAATCTATTTATATCTATCCACATCCTTCCTAGCCTTGCATAATCCTGACCTTGCAAGACATTTCATCTATATCTTAGCTTTACATAAACCTGACCTTGCATCGTGTCTCATGCATCCTTAGAGAGTCTAAGTTTGCATTACTCCATCATTATGTGCATTATTATTTGAGTTGTTTACACCTATCTTTTAACATCTTCTCTCGCAGGTAATCAGATTACTTGTAGTTATCTTCTTGCATACTAACTTTGTTTTGTAGAAATTGGCGATATATTGCTCAGTTCTAAATTGCAGAGCGTTTAGAATAGTTGTCCATCCCGACATAGTTTACTTTGATTTCGGTTTCCTGAACCTAAGTCAAAGTGGGGGCTTCTGTAGGCACAAAATCATGTCTCCCCATTGAGTTTCCAATGATGAAACATACCCCGTCCTAATTGGTCCCTTCCAAAGGAAGAGAAATAAAACAAACTATGCCCAAAAGCGTTTCAAAAATATAAAGTCTATTTATTGGTTTGAAATAATCCAAGCCCAATTTTAGAGGCCTAATTAATTATTTCTGATAATTAATTATATTTCTAATTTTTTAATTGAATTATTCACAAAGATTAATTTTTAAAGGATATTTGAATAATTAGAATTTTAATTCTAAAGATAGCTGAATTCGGATTTCAAAGGATATATTTCATCAAAAGATAAAAAAAGAATCTTAAAACGATAAAAAACTGGCCAGATTAGCATTGCATCTGACGCAATTGCACCCGCGCAACGTCGATGTCGTACACACAAAAAAAACGCAAAACTCTGTTTTATCTTTTCACTTCGTTTTTGGTTACCTTTTCCTATAAAGAGCTGCGATTTCTTTGAAATTTTTTCATACTTTTTCCGTACGACTTTAATACTTATCATCCTTCATTCATCATACTTCCAACTACAAAAAATTTCTACAAACACATTCAAACACATCAAAACTCATCCATCCCTTCGAATTTCATATTTCAAGCTTCAAAATTGCTCATATATCCTGCAGACCGTTAACAAGACCTAGGCGATAAAGGTACAATTGCTGATGGCCAATTCCAATTAATCTTTTATTACATTAACAATCTATTTGTCATGATGTAGATCTTCAAAGAATTAACGCTCTACTATACAATCTTCTCTAATCTTCCTTCTCTTCATATTTATTTTATTTAATTATTATATTATATTATATGCATGCTTATATGATTTAATTCTTTTATCACTTCACATGATTATTATTGTTAATCAAAGACCTAAATAAATGTTCCAACACTAATTCAGATAATTTGGACAACTGGATTAGGTTCCAGTAATTTGATTGCATAAGAACATGTCAACAAAAAATTATTTTTTGCGTGTTTAATGAACCGACATGATTAATTTATACATTGCATTAACATATTACTTGGTTACTTAATTGCATAAAACTTGAACATGAATCGATATTAAGTAGAGGCCATCAATGGGCGAATTTGATTCCTGGTCATATTCGTACTCACACCCCCGAACTCAATTTTTGGTTCAATGATCATTCATGGAGTCATGACGTGGAAATCTATATTGGATAAGTCCTTAATTTGTCCATATGATTTGCCATTATCCAATTAGGTTTGTGAGTCTTTCCTTAAAGACTTGTTGGCGACTTCAAAATATTTTTCAAAACAAAACCTTTACAATGAGGTAGTCAAATATACGCTCATTCCGCGTAGGCAATAAAAACAGGCCTAATGTGGTGCAATGTGGAACGTTAAAAAAGATCGGGTAAAATGTAGAGTTTCTAAAACACAAGGGGACTACGTAGAATACCTTAAACAAATGTAATAATAGTGAGACCATACTAAAAATTAGGGGGTGTTCATTTCGGATATCCGATCCGATTCGATCGGTTGGGAAAACGCGATCCGAATTCGATCCGAAAAAATCGGATATCCGAAATTTTGGATCGGATCGGATCTGAAAACTAAAAAAATCGGATCGGATATTTCGAATATCCGGCCTTGAAAACGAATATTTTCAGATATTTCGGATCGGATTTCCAAAAAATCCGAAAAAACCGAAAAATTCCCATGTTTCGAATATCTGAAAATGAAAATTTGCGATCCGTAACCTATCGGAATTTTTTTGGATATCTGATCCGAAATATCTGAAAACCAAAAAATCGGATCGGATATCCGAAAAACCAGATCAGATCTTCCGGGTCGCGGATCGGATAGACCGCATCGCAGATTGGATCGACCAGATCGGATATTTATGAACACCCCTACCAAAAATAGAAGCATTCAAACTAATTTGTGACAAATAGAAAAGGAAAGTGTTCAAATTATTTTGGGACGGAGGGAGTAGTAGAATTTTAGATCTATATTGGTTTAGGGTTTATTTTCATTATTGTAGATGTTCAAATTCTAAAGTACTCCCAAGAGCACGTTGAACAATGTGTTCACAAGCACATCTTTTTGCACATTTGTTGTGTACTTTTGTTAAATGAGCAAAACGTAAAATGTACAAATACAAAATATGCAAAATATGTGAGTGCAAACACCTAGTTCTAGATGCTCTAAGGAGCGCCATACAAGTTTTGTTTGTAAATGTATGACTTTTCATAAATGAAAATTTTCCTTCGATTTTTTTTTTGAGATAATCCTTCTTCAATACTAACATATCCTTTTTTAATATTTTTGAGATGGGATTTTGGGTGATTTTACATTGGCTACAGTAAAATTTAAACCATTTTTTTTAATCAACTTTCATTATTAAACTTATAATTATACATTAATAAATTCATAATTAACAACTCATCTGGTTTCGATTATTTTTTTCAATGTTTTATAGGTCAATGAAATTAATGCACATGATGAATCACTAAAAATAGAGGAAAGAGATTAAGTAATTGCAATTGTAGCTACTTAAAAAGCTAGTAACAATTGACCAGTCCTTTTTCTTTTTTCTAATTTGCTTGATGCTCAAGTCTTTCTTTAGGAACAAAACTAGTTTTATATGCACGCGATGCGTGCAAAACCATATAAAATTTTTCATATATAACAAAGATAGAGATACGGTGATCTTAATTTTTTTTTGTTTAATTAAAGTAGCTAGTTAGTCTTTTTTTAATAAGTCACACAGAGAGAAAGTGGCAGAATACCAAGGAGTTTAGAGAGGATAAAGTGAGTAGGTGAAACAATTAAATGATGACAAAGATTTAATAAATGAGAATTATTTTTTACTACTTTAAGTTATGCGTCAGTTAATATGATATGTACCTAAAAGGAAAACGTGCCACTTATTTAAAAACGGAGAAAATATAATAGAGATGGGAAAAGATTAACAAATAGGGTTGTTCAGAGTGCGGTCTGGACCGCACCAAACCGCAACCCAAACCGTTTTTTCACGGTTTGGGTTGGTTTGCGGTTTCAAAATTGCGGTTTGAGTTATGATTTCAAGCAAACCCCAGTTTGCGGTTTGGGTTGGGTTTTAATTTTTGTAAATCGAAACCACACCGTAAACCGCAATTTTATATGATTTTTTTTATCTATTCTGATTTTTTTTAAATACACTTGACAAGGTGGCATACAAGTATACAACTGAAAAAAGAAGTTTGAGGTAAAGAACTTGGACACTTTTGATAAATTATTATTTATGTTTAATTATGAAGTCAACTTCATATTTATTTGGACTCTTTATATTTATTAACAAATTTTTTTTTACTCTTTGTTACCAAAATTAATGTCGCGGAGGAAAAAAGGGTTAAACCGCAAACCAAACCGCACCAAACCGTTTCTTGCGGTTCGGTTTGGGTTGGTTTGGGCAAAAGTGCAGTGCGGTTTGGGTTGGAAAAATGTCAAACCGTATATTTGCTGTTTGGGTTGGGTTACATCCCAAACCGCACCAACCCAAACCGCGAACACACTTATTAGAAAAGATTATGGCCCTGTTTGACAAATAGAGTTTAGAGTTTAGCTGTTAGAGTTTAGAGTTTGTTGTTAGAGTTTTAACTTTTTGTTCAGCAGATTTGACTGTTGATTTGACAACTTTTTTTTATAAATGTGTTTGGTACAATTAACTGATTGCTAAAATCATTTTGCCATTTGTTTGTATGAAATGACATTTATAGACATTTTAATACATATGTGTAGTATTATTATTAGAGGCAAAAAAGTCATTCAACATATTTTTATTCCAAAACTCTCTGTAAAACTCTCTTTACCAAACATTTCCTTTTAGAGTTTTTAACTACCAAAACTCTAAAAGAATCTAAAACTCTTTTTTCTTTAAAAACTCTAATCGCCAAAATTTCCTATGTAATTGAACACGTGAGAGGTACGTACTTACAAGCACAAATTCTGACGGCTGGAAAGGGATATGCTTCGCTTAGAAATTACGAGGAGAGAGAAACTAAAGCAACGGAGTGCAGTGCAGCGTATTTTGTTTGAACGCTCACGCACTCTTTCGGTCTTTCCATTTATAAAACCTTCAAATCTCGATCACCAAACCCTAACCCTCTCTAACCTATAATCCGCCATCTCAATTTTCCCCTCAACAACCGCTTCCAATTTTCTCTCTCTTCGATCTCACCTAAAATTTGTGTTTTTTTCTTCAATTGATTTGGGGAAAACACAACTAATTTCAAGACGACTTCCATAACCAAAATTCCTCAAAACTTCGAACCTCAATTTGTTGTGAATGGTGGAAATCTCAAGTAATTTCATGCGATCTTCCCCCTTCCTCTTCACAAGGGGGATCTTCGTTCTTTCTCTCTCCTCTGCTTCTGCATTTGCTTTTGGCTCTTGCATGGAAGGCTGGTACTACCGCTGCCTTGGCCTTGACCCTTAAACAATTCCATTCAAATTTCAAGTCAATCACTAAATTGAATTAATTTCTCGTAGATCCGAACAAAAGAATTTGAATTTATTGTTTGAATTTTTGAAAAGCGAAAAACAGATTTAAGAAAAGAAAAAAAAAAAAGAAAAGATGTTGCTAAGCAAGCAAAAAAAGGCGCAAAATGCAAAGGGTAATCGCTTGTTGATTACTGTCAACGTTCTTGGAAGCGCGGGGCCGTTGAGATTTGTTGTGAACGAAAAGGAAATTGTGGCTGCTGTTATTGATATGGCGTTGAAATCTTATGCTCGTGAGGGTCGTCTTCCGGTTCTTGGCTCCAATTTCAATGATTTTCAACTTTACTGTCCTACTGCTGGATCTGATGGTATTCAATTCTTTCTTCTTCTAGTTCAATTAAAGGATTATGCTTATTGTCTTTGTTGATGTATTAATATTGACATTGCTGTCTGTTTTCTGTGTTAACTTATGGTTTTTCACCGTAATGATATTACTAGTTTCAATTTCAGTGGGCGATTACTTAATTAGAAGGTTTAGCTGTTGTTGTTTGTCAAATTTTGGTTTTGCTGATTGAACTTTGGAAATTATCTATATGAGAGAATGATACACTCTTCTTTTGGTTGTGATTGGTAACCGTGTGAACATGAACTTAGCAATATCAGGACTTTGCCATTACTAGTTTCATTCCAAGAGCAAGTAATTGTTTCCTTTTGGCCAATTTTTTCACTTTTGTAGGATGCTTTTAGCATGACATACACCAAATTAATAACTTGGTAGTAGTGTGAACTGTGACTAGTTTTGGTGATTTTTTGCAATTAAATATGGGAGAGTGACAACACTGCTCTTTCTTTTCTGGGACTGGTCACTGGATGGAAATATCAGCTGAGCAGTTTGAAGATGCCGCCATTCCTTTCTATAATTTCGTTGGAAGATCCAAGTTTTGTTTCCTTCGATTATTCTTAGGGTGTGAACAAGAGCTATTATAATTTATCGGAACTTTTTTAAACTTGTCGTATTGAAACTATTCGGAACTTCTTAGAACTCATTGAAGCTGTTCGGAACTTATTGGAAATATTCCAAACTTATTAGACCACAGACTTACCCTTTAATGTGAAGCATAGTTCGAAAATGCGGTTTCGGTCGCAATCGCGGTAACGGTCACGGTGACGCAGGAATGGGGATGATGCGGTTGTCGTACCGCCAAATATCGGCTCAGACCATGAGATATCCCTTGAACCCGCCTAAAATACTTTTTTTTACACATTTACGATGCGGGTAATATCGGTTCGGTAGATTTGAAAACCTTTACGACACGGGCGATACGATACGATGCGTCCTTGTTTTGACACCATGATGTGAAGTGAACACACCTTAGTTGTCTGGTTAGGGTAGTACGGTTAGAATATTTCTAGTTATTTCTTATTTTGGCGTTGTCAATTTTGAGTTTTAATTTCTTTATGATGATGATTCCTGTCCAACAATGAGGTGGATGTCCCGGAGAAACTCTCAGAGCTTCTTCTACTTTGGTCTGATATCTCAAGATTGCCTTACCACTGGCATTTTATAATCATATTCAGAGCTCCAATATTTGCATATTCAGTAGTTATTAAATGAACTATGTGGTACTTTTGGTGCCTAATATGTAATGCTAGTAAGGATCAGCTACCTCATGGGAGTCTGTTCATAGAATACTATTTTCCTGCTTTCCCTATTGTGCTCGCCAAATGTGTAGCTATATCGATTTTACTCATTCTGTGTTTCTACTCTGCTGTAACTTGAGGCTGTCTGACATTTTGATGTTCTATAAATCTTTAGTTGTCCGCTGTTCTGTTCCACGGCATTGTTATCCTCGTTAATCGTAGCATTTTTCTAATTTAGGGGAGATTTTTAAGATCATTTTCTTGCTGTGTTTTTTCTGCTTGATTTATTTGTATTGACATTTATCTTGGATTTGTATTGTTATGCAATTGAACTTGATAATTACTCCCTCTTTCTCCATTTATTTGCTACATGTGCTTTTGCACAAGAATTTAGGATGGTAGAAACCATAATTTTATGAGAAAATGACAAATATATGGGATTTAAAGATAAGAAGAGGACAAAAATAAAGGGATTGTTGGTACCTTTATGTGGGTTATGGATACCAAATAAGGAAATGTAGCAACTAACAAGGGACATCCTTTAATGGTAAATGTAGCAAGTAATAATTAGAGGCGGTGACGGAGGGAGTGCACTCGTAGCATCAGTGCTTGACTTCCAGTACTTATAGAATTCATAATTTGTGCAGCTCTTTGAGTGTTAGACAGTATGAAACTGATTGTATTTGTGGTCTGATTGCTCCTGTTTTCTGCAGCTTTAAGTTCACTCCAGACAATTGGAGTTCATGGTGCCCGGAACTTTCTTCTGTGCAGGAAGCCACAACCTCAAGAAGCTGCAAATGTTGAGGTTAAGGCTGAGGCTGCTATTACACGCAGAGGGAACGGAAGCTGGAAATCATGGATCAATAAGACCCTCATTCTAAAAATCGCCTCACATTAAAAGATTGAATTTCATTTTCTCTGGGTTGCAATGGCCGATGATTATGTGGTTGCCATTGCTGTCAGAAATTTAATTATCGCACTGCTTATGATTTATACAGCCCTTACATTAGTTGGAATTAAGGATTATTTGATCCTTGATACATTATCTGTCTTTTATTTTATCAAGTGAAGCGGTTGATTGGAACTATTATTTTTTCCGGCTGTAATTTGATGCAATTGAGTTTTACATGTCTTAGTTGTGGATCTTTAAGAATTCAATGAAATTTATCTATTCACCTTGCAGTACAATGTTGTTTCGATTTGTATTTATGGTTTTCATTTGATGCCAGCTGGTTAATCAACTCACTTAAGTTGATCTATAAAATGATCTATCTAAATCCATCATTTGTCGCGATTCGCGAAAGAAGCCTCATTCTCCATCTCTCACTACCAGCAACACAAAAAGCACTCTTCAACAACAGCAAATGTACATTGGCAACAGTAGTTGCAGATACTAAAAGGCAGATGCGCATTATCATTCAAGGTGGACTATTCAAAGTTATAGCTTTTAGAAGTCCACGTGTTATCTGCGCAGCTGCACTAAACATTTTGTAACAATATCACTTCTTTTCCCTTCTCAACCATATGCAGATGAGAACAAGCAGAAAGTAGGCCAAGCAAAGAATCAACGGTTAATTAGGATCTTTGCAATAAACAAAGAAAAATTTAAGGCCTCTATGGAATAACTATTTTTTACATAACCAGTGATCATTGTATTCCAAGAGGTTAAATCTCACTGAGACATTCTATCAAGCACTAATCGTGCAGTTTCCATTACCCCGAAATTCAAGTACATCGCCAAGAGACAATTAGCCACTCAAACTCATTAATTAAGACCTCAACATATATTATCCGGCCAAACCCTACAAACAAATTGTTTGGGCCCAATATATCTCTGGGCCCTTCAATCCAGAGTGAAATTACAATATTACCCCACGCACTCAAAGGTGACCTATCAAGAGGCCGGCCCGGTAGAGGTTCATATCCAACTTTGGCACTTAGGTTTCACGATTTCCAACACCTATAAATAGTGAACATATCCCAATTGATTGAGGTAATGAATTCTACACCCACCACTAAGTACTAACCACCAAGTTCAACTACTGACTTGAGCATAGGAGGGTTGATCTCGGAATCACCCCCTGGGTATTCTAACCCTTATTTTGCAGGTCTCGTGGCATTCTCTGGACATCTGGCTTCCTCTTACAACCCGTACCACACACCTTCGACTAATACCCCTACTGTATAAGTTTTCACCCGAGACAGGTTGGCGCCGTTTGTAGGGACATCCAAACAAAAAGCCATGGCCAATGCTCGGAGAACACGTCGAGGTCGACAACCTCTGACCTCACCGTGCCAAGAAAGGACACCTCCCCTCGTGGTGGTTGACGAAACGGCAGGGGACCCTCGAAGGGCCCCGGTACTCTCAGAGAGAAACCCACACATCCTCGAGGAAATCAAACCTCGAGAAATGGCTAGTGCCGTCAACGCGAGACTACCTCGAGAGAGGGTAGTGCTCCCTCGATACGAGCAACCAAGCCCCAACCTGGTCACGCAGTAGGATCTCCAACAACTGGCAGAGAGCTTAATGATACCCTCGAGCGTAGCCAAAGGGCCCTCGTATACTGCCTCCAAAACGGAGGCGAAGGCACCTCGAACAGACCACTCATTCCTCGAGCGGGTCTAGGACTGAATGGTCAAGGACCCCGGCCAGAAACTCGAGCTCCCCAACCTAAACATCAGGCACCTCAGCCAGACGCTCGAGTACCTCAAACTCAGGCACCACAAACTTCGACTCGAGCTCCCGCGGGAAGGGGGGATGCTCGACACCTGATAAATGAGCGAGCCCTTAGGAATGGCACTCGAGATGCTAGGGACGTATTGAACGAATGCCGAGCGCGTTCATGACAAGCAGGGGAGCCAATCCACCACCCTAGCTAGGGATGGGATGGTACTCGACAACGTGAACAGGGTAGCAGGAGGCATGAAGAAGAAGAGTCCAGTACATCCGGCCCCAGCAAGCGTTCTAATGCCCACTTTGACAACTTGGGCTTTATCACACCTTTCAATGAGGAGATCATGCAAACTCCCAACCCGCGGAAAGTCAAGGTTCCCCCTATCGAGCATTATGGAGGGACCACAGATCCCATTGACCATCTCGTAACCTTCAAGGCAGATTAGTGTACAAACAGGGAGTGAGGCCGCGTGGTGCAAATTCTTTCCGACGACATTGAAGGGCCTCGCGCTCACCTGGTTTACCGAGCTTCCTCCTGGAAGCATCTCAGATTTTGCTTCTTTCAAGGCTGCGTTTAAGCAGAACTTCATAGCAGGGAGAAAACATCGAATGACCTGCATCCACCTAATGTCTATTAGGCAGTAGAGAAATGAAGAGTTGGCAGAGTACATCAAGAGGTTCATTGAAGAATCGCTGAAGGTTTCAGACTTACAAGACAGTGTGTACTGATGTCAGAGCTTTACCGTTCGAGTAGGTTCAAGCTGAAGTTGGCTGAAAGTGAAGCCTCCACGTTCTCCGATGAGCCTTGCACAAAAATTCATATAGGCCTCGGACATCTGTAAAAAACTCATGAAGAACCACGAAAGAAGAAAAACGACCATCCCACTTGAGCGGACACGTCAAGGGTCGTCTCTCGAAGGGATCGGGACAAAAAGTATTGAATTGATGACAACGGGTACGACCCTAGGTTCAACCTTAACAGGAGAGAGATATATCTCGACATTAAGGAGAAGTTCACTTTACCGAAACCCAATCCCATAAAAAGTCTGTCAGCAGAAGGGACAAAAAGCTTTGGTGTGAGTATCATCACGACTGCGGTCATACCACTTGTGACCGTCGAGAGCTTAAACGAGCATTAGACAAGCTAGTTGATGAAGGAAAATTAAATCGATACTTAAAGAATCCGGCAGAGAAAAAGAAAGAGCCTCGTCGAGAAAAAGAAACAAGAAGTGACGAAACAAAAGGGTTCGTCAATGTCATCGCTGGAGGGTATGCTTCGGGTGGCCTAACCGGTCGCTCTAGAAAGAAACACCTCTACACCCAGAAACACAGGTCAGCGGACGTGACAACCTCAGTGGTATGCCCCACCATGACTTTAAAAGACAGTCATCGACCCATACAGATCCCTCATGACGACCCGTTAGTCGTCGAGCTCAAAATCGCAAATTTAGGGGTAGGTCGAGTCCTGATCGATAGTAGGAGCTCCGCAGACATAATGACCATGGATTGCCTTAGAATACTGAAGTACCAAGCCAATGACCTCACACCTATCAACCAGCCCCTCGTTGGGTTCGGCGGGCAGTCACTACACCCGCTGGGTTCGGTAAAGCTACCAGTTCGAATGGGCGAAAAAGGCAAAGGCAAGAGTGTGCTCATTGACTTCCTGATCGTCGACGTGGCCCTCCCTTGCAATGTCATTATCGGATGACCCACTCTCAACCAAGTAAAGGCTGCAATATCCACTTATCAGTTACTACTCCAGTTTGAGGCTGATGATGGAAAAGGTTGCCCAACTGTATAGCGACCAGAGGTCTGCACGAGAATGCTACGTGAATAGTTTGAAGAATCAAACAGAAGTAGAGTTAAGGAAGAGAAAAGAGCCAGAGCCTGAAGAGCCTCTCCACGTCATGGGGCTTTACGTCACTGAAAACCCTAAGCGATACGAAAGGCCTCGACCGGTGGATGGAGATGAAGAGATCTGTATCAATGAAGAGAAGGGAAGTATGATACGCATCGTTCAGCAAGTACCTAATGGTGTCAGGTCACAGATCATCAATGTTATAAAACAATTTCAGGACGTCTTCGCATACACCGTCGACAAAATGCCGGGCATTGACCATCGAATCATGGTGCATCGCCTTAACATCAGAGAGGGGCACCGCCTAGTGGAACTGTAACAGCCCGCACTTCCGAGCTGCTAGCTAAACATACTTAAGATACACAAATCCCAATTATCATTCATAAACCTCGAATTACATTAACTTGCAGCGGAAACAAAACCTTTTATACGATCCTGGACCTGTGGGTCAGGGCCCACAACATAATAACCTCAAAGCCAAATATCAAACGATAAAATTCCAGATAATAAAATACCTAATTCTCAAACAGGAACTTGAGTACTAATAACTTGATATTCCAAATCGATTCTCCAAAACAATAGAATATTATATTCTCACATAAGCACTTGAATACTATCAATTACATACTCTAAATACAACTTCTGAATCACTAATTTATTTATAACTTGATAACCAACTCTCGCTTGAATCCGCTCTGACCTTCCAACTCAAACCTGCAATTTACAGAGGAAAAATACAAAACAAAAACAAAAACTAAAATGAGCGGAAAGCTCAGTAACTTCACTTCAGCCCGTCAAAACGGTTTTGGTTCGTAAACATTTTTCATATAAGAAACAAACTTGGTAATTGTTCGGAAAAGAATCCATTCTTTTAAATATATCGCTGGCATAGCTTAATCACTTAACAGAAATTGCTGGCAAGTACAGGCAAAAACTTAACATAGTATAACATAACACAATATTCGACCTTATCTGGTCTTAACTGAACTTATATTCGAACCATTTCCTCCACCCGTAACTTGCCCACTTTTCATCTCAGTTCCTAAGCTAAGCCAGCTAAAACAAATACGAAATCCTTTTTACATTTTTATACTCAATCATATACGTAAACATAAACATTTCCGAACAATTCCAATGACAGAACGAAAACATTCTTTCATACTCATTCAATAACACTTTACAACTAACTTATAAAGATGCATCTATAACCATGGCCATGACTATAAACGATATACGATATTAAAAATTCAATACAATACATACGGGCGTATAAACACGTTTTGCTGAACATAAAGGTTACCTCGATAAGATACTCATGAAAATAAATCCAAGAACAATTTATACAACCTCCAAGGATCGAAAACTTGATCTCCACAAATCCAAATCCATAATCACATAACCAATAACAAATAAGAATCAGAAACACTCTACAAACTTTATACCTGAAAACTAATCTAACTCACTCTTATAATATAAACTCATTCAAATGTCTCATTCAATTCCTATTCTTTTAGACATATACTAGTTAACTTGTACCTTATAATTAACAAGAAGTTCCTCAATTATACAATAATTCTCCATACCTCTCTAATCTAACTGACATCAACAATCACTAACTCTAATTACTCTAATTTTCGAAATTACCACATTGAGTTGCATACAAGAATTTACGAATTGGATTTGAATTATAAGGAACATAACTTTTAAAATATAATTTGCATGCTTACTAAGATTTTCAACTCCAAAACAAATTTCAATCAATTGTTTAAACAAAGTTTCAATCTTTATTCTCAATATCAAACTAACTATTTCAATTCAATAATTTGATTCTTAAACCAATGGAAATCTGAATTTATGCTTGTCAACTTAAGGAAAATAAGATAAAGATTTGAACTTTATACCTTCACTAACACACAAGAGAAGAAAGGATGAAGTAGGAGAACCAACGATGGCAGAGCCACCACCACCGCGCCTCGACGCAGCACCAACCAGCATCGACAGAACAGATGGGAAAGAAAGAAGGGCGGCAGCCCAACTGGCGGCAGCGACAGCACCGTAGCAACGGCAGAACACCGACCACTGCAACAGAATTCCCGACCTCCACAACAGCAGACTCGAAGAGAGAGAAAGTTGGGCGAAAGACAGGGGAAGCAAGACTGAGAAGGAAATTGGGGTTTCTCCAAACTTTAGTGATGAATAAGAAGTGAACTGAAAGGCTGTAAATCTTAACAATTTGATGAGGCATTGGAAAATTTGACAGCTCAAGGATAACATTTTTGTTGCCTTCATCTGTATTTGACACGGATGAGAGAGAAGGAAAATTGAGAGCTTAAACTCTTATACTATTTGACACCTCAACAAATATACAATTGGTTTTTTTTTTTTTTTTTTTTTTCTAAAATCAAAATACTAATCCTAAAACAATATAAGCAAATATCATTTAGTAGATATAGAGTTTTCCTTTTGCTTTAAAACACTAAATCTTATTAACAAACTCCATCAAACTATGCTCAAATAGTATAATTAAGTTAAAATACATAATTAGCATCTAATTAAACCTGCTTGAAAATATGGCTATTACAGGAACAAAAACCACGACATCAGGGTGTCGAGAGGAGTAAAGTCGGTGCTGAAGAAGTGAAGAAATTATTGGCGGCAGGGTTCATAAAAGAATGTCAATACATTGAATGGCTAGCCAACGTGGTGTTGGTCTGGAAATCATCTGGAACATGAAGGATGTGCGTCGACTTCACAGACCTGAACAAGGCCTGTCCGAAGGACGACTTTCCCCTTCCTAAAATCGATAGACCTTCCTAAAATCGATAGATTAGTGTACTCAACTGTTGGGCATGCACTATTCAGCTTCATGGACGCCAATGCAGAAAAGAGGGTACCCAGATTCGGAATTAAAAGGAAAACAAGCATTACTATACCTCGACAAAGGCCGTCTTAAGGGCCTCGAGCTCTTGACCCCCTAACGGCCGACAGGCCTCCTCATCGACCAGTGTCATCAGCAAGCAGGAGGCCCTGTCAAATCTCTCCGATAGGTCCGCCCACGAAAAGGCGGTAAAAGGAATAGGAGTGGTCGACGGAGCAGGGTCATCGACCTTTGCCCTCTTTCTAGGGGCTTAAGTCTCCCGTGTCGAGGGTGGAGGAGGGCAAGCAGATTCCCGCTCGAGTTTCACCTCGACCTTCACCTTCTCCTGCACAACCGCCATAAGGGGAGGGGCCTTGGGGGATGGAGGGAGCGAAGAACTCCTCCCCAAGGTAGCCCCCTCGGCCGATGTGGCCGTCGAAGGAATTGCTGCCCCTGAAGCAGCGGGGGCACCACTCGAGCTTATCTTAGCCATCTATCGACGTTTAGCCGCTCGAAGGGCTTCTGGCGTTATCAGTCGTTGATATATTATCCTTCGATGAAACAGAGAAAGATGAGAAGTCTCTCGAATGGGGAAAGGGAGAATTGGAATATGTTGATAACAACATAACAAATCTCTCCATACTTATATGGAAAGGGGAAGGCGCGAATTCTGAGAACGCACTAACTCCTTAATGCACTATTACATATTTGGGAAAAGATAACACAATTAAGATAACAGTTATATGACTTAAGTGTTATCTTTAGAAAAGATAACGCTTAATTTACAAAGATGTTTTCATTATAAAAATAAAACATAAAATGTAGAAATCCCACTGTTATGTATTCTCTATCTTCCTATTTTAGTTGACTTTTGAACAAAATAGAAGTGGAAACATAACATGTAATTAGGCTCATTGTTTTCTTTGCTTTGCCATTAATATTTTCATATTCCTCTTTCTCTCATCTCATCATCGGGTCCCACCACTTCTTTCATATTCTCTCAACTTCTCTCACCTTCTCTACCCCCTTAATCGGAACAAATAGCTAAATTCCAGTAAAATATGCTTCAAATCCCCCCTCAAAGAAAAAAAGCTTTGTATCCAATATCGGTTCAAGAATAGAATTTAATTTGGTGGTTCCAATTTCGACTCGACAACAACCTTTGATGATTCCGATTTGAGTTCGACAACAAGAAGATTTCACATGCACAACAGGTAATTCTTTCAATTCTTCTTTCTCCCACTAGATTTTGGGGCTCTTTTTTTATTAAACTTGAGCAACCTAAGTTTTTGAAGTTGGTATCGTTGTGATTTCTAGTCCAAAACTCCAAATTGATTAGTATTTGATGTGGAAAATTTGCAGATTGTGACATGTAATAAATTTCAGAGAGAAATTCCTCAAAAAAACCTTGGAGTTTGGAAAATTTTCAACTTCTCAAAATGCTGCTATTTCCATGAGCCATCGGAGCTGACGATGGCAGAGGCAAGATCGATGCTAGCATCGCGCGAAGCTGCTGAAGGCGGAGTTCAGATTTTCGCCTTCAAGATGGGTGGCTAAAGGCGGATCGAGGTAGGATTAGAGGTGTCAAAAACTGGGCCGACCCACGGCTGAACCCGCATGCGACCCAGATCCAACCTGTTCCGAGCCGAGAGTGGTCGGTTGGAAAGCCGACCCATTTCGACCCAGCGTCCACCCGTGCCCAGTTGAACCCATGGAATTGGTAACCCAACCTGAACTGGGCCGACCTTGGTAGACCCGTGGCCAGTTGCACCCGTGAACAACGACCCAGACCCAATATGTTTCCGACCCAAAACTAACCAGCACCCAACTTCACCCGCCAATGACCCAGTTAAACCCACCCAGTTATCACCCAACCCAGTTGTGACCCAACCCAGTTAGCAGCCGACCCAGTTGTGACCCAACCTAGTTATAACCCAACCCAGTTACCACCCGACCCAGTTACCACCGGACCCAAAACCATTCCGACCCAATACATCCCGACCCAAAACCATTCCGACCCAATACAACCCGACCCAAAACCATTCCGACCCAACTTCACTAATGAGTAGTTCAACAGATATTAACTTGATTATAAATGATAAGTGTTGAATATTTCAATATCTTCTCTTTTTAATTTTTACTATTAAAGCTAGTGCAACAGATTTAAGTTAGTGCAACAGATTTGTTTATTTCCTTTCTTGTGGGGATATTGCAACGATTATTACTATAACCTATTGAACACCTATAATATTAGAGCCATGTATATTAGTAATAATACAATAAATGCTAAAATACTCTTGGAATGCCAAAAATAATTGTCATGTCTATATTAGAATTTCCCAAACTAATTAAATTAAGAGTATACATGACAAATCCTTAACATATACGAAAATGTACTTAATCAAACCCAACTAACTATTTGTTTAAGTACCACAAAATACTTCTAAGTACATATACATCACTTTCCTTCTAACCACCAAATACTGCATCACTATAATATAGCTAGCTAAATTTGGCCAATAGTGTGATAGTGAGACGTCTATATTTGATCTTCTCCATTTGGATCATTATTCACCTAAAAATTCAAACAATGTAATAGTTAGTAAACACCATCAATAAAGTACAGTTGTCACAATTCATACGTATATTAGATTTTATTCAAGAACTGACAGCACAATGAATCAATGATATTCATATGAAGTTTGTGTAAAAAAAAGAAAGAAGTACAAACGAGAAAATCAATCCAAGCGAAAGGATTGGCAACCCATCATTTGTAGATTGTGTATTTTCTTCTGGAGAGTAATGAACATGGGAATGAGAAACTAATACAGCACAAAATTACAACTTTTCTAGCCAGAGCACTTCGACAGGCTACAACGACATAATGTCATGTCTTAGCTTGTTACACTGTGAGACATAAATTGAAGTGGCCGGATATAATCTCTGTCCAGAGAATGACATAATGTCTATGACACAATGGTTAAGGTCCAACATGAGATCTCACAACATAATGTCATGTCTCATTACTTTTCTATATTAGACCAATTATGCAAGAACAGTATGCAGATAATAGTTCAGTCTTCACATAATTCACAAATATGGGTTCAAAATACGATAACCTTGCAAAAAAAAAAAACACGATACATAAATTGAATTGATCTGACCACCATAGATGCTCTGATGGAGTACTAACTAGTTGTAAGTCCTATCATTCAGAGATGAAAATCTATGTTGTTAATAGAACCTGAGTTGGCTTATACAGAAACCTAAACCCAACTCCCCAAGAGCAATTAAAGAAGTCACCATCACTAAAACTCCTACAACAATTGAAATTGAAGAACATACCTTTTGAAGCTCGACTAATGATCCGAAATTTCCCCTCTTGAATTTCGCCTCTTTGCTGGGCTTTATTGAATAATTTGCCTCTTTACTGGGTATTGTTGAAGAATTTACCCTCTATATGAATATCCTATTACCATGGAATAAAACCATAACTATAAAACTAAAGAAGTCACCATCACTAAAACTCCCATAACAATTGAAATTGAAGAACGTACCTTTTGAAGCTCGATTGATAATTCGAAATTTCGCCTATTTTCTGGGTTTTCTTCATATCCACGACTTTTTTCTTCAGATCGTCGCCTCTTTCGTCAGTTCCTTGTCTTTTTCCTCAGATCTTTCGTTAGTTACTCTGTTCCTTGCCTTTCGTCAGTGAGAATTTCAGAGAGAAAATGAGAGAAACTGATAATTTGTGGGTTTTGATCGGAAAAATTGAGAGAGAAAATTAGGGTTTTGATCGGAAAAATGAGAGAAGGGCTATGGATTTTAGGGTTTTTTAGGGCTTTGATTGGAAAATGAGAGAAGGGCTGAGGAGTGAGAAGTGAGGATTGTGAGAGAGAATGAGAGGAGAGAAAGTGAGATTAGGTTAAGATAGAGGCGAAAATGAGGGGGGATTAAAAAGGGGGTTTATATAGTAGGGAATTTTAGGGTTAATGACTTAATCTCATTTGTTGGATTTTAGAGTGAATGGCTGAGATTTTAGAGTGAAGACTCTAGAGAGTTCTAAGATTTTAGTATTTAGAGAGTAAAGAAATGAAGGGCTCAGATTTGATATTGGCTAATTAATGGTCTCAAACCATGATCCTTGATTTTTTTTTTTGACCAATGAACATCAAGAGTGACCAAGCACATGGATTTCAAAATATCAATGGTTGAATTTTATCTTTCTCAAATCAATGGTTAAGGTTAAGTTAAGTATTCTATTTTCTAATTTCTAAATTTATAATTCTAGACAACTAATCTAGACTTCTAGTATTGATTTGTTTAGTAATTGGTAATCTACTTAAATTCCTAAACTATTATTAATATTATAAATTAATAAAAATTATAAACTTTAAAAGTTTAATTAATAATTTTAATTTTAATTTTAAACAAGTTGATTCGAGACGGATAATCAAATAGACTCGAGACTCCTAAGTCATATGTTACTATCTAGTATCTTTTAAGATCCACAACAGAAACATCAACGATGAAAGTCGATCAATCTAATGATGCTTTGATTATTGTTAACCGTGCAATAACATCGATGACGAGCCCTATCTTGTATAAAGAACCCCGTAACACGAAAGATGAAAGACAATCAATCTTCTGATGGTTTTGATTAATGTCAAAGACAATCAATCTTATGATCATTTGATTTATGTGAACCTTAACTTAACGAAAGTCGATCAATCTAACCTAATGATGCTTCGGTTATTGTGAATCGTGTAATAAAATCGAGTCCTATTTTGTAAGATAAATAACCATAACGTGGTTTTCCAAATATGGACCGTTTAATAAGATCGCCTCCTATGTTACTATCTTTTAAGATCAACAACCGAAACATCAACGATCTTGATCCTCCATTGATATGATTGGTATTAACTATGATCTACTTTCATAGTTTCAATGTTTCAGCCTCTACTGATATGATTATGTATCATCTTGATCACAGTTATCATCTTCATATTCGATTAACGTTGATCATTGTTACTTGTTCAGTTGTTCCATGAACGATGAAAGTCGAACAATTTTATAATTACGATGCTTTCATTAATGTCAACCTAATTATTTAATTCTAACTCTTTTTGTTGCTATATAGTGACTCAGTGAGAGTGAGTAAGTCACTAACTAACTAAATGTTTAAGTTTAATAGTTTATTGACTCTAATCAATAATCGGTATGGACTTATGCCTTAGCCCTTATGGTTGTTACTTGAATACTTATGCAATCATGAATAAGAATAACCCGATGGGCAATAGCCAATAATATAACTATATAAATTATAAGTCTTAGTTTAGTAATTTTGTAAATTAGTAATATAAGTATCAATGTATTATCACAAAATTCACAATGACTCAATCACAATTCACAATATCAGTGTATCACATGTTAATTGTTATAACTTTCGACTTCGTAACTTAATATATATATAATTCCAGCCCAAGTCATTCCGAGAGCCGATTTGTTCCGACCTAAGTCAATACGCCGCCGGTTTGAGGCTTCAGCCGACCCAAGTCCTATAGAGAGCCCGATTTATTCCGACCCAAGTCATTCCGAAAGCCGATTTCTTCCGACCCAAGTCATTCCGAAAGCCGATTTATTCCAACCCAAGTCATTCCGATACCGATTTCTTCCGACCCAAGTCATTCCGAAAGCCGATTTATTCTGACCTAAGTCATTCCGATAGCGATTTCTTTCGACTCAAGTCATTCGGAAAGCTGATTCTTCCGACCCTAGTCATTCCGAAAGCCGATTTATTCCAACCCAAGTTATTCCGAAAGTCGATTTATTCCGACCCAAGTTATTCCGAAAGGCGATTTGCCTTATTCCATTCCGGCCCAAATTCACCCAACCCAGATACTGGCCGACCCAGTCCCAGCCGACCCTGTCCCGACCCAGTTCCGAGAGCCTCCCAACTAGTTGAACCAGACCCAAGTCCACCCGACCCACCCAGTTTCGACCCATGGCACACTCTCACCCAAATTTTTCCGACCCAAATCATTCCGACCCAGGTTGGGTTAACCCAAACCCACCTAGTGACCCAGATTGACACCACGAAAATTTTATTTTCGCCTATTTTCAAGAAAAAAGTTAAAATTTTCGCCGATTTTTAGGAACGCCCTAATTTTATTTCCTTCCGGATAGGTAGGATCAATACTCTGTTGAATGATCCTATGATGCCACTAATAACCGTCACAAACCCCAAATCTGGTGAATATGGCTCCTCCTAATATTTTACTTGATATTTTCTTAAAATTTCTAGATATGTATTATTTGAATCTATAATTTTTAGTGTTAAATAATTTAGAACTGAAACTCTAGTAGTTTTATGTGATATTGTCTTTGTTATTTTTAAATTTTCAAAAACTCAATTTTTGAGTTTCCAATTTTGATAATGGTTAAAGTAGGTTTGATAATGACGAAATCAGATTCTCATTTACTCACATTAATTCAATTTTTTATTCTGATTCACGAGTATCAATCTGTATTTCTCGTCGATTTGAATTTTATTAAGTCTTTGCTTTTTGTTGTTGTAGAGAATATCTTCAAGTGGCGGTGAAAAGAGGAATTCAATCGTTGTACTCTTAGTTTATGTCTTGTTCATCCTGTTGTATTCAATATTCTCTTGTATCAAAATTTTGATGAAAATGAAATACAAATTGAATTTTTGATCGGTTCAAGTTATTCAAGTAGTGACTTTTGATTTTCATTTTCTCAATTAAAGTTCATTAATTTGTATTAGTATACAAAGTAGCGTAAATTTCCTATCAATTCGAAAAAAAGGAGCAAAAACACATTGGATTTCTAAAAAGAAGACGTTAAAGATAAAGGTGGGTCATACTCTTTTCTAAAGAAAACATAATTGTTGGGTAGAGATATGTTTTCTTTGCCTTTAACAAAGATAACACTTATTTAAGATAGTTGTTATCCTTGCCTTCTTTCAACCAACTAGTACAATAGCAAACCTAACAGTTATTTGTAGAAGGTGTTTTACATGTGATATAACAGTTGTAATAAAGAAGTGTTGTGTTTTCTCTCACAAACATAACACTTTCATCAGGTGTTATCTTTACTTTACATTACACTGACTTGGAAAACGCCTCAAAACTGTTATGTAAAGCCTTATTTGACAGTTATCTATGCCCTTTTTTGTAGTAGTGATGGGCCCAAACAGAAACGCGGCCACTTCGGGGAAGTGGCTCCGGTCAGAAAACTAGTGAAGATCGTGTATGACATGCGACCCTATACACCAGCTAACACCCAGAGTTCCCTCATCTCTCGAATACCGCAAAGGCAGCGAAAAAGTTGCAATATCGAGAAACAACAGTAATATCGAGAAACAACAGTAATATCGAGAAACGACAAAGTATAAACATCGAGAGACAATGATCATAAAGTTTAAGTTGCTGCTATTTCACAAAAAGAACTGTTACATCCTAAAGAAACAAAGTCGGATGGCTATACAAAAATTTAAGTACAAGGACCACCCTATTCGGAGTCACTCAAGGAGCTACTTGAACTCCCTTCCTCGCTCGTAGAGACGAAGCTGGTGTCGTCGGCCTTGTCCTTGGCATCACCCTGGCTCTCCTCATCGACTTGATCCTCGAGTTCATCATCATTGTGAGGCACGTCGAGAGGATCAGCTTCCCTATTCCCATCGAGGGGGTCGTCGTTGTCCTCAAAAGAAGCATCCATCGCCAGATCAGCCTCCACCATGTCCATGTACTCGGCCTTGACAAGAGCCTAGTCCGTTAAGGGGGATACCTTCAGAAGGGCCTCTCGCATCTTGCGGAGAGTTTCCCTCGTAGCAACATTGACCCCTTGGAGACCCATGTAAGCCGCGAAGTCTTTCTTGGCCTCAGATCCTTGCCACTCGGTGATGATCTGGTCCTTGATCGATGAAGCCTCAGCCTTGGCAGCGTCATACTACCTCTTAATCGAGTCCCTTGGATACTGGGCATCAGCGGCCTTCTGCTCCCATAATGCCTCCCTCTCCGCAAGGGCCTTTTCTTTCTCAGCATACTCCATCCGAGCATTCTCCAGTTCAAGCTGACTATTAACTCTTCCCGAAGCTTCTGAGAACCAATGGTATGTCGATGGCTCATGACGGCCATTCTGATTTGCATTGCATACAGAACAAAATAAATGAATAAGAAGATGAAACCCTAAACTTTGAACAAAACGAGCAGAAACTCATGTCGATCCAGGAAGCATGCAGTGCCTCGACCTCCTCTTCTTCGTCCAAATCCCGACCGACGTCGATGTCAAATCGCCCAGCCTTCTCGAGTTCTGACAACTCAGTAAAGGGCTTAGAAGGGGCCTGTGGCTCGACAACCCAGGGCCTCTTCCGACCCGAGGTCTCGCCAATTAGACCGGAAGGAGCCTCGCGGTCCTACCGACCCTTAGAGGACCCGATTCCCTATCGAGAAGGGGGCTCCTCGACGACCCTCACATCTTTTGCATCATGTTCCTAAGAGCCGGGCTAAAATTGCAGCAGCGGAAGGGGCTCAAGGACGTCTGTACTTCGCCGGATCCTGTGTCCAACAATCAGAATGTTTGACAAACCCCAGGTTCTAAAATAGTAAAGGCTAAGGAAATTCGTCCCAAACCTAAGGAACACGGGAGGCCCTGACACCTCTTCTCTCGATCTTATGGCGGATCTTCTCTTGCACCTGTTGGTTAGCCGTCAATCGCTTCTGCATGGTCTCGTCGAGGTGGAGAAGGGCAGTCTCAGCATAAACAATGAAATAGACATGTTAGAACAAGGAAGGAAGTACAAGAACATAAAACCCCCATCAATTAACTCCCTGGGGGTAAGCCGAGCTTAATCCAACAGCTAATAGGAAGTGCTCGTCACTGAGGACCTTCGAGTTAGGGAGCCAGTAAGAAACGACCCTCTTCTGATCCCCATTTATAACCTTAGTGACCGTTTGACAGTATATCACCAGTACGACCTCCTCCACCGCCATATGTGGTACCGATCTATTCAGAGCCATATTTGGTCCCTCGAGTCGAGGGACAACCGGGAAGTCCCACTGTTCAGCTCAATACACGAAAAGGAATTCTGCTCAAACCACCAACTTCATCAAGTTCCTCCATAATACCAAGGAGGGGGTGACTCCCATCATGTTACAGATTGCTAGGAAACTCACCATCGAGCCCACACTGTTTGGCATCAACTGACAGACGGCAATGTCGTAAGCCCTAAGCACAACAACAATGAAGGGGTCAATAGGGAATCGAAGCCCGAGTTCGAGGTATGCCTTGTAAATGGCAATACAGCCCGTCGGCGAGGTGCAGACAGACTCGTTGGGCTCGGGGGTGTACAACATATAGGTGTGAGGGACCCAAAGTGAAACTTGGAGGAAATGTAGGTTCTCTACTAAGAACTTTTTGAAAGGCCCTTGGACATAGATGTGAGCAATTCTCTTGACCTTGGTCGGCTGATCCTCACTGCTCATACTTGCCTCAGAAGACACGTCCTCGTTATCTCTCCCCATATCGAAAATGACCTGACTATCGAGAAGATGGTCTAAGTAACTCCAAATGACTCGAGGTCAAGCAATGGTGACGAGATGGGGGTTATTTATCTCCAACCTCAACAGACATTACTGATTCTCCATCACTCGAGCATGGAATGGCATCGAGTATCCTCGAAGAATCAAGGCATCCATGGGCTATGGAAACCACGGGTAACCCATTTATTAACACCCTATCGAACAACGACTCGAGGGGAGAAGGAGGGGTCTCCCAACTAGACTAGGTGTCTCCATTATTTATGAAAGGAGAACCAGGCCTAGCAGGGTCCATTTATTGCTAAAGAAACAAGCTAGAAAGACAACAGAAGTCTTACCTTGTATAAAGACTCTCGAAGTCGATGGATCGAACTGGTCTGGCGTACCCATCGAGTTTCTCTGGACCCTCGAAGACGAAGACTTCTAAAAAATAGCAGAACTCTGAAGAAAGGGAAGGGAGAATGGGACAAATGACTTGGTCCCCCCCTTATTTATAGACAATTCGTACTCCCCGCTCAAATGGTTACCCCCTCGTGGGCTTAACGCACTCCAAAGGTTTGGCACTCGCTATCTGCTAAGCATCCCGCCTTTGGGCCCACAACCGAGGCCCAATGATCATCCTCACTAGGATGACCACTTGGAACCTAGAAGTTGTCTCATTCAGCTCACTTGGCGCCCCCCAACAGAGTGGTTGACTATATTTCAGCTCAACACTAAGTCTTACACCTAGGCACTTCGCCTCGATCGAGCGAAGGATACTCTAAGCTTTTCAAAGATCCCCGGAGTCGGCACCCGTCAAGAGCTACGGTGCTAGTACTAATAACACCTCTCGAGGTACGTGGGGCTCACTAGCCCATGAACACCTCGAGCATAGTCTAAATTACCTATCGAGGTACATGGGAATCATTAGCTCCTGAACACCTCGAGTAGAGTCTAAATTACCTCTCGAGGTACATGGGGCTCATTAGATCCTGAACACCTCGAGCATGGTCTAAATTATCTCTCGAGGTACATGGGGCTCATTAGATCCTGAACACCTCGAGCATGGTCTAAATTATCTCTCGAGGTACATGGGGCCCAAAAGCCCCTAAACACCTCGAGCATGGTCTATATTACCTCTCGAGGTACATGGGGCTCATTAGCCCCTAAACACATCCAGCATGGTCTAAATCCCCTCTCGAGGTACATGGGGATGGGGCTTATTAGCCCATAAACGCCTCGAGCATGGTCTAAATTCCCTCTCGAGGTACGTGGGGCTCATCAGCTCTTGAATACCTCAAGCGTGGTACTAAGAACACCTCTCGAGGTACATGGGGCTCATTAGCCCATGAAAACCTCGAGCATGGTCTAAATTCCCTCTCGAGGTATGCAGGGCTCATTAGCCCTTGAACACCTCGAGCGTGGTACTAAGATCACCTCTCGAGGTTCATTCACTAGTGGAAAAAAGGCTAAATGACACTTTACAACTGCTCCGGTTGGTTCCAAAACGCATCAGTTAATGTAAATTGATACTGTTGGAACGTGAACCGGATCAGTTTACATTAACATATCTGATGGATTCGGATGTCCGGATTAGTAAATGGGCTTCAATCTTTTTTAAAAGGCGAGAGTCCGTCCGCCGTTGTAATATTTTAATGGGCTTTGGATTGGAAGCCTTTTGTCGGTTCCTCTCTCTCTTCTTCTTCTTTATTAGGGTTCGGGCGCTGTATCTCTCTTCGTCTGCTCTCTCATACTCATACGAATCACCCATCACTCCTCTCACCCTCCCTCTAAATTCCCTCTTTCAAAACCCAAGAACCACCCATCACTCCTCTCACCCTCCCTCTAAATTTCTTCTCTCAACCAGCGCTCTATTATCTCTTCCTATGTGCTACTAAGTACTGGATGCCACCACTCACGCCTGACGCCACTAATCCCACCACCCATCGCTTTAGGATCTTGAAGAAAGACGAAGCCATCTCCGACAACAATGAAGAAGAAGACGAAACAATGAAAAAGGACTACAACAATTTGATAGGTTTGAGAAGTTAGATCTAGGATTTGAATTTATGTGTTTTTTTTTTTTTTTTGATTTTCGTTCTCAAGTATTTTTATAAATTTTTCGTAATTATATCTAGAGTTTCTTAGTTTTTTGTAATGTTCGTAATTTTTCATTTTTTTTTTGTAATTTTCTCGATTCCTCGTCGTTTGTGGATGATATTTTGCTTGGTTTGTGGGTGTTAATATGAGATATATGGTTTGTTTTTGTATCTCATATGGTTTGTTTGTGTATGTTTCTTTGATCGTGATTTGTTGATGATAATTTGTGAGGTTTGTGATGGCTCGTTTGTGTATCACTAGTGGAAAAAACCTCAAATGTCACAAGCCAACTGATCCGGTTCTCACAAAACCGGATCGGTAAATTCAAATTTTTGGAAGGCAAAAGTTTTGGGCCACAAACTGATCCGGTTTTGAGGAGAACCAGATCGGTTTTTGTAAACTGATCCGGTTCTTAGTTTACTAGGCCCAAATTTTGAAAGCCCAGCCTCATCTCATACAAAACCGACCCTCCTCTCCCAAACCCTAAATCCCCCCTGTTGCGATTCCGGCAACATCACCAATTCTCCGGCTTCTTCTGTCGCCGATCAGTCGCCGGCGATCGTCGATAAGGATTCCGGTTTGAGACCGTTGAATTTGATTCAAATCGGTTCTGGAAAACCCTAACGTTAATGCTGCTGTCAAAGCTAAAGGTTATCTATATGCTTTTTTCTTTCTTTTTTTGATAATTTGTAGTTGATTTTGCAAAACCTAATATTTTACTTATAATGTGCTTTTGCTAATTTGAGACAGTTCATAAATAAAGTTTAATTTTTTTTGGTGATGAAGTGTCCCCTGCCTGCTGCCAGCACTGCATCACTGCCTGTCTCAGCCCTCATTTGCACCCACAAACTTTCGACCACTCTGTCCCACTTCGCGACACCGCTTCATTACTGCCACCACCCACGAACATACTTCGAAACCACCAGCGAACATCTCGTTCGCTCGCCTCTTCAGATCTGGGTTTGATTAAAATAATGTTATGATTTTCTTCTTGTTACTTTTTTATATTTTCACTTAGATTTTCAATTTCTTGTAATTTCGTTTGACTTTCGTTCATACTTTTATTTTCTTGTAATTTTTTTTTGAGTTTTGGTTTGATATTTTTTTTGTTGATTTTGGCTTATATGTATTAGTTTAGTTTGTAATTGTAATATTATTATATTTTGTAATCTCCTGAATTTCTTTTCTTTGTAATATTGTTGAAATAATGTGGATTTTCTTTGGTATTTTCATTTTTTTGTAATCTCCTGAATTTTGTAATATACAAAAATAGTAGTATATCAAAAAAATTTCTTTGGTTTGATATACTATGGTTTTTGTACCGATTAACAATGAAAAAATGTAATTTTTTTTTAATATTTTATGGGCCTTAACTGATCTGGTTTTCGACCGGATCAATTGAACTTTTTCCACTAGTGTATATTTCTTTGATATGGAAGTTAGGGCTGGAACCTCGACCTTTTTTTTTAATTCCATAACTGAATTCACCTGATGCGGTTTATAAGCAAAAACCGTATTAGTTTATTAAGTAACTGAACCGGTTTCACGAAAACCGGATCAGTAAATTTAGTAACTGGTCCGATTTTCGTGAAAACTAGATCAGTTAATAAGTAAACTGATCTGGTTTTGAACCGGATCAGTTGTTTTTTCGTAGCTGCTCTGGGCCCACCCAATCCGGATCAAAACCGAATCTGTAAGCCCGATTTGGACCGGATTGGATGTGCATTTTTCAACTAGTGATTAGGTTTATTATCCCCTGAACACCTCGAGCATGGTCCGGACGCCTCGAACAAAGCCCGAGCATCTCGAGCAGGGCCAAAACCCCCCTCGGCGACTTGTTACCCCATCGAGTTATGACTAGCTCAGACATAAGCCCAACGTCCCATGGGGATCCATGACCATCATTCCGCAAAACACATGAATCAGGATGCATCCTCCTTCGTTCGTTTCGCGTGGGGCTCATCGAGAGTGAAATTACAATATTACCCCGCTGCACTCAGCTGGCTGACCTATCAAGGGGTTCGGCCCAGCCCAGGTTCACATCCAGCTTGGCACTCAAGTTTCACGGTTTCCAACACCTATAAATCGGGAACATATGCCAATTTATTGAGGTAATGAATTCTACACCCACCACTTAGTACTAACCATCAAGTTCAACTACTGACTTGAGCGTCGAAGGGGCTATCCCGGAATCACCCTCGAGGTAGTCTAACCCTTATTCTGCAAGTCTCGTGGCATTCTCCGGACATCAGGCTTCCTCTTACAACCCGTACCACACACCTTTGACTAATCTCCCTACTCTATAAGTTTTCACTCGAAACACAAATAATCACCAAAAGCTTTAATAACAAATAGGTATGTAATATTAGCCAGTTGAAACCTTAAATTCAACATATTATGCTTAAGGAACAAAGCATTTAGAGAAAGACCACTGCTGGTATTACCTCTAATCATATAGTTCCACAAAAATGAATTGTTAAGCACAATATGATAAAAAAGTATCTACACTTTTTCCATACGACCACAATGCGCATTAAATGCAGCAAGTTTAGTAGTAAGAACTGTATTTCTGAGAAGAAGGATATGTGGGATACCCATTGCTGGTGCTGGTTCTGAACTCTTCTTTGCTCTTGTGTTTATGTTTTCTTAAGTTTGTGCTTTTAAGTTTACTGTTTTTGTTGTTTAGATATGTGGATTGCATCAACATTTCATTGTCTATGTTTCATTTGACTTTGCCTAATAATTTTTTTCATGTGGCGTTTAATTTGAGCTTAAATCTGCCAGTTGAAGATTTTTAAACCCATATAGGAACATAGTTTGAGAGAACGACGCTTAATTGTACTGTATGACTGTTATAACGATCAAGGATAGTTAGAGCATCACCCTTCATGATATAATCCCACTCCTTCTCTAATTTTCTCTCTCTAAAAAATATCACCCCACAATCTTTTCCCAACTATCCTCTTAACCATAAACAACAAAAAGATCATTATAACTATTTTTTCCTCTCTCTCTTACTTTTTGTCCCCATCCAACTACTTTTTCTCTCTCATCACTCAACTACCATTATACAATATTTTTATTATGTACTTCTTCTTAGTAATATGAAATATCCATTAATAATTGATAAAAAATATTAATTAATTAAATTACTAATAAATTATAATTATCATTTCAATAATTAAATTATCTACATAATTAGCTTTTATTAATTAACTAGCATACATAATTAGGGTTTCAATAATTAACTAAATACGTAATTAGCTACCACTATCTTACACGCATACCTAATTAATGATCTAATAATTAATTTAAGAGACACAATTAGCATTTTTAATATATTATTAATAAAGAGAAATATAGATGTTGACAAATACATATAATGCTCTTAATTAGCGTTACAACCAAACTAATAACTGAATTAAGAATGAAATACTTAGAATGCTACAGTGGTGCGACAAATAATAACTTAATTAAGAACGAAATACATAAAAGACTCTTAATTAGCGTTACGGCCAAACTTCCGCTATATATTGGCAACCAAATCACGTTTCAAGGATTGATGCACATGCTGATATTCAATGTTGATATATACGACCCGATCATGATAATATTCAAATTGATCGTCATTATTACTGGTGTTTGTAGTAAACTTAGTAGTATCTGCGTAGTGTGCATATGTATCTCGTTCATCATCCACATTCATGTTGTGCATGATAATGCAAGACAACATGATAATGCGGAGGGATGGTTTACGAACTATAGTAGACCGAGATTGCAGCACCCCAAAATGCTCTCTCAACATCTTTTTGAGCTCCTTCTTGGTGTTGAGCAAATTAGTGAGATTATAACCTTTATCATATTGGTTATCATTCACCGTAAAGTGCACGTGTGGTGCTCGACTTTCTAAAACTCCTTAAAAACATGAGATCGGTGAAGAACATTTAGGTCATTGCACGAACCTGGTATCCCGAAGAAAGAATGCCATATCCATATGTCACGATAAGAACCAGCTTCAAGAACTAAAGTAGCAACACCAGCTCTTCCTTGATTTTGCGCTTTCCTTTTCGTCAGACAATTTTTCCACTCCCAATGCATATAATATATGATGCCGATGATGCCTAAAAATCAACGTTCTTCACCAAATCGAAGTAGTCTAGCCAAATCATATGGAGTTGGCCGTCTCAAGTACTCGGCAACAAATAAGTTGATAAAGCACTTCGTGAATTTCATTAATGCTAATCGAGTTGTGCTTTCACTAATTTGCACATACTCGTCAATAGAGTCCGCCGCTACCCCTATGCAAGCATTCGAATAGCAGTTGTACACTTTTATACAGGCGATAAACCTAAATGTCCAGTACCATCCCTTTTTTTAATGAACCATTCATCATTTGCAACGACACTTTCCATTATCCATAGAAAGATATGTCGTTGCATTTGAAATCTTCGACGAAATAAACGAGTAGGAGAGACTGGTTGTTCAGCAAAGTAATCATTGAACAATCGTCTATGGCCTTCCGCCCTGCCTCGAATAGGGCGGTGATGATCCTCATTCTCATCAGTCATTTTTGCTCTTCTATTCCTAGGTGTTGGAGTAGCATTTGATATAAGAGTTGGTTGAACGAGACATTGATTAAGAAATCATCTATTTCTTGATCACATCTTGCTCGGGATGATCTTCTTTCCTCCTCAGAACCAGAGGAACTTGAAGCGCTAAAGTTTAAGTTGAAGGAGATCATTCTACAAATTTACCTATGTGTTTAGTTTTGGTGTGAGCAAATGGTGAACAAGAATGCTCGAGTTATATATTGTAAACAATAATGTAAAAAGCAGAACAATAATGTAAAAAACTAAACAATAATGTAAAAAACAAAATAATAATGTAAAACGCAGAACAATAATGTATAAAGATGCATTATTAAGTCAAAAGCAGAACAATAATGTAAAAAGTTACATTATTAAGTCAAAAGCTGCATTGAGATGTCAATTCAGATAATAATTAAGCTTAAACATAAACTTAAATTTATACTTAAACTTAAACTTAAACTGAATATGAACTTTGACGTAAACATAAACATAAACTTAAACTCAAACATGAACTACACTTAAACATAAACTTAACTTAAGCATAAACTAAACTTAAAACATTTGATTATTTTGAAACCATGCTGTTAGTTTCTCAATCATTGCCTCCTCAAATGGTACTCGATTTTCCTTCATAGATAATGCTTGTAGCAAATTCCAATTCTTATGATACTCTTGCAACCTCAAGATCCTGTTTTACAACTCCATTTCATGTTGCTTTAGAGCAACCTTCTGTTTTTCGACCTCCAACCTCTCCCTTTTCTCTTTCAGCATCTCCACTCCTAGACTCCAAATGGAATTGAAGTCTTTCATTAAATGAATTGAAACACTCAATCGTTTGACCAGCCACCCATTTGAGCTTGGACTTCGCCTTTTTCACACCATAGGGTCGTGGCTTCACTTCATTGAGTCACTTTTATCAACTCTCGGCCTTTTACTGCTACTTCTGCTTCCAATTAAATCCATATTTTCTTGTGGAGCTTTGGGGCGACCATGTGGAGTTTCCAATGATTTTTTTAACTATGGACCTCCATTTACGAAACTTCCTCAACATTTTCCAAGCATGTTTGAGTTTGAACCTACCATGTTTCCTATATATTATTCAATTAATGAGCTTCTCGACGAATGTCATTATCGTTTTGACCACTCTTCTTTTTTGCAAAAGCTTCATCATAAAATGCAGCCCACCTTAAAACCAGTGGAGCAACTCTAACAACAACCTTTCACCATATCCACATTTCTTGGAGCAATTTATGTTGGGTTGGCCCTTCTTCCTGCCTCGAAAGCTTCCCAAACTTTTCCCTAGAAGACACCTTTCTTTTGACTCGTCCCAGTCACCTTATCAAGAGAAGTGTTCATAAATACTGAGATTAGACTTTTATTATCTTCAGCATGATCCCAAACCCTACCACAACTTGTTTATGCAGTATGTGGGTTTTGTGATAAAGTGGGTGGTGGTTGTGTTAGAGGTGGTTGGTGAAAGAGAGAAGGTGATAGTGATTGTGAAAAGGATTGAGTTGCCTGAACAAACTCATCATAACCATCAGAATCATCACCTTCTTGGTATTGACCACCATCATCATCACCTTCTTGGTATTTATCACCATCATCATCACCATCGACCTCATTGTTTGGAGATGAATCTTCTTATTATTGAGAAAACCCATAATTAGAATCAGATTGACGATATGAAAGTTTGGCATTTTGAGATGGAGATTCATGGTAAAGGTTATCATATTGAGGAGAATTATTTTGAAATTTTTTACCCCTTTGATTCATAATTATTTGAGAGGGTTAACGATAATTTGAGTGATTTTAAAAGGGTTAGCGATAATTTGAGTGATTTTGAGAGGTATTTGAGCGATATTGTTGTATGTATAGGCATTTGGTTTTATGAGCGGTTTTGGTTTTGATTTCTTATATAATAAGGATTATTAGAATCCATAAATATAAGAATTTATAAACAAAGAGCAATGAAAGAAGAGTAATGAAATGAAATACAACAAATAGAAGAAATTAGTGAAGATGGAGAAAATTAAGTGTGTCCAAAATATAGCAAAATGAGTCTCTATTTATAATGCTCGGAAAAATAGAGTTGTTGGTAATTTTTTTATTTGTATTTTTTAAAATATACAGTTGTAAAATTTACTACGGTTATATTTTAATAATCAATCCTGGCGTGACAAATGTCACGCTGCAACTGGCACTGACACGCGTGTCAGCTGCAGAGTGTCATAGCTAATTATTTTTACTTTTCAGCTTGCCAAAACGATGCATTTTGGCTGGAGCTTCTCTCACAGCTCCAGCCAAAATGCGTCGTTTTTTACTGGGGGAAAAGCAAAAAAAAAAGTTACTTTCGCCAGATAAGGCACTTGGTCCCACTACTCCCACGCCTGATCGTACTTTCAATCGCTCCAACAGTTTTTTTCTTCCATTCACTACACAATCTTTGTTTCAATTGTGGTTAAGGCCAAAGGATTTGAGATTGTGTTTGCAATCTTATTTCTCAATCATGATTAATGTCGCTCTTAGGTTGTGCATCTGCTAGTTGCTATAGGTTATGAATCCATATAGAAACATGACAATGTGGTAAATATTGGGCTTAATTTAACTTTTGCTTGTATGGGGTGACACAAAGTTTTTCTTTGTTTTACTTGGATGGTTTATAAGGTGTAGGTATGTGGTTTAGATTAAACTGATGCCTTGCCCAAAAATTTTGCTAAATGATGTGATTATATTGGTTTATTATTGGTAGTCCCTAAGGAACTATTCTCCTTGTTAGTAAGAGTCCTGTCGTAGTACGAGTTTTCCAGATTACTCGTCAACATATATTGTTAATCAATTAAACTCCATATATTACTGTACAAAATTGTTTTTTGTTCTGTTGGTTGTATTTTGGACAAAACAATTTCACTGAACTGCTTTCCTTAGAAGATATAGGTTTCTTCTTAGCACCTATGGTGCATTAAGCTTGTTTTATGATCCAAAAAAGGCAGTGCATTATGTTTATTTCAAAAAGGTAAAAATAGAAAGTTAGGTCACCCTTCTCTCAAGGGAGTAACCTAATGAATCAAAAGGAATAACATGATCTAAGGTGGGATCAACTCAAACAACAAAATCAACCATCATAGCAGAAATAGTGTCACCCTTTTTGGAGAGGTAACTGGCTACTTGGTTGGCTTCTCGAAAAACATGAACTATGGAGTAAAAAGAAACTCGTGGCAGTAGAGTTATAATGTCGTCAATGAGGGTTTGAATATTCCACGTACAAGAGTAAAGGCCTTGAAGGATTTGAATCACCACTTGATTATCGCCTTCAATATAGAGTTTCTGAATTTTGCTGAGATTGAGCCAACAGGATACCATAAAGGCTCCAAGTTGTTGCCACAAGAGCTGATGTAGAGCCAAGATATACTTGGGCTAAGAAAAGTTCCTAGAAGAATCTCGAAGGCTAACTCCAGCCGATGCAGAAGAACTAATGACAGAGCCATCAAATTAAGTTTGGTATAACTGGGAGGTGGAGGTTGCTATTGACATAAATGATAGATGAGAGCCTACGAGAAGGAAGTGAAGAAATACTGAAGGAAAGCTCCATTATAGTACGAGCAATCCATTCCTGATGCAGATGCCATGCTCTATATTAGATGTGGTCGATATTACAAAGGCTATATTCAAAAACTAAATAATTATGTTCTTTCCAAATGCTTAGAACGCTAAGGGAAAGAATTCAAACATTGTTGAAGATCACATGGAACAATATGAGTCAGTTTCATACAAACATGGGACAAGGTCCAAAAAGAGTGGACCGTAGAATAAGTGAAAGATAAATGATTTATAGTCTCAAACTCATAATGACAACGTCGACATAAGGAATCATTTGCAATTTTTCTTTTTTCTAAATTTGTCATAAAAGATAGACCATTTCGGGGTAATTGCCATAAGAAAATCTGCATTTTTGGGGGTAATATCAAGCTTCCACATCCAATGGAAAGGTCATAGTGGAGTTGTAGCTAAACAAATATCATTGTGGTTTTGATTGAAAAATCACCAAAACTAGTAAGACCCTAGCAGGGCGTGTCAGGAATAGGAATACCTAATATGCAGTTAACAATATGAGAGGGAACTAATTGATATAACAATGGAATATTCCATTACCGTGATGGCAGGATTACGTCACTCACAATTTGGTGAATATTGGCAATTAAGTATTGCAGATTAATTAAGAGTTTCAATGAGACTTTTTTTTGTGCGCCAATTGTCGATCCAGAAAAGAACTTGTTCTCCTGTACCAATTTTCCATCGAATACCTTTTGGCAAAAGGTCACATATTTGGATAATGGATTACCAAATGTAGGAATCATTAGATTTCGGTTTATATTCAAAGAAAGAAGTGTTGCGAAGATACTTTTGACGCATAATAGATGGCCATAGATTTGTTTATTAGATAGAATTCTCCATTCCATCTTGGCTAAATAAGGGTTATTGACACAAGCCATTTTGTGGAAATTTAATCCTCCATACTTTCTACGTCGACAAATTTTTGACCAGGCAACCAAGGGAATCCCAGTACATTTAGAAGAAGATGTCCAACAAAGTTTTACGATTAATAGCATGAAATATAGAGCAATTTTTTTGTCAGAAGCTTGGTGATACCCATAAGATTAGCCGGAGATGATTCCAAATGCCTTTGAAAAAGGGCTGATTCACCGGCCTTGGAGAGGCTTATAATAAGAAAAAATCAGTACGGAGAGGATTATAATAAGAAAAAATCACTCCCTGATAACGATCAAGAGCCACTTTAGGGGTCATATTAAAAATACTAGTTGTAGACACATAACTTTGTCTCCCTATTTAGCACCCAATGATGAAACATACATTCGTCCCACTTGGTCCTGACTAAAGAGGAGCCATCAAAATCCTTGCCTGAAACCCTTTTTAAGTCAAAATATATGAAAGGCCATTTAAAAGAAAATTCAATTTCAAAGCCTAATTAATTATTCATGATAATTAATTAATTTTAAAATAAATATGTTATTAAATTATTTTTATAAAATAAGATTATATGATTTAAATCCGTTATTCAATAACTATCGATAAAAGATAAGTCAAAACAGTTATTTAAGATAAAACTGAACTTCGGTAAAAACAAAACACATAAATGCGGCAAACAAAACAATGCGCTTTGCGCGACGGTCTTGCGTCTGACGCAAGGGTGTTGGGTGGCACACAACACCAATGTGCCAGGCGCATGCTTGTTGCTTCAAGCGCACAATTCTTTCATGGAGCACAAGCTTCTTTTGTTATCCACAACTTCTATTTTCCGAACCATAATTGTATTTTGCATTGTAAATACTCCGTTTTTACACGAATTTCTCACCAACTTTATTTACACTTCAACATATCTAAACACTCAAAAATAACTCTCTCTAAGTTCTACACAAACACATTCAACCATACTCAAACAAGAATCTTCGTTCTTCTTCCTTTGAGTCTTCATTCAAAATTTTCATTTTTTTCAAGGTTAAAGATTGATTCCTTCAACGTTCGTACAATCAAACCGAGGCGACAGTATATTTTTTTGGCAATTCAAATTGTTATTGATAACCAAAAAAATAGTGTACAAGACCAAGTAAAACCAACTTACAATGAGAAACAAGCCAACACAGTGGCACCACAAGCCAAGCCTACACAAAGGCAAACAAACTAAAGCTTACAAAGCAAAGCAACTGAAATCAGTAAGCAAGTAAAGCTCTATCTGCATCATTGTAGTTACAGGCAACTCTAAAAATTATATCTTTCCCCAGAATTTGAGGAGGGCCACACATATCATTGAAGATTTTGTTGCTTCTTTGCATCCAAACAACATAGATTGTTTCTGTAAACAACATAACATATTGATTTCCTTCCTTTCCCATGGGCTTTGATGTTTGGTTTCCTGTATTCTTCTGAGAAAGTTCTCATATGATAATTCATATTAAACTTAGCATGAGTACTCCTCCAAACTTCAGCAACATAAGTACATTGAAAGAATAAATGTTGAATGGTTTCATGCTCATGCCTACACAGCTTGCAGATTAAGCTACACTCAATATTCTACTTACTTATCCTATCAGAATTGGGTAGTGTGTATTGAATAGCCAGCCAAAGGATAAACTTACTCTTTGGACTAGCCTTGTAATTAAAAACATGCCTCTTCCATTGAACTTTCTGTATACTACCTAGCAATATAGTGTAAGCCCTCTTAATGTTGTATATGCCATTATACATCACAGGAGTTTGACCACAAATCTCTTGCAACAGCTCTCTTGTGCGAAGAATTTTCCTTAACTGCCATGATACTACTAATAGCAACATTATAGATATCATCCATTATCAAATAATAAGCATTAATCCACCTAACCCACGACTTATCCGTTTTAAAAGCCAAAGCCCATAGAACTTAAGAATGATAGCTTTGTTCCATATTTCTATGTTTATTAAACTCCATCCTCCAGCAACTCTAGGATTATAGAAGCTAGTCCAAGCTATAGGAGCCTTATTAGAGTCGAAAGTCTTACCAGCCCATAAGAATTACCTTCACACTAATTCCACTGCTCTTATCACCTTCTTTGATAGAGGAAAAAATTGAGCCCAGTAATTTCGCATGTTACTCAAAATGCTTCTTACAAGCTGTAATCTACCAGCATAGGAAAGAGTTTTAGCAATCGATCCTCGAGCTATTTTAGTTATTTTAACAATTAGAATTTTGCATTGAGAGAAATTCAACTTTTTTGAGGAAAGAGACACTCCCAAATATTTGAAAGGCAGCTCCCCAATATGTAGATTCACATCAGTTCCAAGGTTAGCAGATTCCCATCAACTCCAGCTATATAAATGTTACTCTTATCAATGCTAGCCTCCAAACCTGAAGCTGAGGAGAACTTTTGAAAGCTGCCATTATCTTAGTAACAGAACTAAGATTAACCCTGGAGAATAAGAGTAAGTCATCTGCAAACATGAGATGAGGACAAAGGTATAATTCCCGAGGGTCAATTCCATTTTAATTCTTATTTACTATTAATCTACTTTTCGTGATGTGCAAATCTTTATATTCGTAAAGGCATAAATTTGTATATAGTTGTACATTCTCTAATCCCTCTTCTTCGAATTATTTTAATGCTTCTCATACTTTGAATATTTTATTATGCCTTTTAATTGCAAATGCCTGATCACATAATATATATTGTTTGCTAAATCAGACCTTCAAATTAATCAAATCACGCCTAGTAAGATAAATTGGATAACCTATTAATCTTGTGATTTAGTTAAGTGATCACCAAAATTAGATCTTATGTGTTAAAAATCTACCCTTAACATGTTTGTCTTTCTATGTAATTAATCGAATTATGTGCACGTATTTGAATATTTAATTGAATAAGTGAGGAAATTCATCATGTACTCAAATCTTTTATTTTTTTAGTTTTATTGATTTTTCCTGAAAATTAATTGGCAACTCTCTTGAAACCAAAACATCACTAAATATTGCGTGGGATAAAATATGATAATCACATACCTACAATTTGGCGACTCCACAGGAGATTCGTTTTTAAAATATAAATTTTCTTTAAATTAAATATTTTAAAATTCAACTTGGACGAGAAATGCGAAAATTCAATGTCATATTCATTTGCATTATATTTCTAGGCATATTGCATAACTAATTTTCAGGGCCAGCATAAGGTCTTGTCCTTACTCCATTAATGCATGTTATGTGCTTCGGGCTATCCTAGGGGGTTTGCACTTTGTCCTTCCAAGATCCTTTCTTAAGCAATAGTGTTGGATCATAGTCATAAGTAAACCTGTCTAACCATGACATTGCTCTCTTGTTTATGACTTGAGACTGGAGTGTGTCTCACACGGCGCCATCTTTTTAAGCAAAGATACGAAGCGTGTGATCAATCTCTTTGTCATGGACCCTTTTCAGACTAAACTCAAACATGAACATAGTACTAAAACATATATCTTGACTTTAGGTTGGAATTTCTTGAGTCCCCTAAGTTTTGAATGATGACAAACAGTTGTAAGGAACAGTTATTCTTATTGGTGTTATGAGCTATTAGGAAACATTTGAGAAACTAACTGTTCCTGACTGTAAACTGAAATAGTTAAGGATTATTTGCTATGCTATGTTGTTTCTTGTGTGGCAAACAGGTTCATTCCAAGACTTGGAGATAGGAGGCCCTCTCGAAGATGTTCGAGGAAAAGACAAATTGTTGATTTGTTGATTCAAGGGCAGCTTCAAGGATTGAAATTCATGAAGATAGTTTAGATCATTGGAAAAATGGATCAGAATACCCCCAACTTTGGCTCGTCCGCTTTTAATACCCCCAACTATGGGTTAATTTTAAATACCCCCAACTATTGGAGAGGTCCGCCAAAAATACTCCATTTACCTGTTATGACCGGATAAACCGGTATACCAACCCCCACACCCCACCCTCCCCCACCCTCCTCTGCTCATCCCACCACCCCCAACCCCATCCCACCCCCACTGCCATCTCTGTTCATCTTTCTCCCTTTAATTCTCCTTCTTTCTCTCACTTCTCTGAATCACAACACAGACACCATCATTCTCTCTCTCTAAAAGTGGCGGCAGAAAAACATAAGCAGATCGAGTGAGAAAAAAACATTGGAGGTTTTCTACATTCTTGTGTTCGGTGCACTTGCTGCGGTTGTGGCAGCATTAAAGCTCACCAAAACTAGCAAAGATCACATCAATACTTCCTTTGCTTTCAATTCCTTCAAGAACAATTATGTCCTTGTTTACTCTCTCATGATGGGTATCTCTTTCTCTCTCTTTCTCTCTCCTCTTTTAGATCTGCTCCCACTTTTTTTGCATCATTGTTTTTTCATTCCATTTTATTTCTGGAATTCCATGCTATGTTGTTTCTTGTGTGGCAAACAGGTTCATTCCATTTTGGATTTGTTGTTCGTTGATTTTGTAATTGTATGAATTTTGGAATGTTGTATAAAATGAGTTTAGGAGCTGGTTTAATATGAAGTATAGTTATTATCTGATCCAATTATTGTCTGCTATCATTTTTTTAATGATTTAAATCAGCCAGACATTCGCTAAATTATATCTGGTGTTGTCATTTAGTAAGAGTAATTATTTTCGAAATTGTTTTTAGTGTTGTTGTTGGTGTTGTTTCGGTTGGGTTGGTAATGTTTTCTGTGGTACTTGTGGTATTTTATGGTGGTCTTGGGTGTGTTTTGGTGGTGTATTCCATGGTACTTGTGGCATTTTATGGTGGTCTTGGGTGTGTTTTGGTGGTGGTGGTGGCGGTGGCAGTGGGAGGAGGTGGTGATGGCCTTCGTGGGAGTTGACGAGAGTAGCGGTGGCAATTGATGGTGGTAGTGGTGGGTTTTGGCAATTGATGTGGGTGGTGGTGGTTGTGGTGGCAGTGAGCAGTAATGGGTGGGGGGGATTACGGTGGGTGGCTGCGGTGGGGATGGGGTGGGGGGCTGGTGGGAGGTCATGGTAGTGGTGGGCTGGTGGCTAGGTGGTGGTTGTAATGGAGGAAGAAGAAGTAGACGATGGAAAAAAAAATTACCTTGGTAACAGGTTACAAGTCATCTTTGGTGCATTTGTGGCGGACCTCCCCAATAGTTGAGATTATACAGGAATAACCCATAGTTGGGGGTATTAAAAGCGGACGGGCCAAAGTTGGGGGTATTCTGATCCATTTTCCAAGATCTTTTATTGGTTTATCTTAGGTCTACATGTAATATTGCGTATGATATTTTTAGAAGAATTGCTTGTGTTGTTATTAATGTGAAATAGTGTGTTTTTGAATATGGGAACCAGTTGGTTGCATATTTAGAACACTACTAAACAGGGTAACAGGTCTGAGTCCTAGTTACTTTATTGGGTGATTGAGCTGACTGTTTTAGAAAAGATTTTCGGAAAAAGGTTTTCAAAAACACTTTTCGTAAAAAGGGTTGTCAGCCTTTAGAATCTTTATTCAGTATTTTATTACCTTAAAGCGTGTGAATATCTTGGTTAATATCTTTCCTTCAAGAAAAATATTATTCAAGATATACTTTTCTTAACTTAAGATTATCCTATCCTAGGTATCTTGAGTTAGGGCAAGCTTAATGGTTGGACCTTGGTCAATAAATACTAAGTATGGATTTTACATCACACTGGATGCTCTCTTGGATTTTGTTGAGTATTTTTTAGAGCTTTCACAGAGAGAACAACAGAGCAGTTTCCTAAAATAGAGTACGCATTTCATCAAGCTTTAAATCACTCTTTATTTGCTTTGTAAGAAAGCGCGTTCAAGATAGACTGATTGTATTAAATCTCTAATATAGGGGTTAGAGATTGGGTAACATTTATGAGTTCATTCGTGAGTGCTTGTGAGTTCAAGTGCGAAATAACACACTTAAGTAAGTGTGGAGTGAGTTGTTTCCCTTGAGTAAGGGAAACAAGAGTGTGCGAGAGTCTTCTTGCTATTATGAGTTGATTAATTAGAAAACTAGCGTAGGAGGACGTAGGCCCTTATTTGGTTGAACCTTATTAAATTTGGTGTGTTCATTATCGCTTTTGAGTTATATTGTTTCACTATCAGGAACCAGCACAACTGGTTCCTCCTTAAATCGAAAGAACTTTGAATTTAGCACCAATTCTCCTAGTTACTCAATCCACCATCCTCTTGAGTACATTATAAACCCATAATTGGTATTAGAGCTAGTTCTTCTTATTAATAGGGTAACACCAAGAGAAGTTGATCATGAGTACTCAAAAAATGAAAGTTATGGGTTATGATAACAAGACTCCAAAATTCTATGGCAAGAACAATGCTTGTTGGAAGAATAGATTGAGGAATATCATCATCGAAATTGACTATGAGTGTGGGTTAGTTGTTAAGAACGGACCAATATAAATCACCAAGGATGTTGATGGTACCTCTGTTGTGAAGAAGGAGAGAGAGTATACATCAACTGATTACAAATAGTTAGAGAAGAATGCCAAAGCCATGTCCATACTTCAGTAAGTTATTGGAGAGAATGAGACAAATGGCATCTGTTTCCATTCGGTGACCATTTGGCCGAACATTATCCTGGGTCCTAACCACCAGGTTCCAGTCCATCTTCCTTCACTGCTCGTTGCCTTCTGGCTGATTTTCTCTGGCCGTCCTCCTGGAGGGTTCCTGACAAACAGGTCGACTTGGACCTGGACGGTTTTCTTGGGAACGTCCCCTAAGAGGAACCAGATTGTTTGCTGCCGGCTCCGGGTTAATTTGGAAAAACAACATGTTGTTTTTGATCTGCTCCTAGACGACTGCTGCCATCTTAGTCTGGAAGTCGTTCAAGGCGTTCTCTAGATGGGCAGCAGTCACTGGACGTTCAAGATTCTCTTGAATGACAGGTTGTTGGCTTGGTCCAGGGACATTGATGATGGACGAAGGTCTATCCCTTGCTCGAGGCGGTCTGTCATGATCTACTGTGTCTTCGACATTGATCTGAAAACTTCGATTTCTAGCCACGTTGGACGATTGACAATCAGTCATCGTTGAGTCTCCCCACAGACGGCACCAAATGTTTAGTATGCTTGTCCAGCAAGTAAACTATAGGTTTAGCTTCCTTTCCCGGCAAGTAAACCAGTTTCCCTTAGATGTTCTTCACTTGGAGACTTGTGCTGACTAACCTTTGGGCCAAAAGGAAGGCCTTTTCATCCCATCAGAGTATAACCCAATGGTTAAATCATTTTCCTTTAGGCTCTATGAGGGGACACGTGTACGACCCTGATGGACTCATGTGTCTCTAAGAGAGTCGTAGATATTTTGGGCTACAACAACAACAACAACAACAACAATAATAATAATAATAATAATAATAATAATAATAATAATAATAATAATAATAATAATAATAATAATAATAATAATAATAATAATAATAATAATTAATAATAATAATAATAATAATAATAATAATAATAATAATAATAATAATAATAATAATAATAATAATAATAATAATAATAATAATAATAATAATAATAATAATAATAATAATAATAATAATAATAATAATGATAATGATGATGATGATGATGATGATGATGATGATGATGATGATGATATCATTTACTCTACCCGTCCAATCTCAGAAGACATGTTAAATTCATTAAAGATCACATGGACACCTTCCTCAACACACAAGGTCCCATTATTAAACACCTGGCCTTGTATGCTTTACTTTGAGAAAAGTATCCTAGGAAGATTACCTCGTCACTCTTATGGTCAAATTTATCGAGCTGGTTCTTTCCATTATTATGCACAAAACACTTGCATCCAATGATACAAAAGTGTGCAATATTGAGCTTTCTTTCCTTTAGGAGTTCGTATGGGGTCTTATTCAATTTAGGTTTACTGAGAGCACTGCTTAAATTATAGCATGCAGTGTTCACAGCTTCTCCCCAAAAACTCTTAGGGAGACCACTTTCAATAAGCATCATCCTCGCCATCTCCTCTAGAGTTATATTCTTTCTTTCCACAACATCATTTTGTTGAGGTGTCGTAGGGGCAGAGAAGATGTGACTCACTCCATAATCTCTACAAAAATCAATAAAGCTCGAATTATTAAACTCAGTGCCATGATTAGATCTTACCGCAACCAACTGATGATTCAACTGGTTTTGTACATGTTTCACTAATGCAACAAACTCATCAAATGTCTCATTCTTTGAATGTAGGAACATAACCCAAGTAAATCTAGAAAAATCATCAACCATAACACATACAAACATGTGACTATTTCGACTTTGCACATGCACTGGACCACATAAATCAATATACACAAGTTCGAAAGGTCTACTGGCACTCATGACACTTTTTGTCTTAAAAGAGGATTTTACATGTTTTTCTTTAGCACATTCTGAACAAACTTTATCAATCTTGTACTTAATATTTGGAAGTCCAATTCCTAAGTCACGAGATTTAAGTTTAATCAAAAGTGTTAAGGTAGCATAACCAAACCTCTTTTGCGAAACCCATTGATTTGACTCAGAAACAGCTCTCAAACAAATGGACTTGATCTCCGGAATTCTATCCAGTAATGTGATAAAAAATATCATCTTTCCTGGTTCCCACACATACAAGTTCACCTATTTGTGAATTAACTATGTGACAAAAGGTCAGCTTGAAACTCAACTCGATTGTCTTTATCACATAGTTGGGAAATGCTCAAAAGATTATGTTGCAAGCCATTAACATAATATACATCATCAATAGCTTGTGAAAGTGACTTACCAACTTTGCCTATACAACAATATAACCTTTGTTGTTTTCTTCGAAAGTAACACCTCCACCATCATAAGCTGTGAGTGAGAGTAATTGCTTCTTATCCCAGGACATGTGTCGTGAGCATCAACTGTCAAAATACCAAAAGGTACTACCCCTCACTTTAGCCTGCAAGAAACAATCAAACATTAGGTTTAGGAACCCAAAATTTCTTGGGTCCCTTTTCACAAACAGTTGACTCTAGGTGGTCCGTCCTCACCCAGACCTACTTAACATGCTTGTTGTTGCTCTTTACACTTTTCTTTTTAGCTGGGCAATTGAAAATCTTATGTCCATTCATTCTACAATGATAAAACACACATGCATTTCCTTGCAATAACATATTTACCTCTTTTAAATTCCTCGATCCAAGTGGTTCCCTTGGGGTGCCAATTGGTCCTGGTTCTCGTTGTCTAATAAGCAAGACCAACTGTACCACTATTACCTTCCATGGAGGTAAGATGATTCAAGGTATCCCTTACAGACAGAAGTTTGTCTACATACCTTTGACTATTTTGCATCTCTTTGTCCTTGGTTTCAGGAATTTTTATTAGAAAAGCATTGTCCTCATTCATAGCACTCACATCACTTTTAAGTTTTTCAAGATAAAATTTAAGTTTTAAAACCATAGTCATTTGGCATGTTGACAACCACTTTATGCTTTCCTTTTATACATTTAATGAATTGCAGCGTATAAATCACAAATTTTTCCTTCATACTCATCAATCATTTTACTAACTTCAGCACAAGGACATGCGGGGGAAACAGTTAGCTCAACAATTTTCAGTGTAACAAACTCTTTATGCAATTCTTCTACATCATCAACCTAATGGTTAAAAGCATGCGGTAAATTAGACTTGCTTAGAGTTTCTTCCTTACTCTTGAACGCAACAAAATTCATGCACAGAGGGAACAGTTAAGTTTTCTTTACTGTCAGTAGGAGCTTTACTAACTGATCAGACAAAGGCCGAACCCTTCCCAAAGGTGGTAGTTAGTGAGCAAGATCGGGGGAAGCTGAGAACTCCCCATGATGACCCTTTGGTTGTGGAAATGAAGATAGCCAACTTGAAAGTAAGAAGAATTCTGATTGACAGCGGAAGCTCGACATACATCATTAGTGCAGATTGCTTGTCTAGATTGAAGTTTGATTAGAAAAACTTGGTTCCCGTCCACCATCCCATCATAGGGTTTGGGGGAGGAATCATTCATCCTATGGGAACAATTACTTTGCCCGTCCGAGTTGGAGAGAAGGATGCCTCACGGACTTTGTTTATCAAGTTCTTGGTTGTCCGAGCCTAGCCAATCAGGTGTTCCTATTCTAGGTCAACCTTAAAGGGCAGCTGCCATACCATAAACACTATAAATACCCCTGAAATCAGGAGAAAAGGCATTCAATGCAAACAGTGTAAACTTACTCTGTAAAAATACTCTCTCACTTTCTCTCTTTATCTCTACTTTTTCCTTCCAACTCCTGATATATGACTTTAGCTTCGGAGGGGGAACCACCACCCAAACCTCCAGGGTGGGTCCCTTTTTTGCAGGTTCGGGAACGAAGCTCAGGTTCAAACTAGACAGACTCAGACATTGTTACGCACGGCTTCGGACCAAGTACCAGAGGTCAGGGGCAATGCGCTGCTCATAATGCAATTGTACAAGCTGGGAATGACTCAGGACTTTAACAAGCGAGTCGCTAGACGACCACTCAAGGTAGGGGACTTGGTTCTAAGGAAGATGGAGGTCGTTGGACGAGCTAAAGAACTGGCAAAACTGACACCAATTTGGGAAGGACCCTATCTGATTGTCCAGGAGGTGCGAAGCGGAACATTTCGTCTCCAAGATATAGATGGACGACCAATACAACGCACTTGGAACTCAGACACATTGAAGAAGTACCACGTCTGACTCAGTTACTCGGCATGAATTTAACAGTAGTTTGCAACCAAAAACAAGTGCCACGGCACAAAAAAGAGAACTAGAAATGTATACATGTATCTTGGCACTCCGTCAAGCAAAATTCATATAATACAATTTCTACTTTCTCCCTATATTGTTCCTCTATTTTTTAGTAAGTTGTTCAGCATGGGGCATTTTTACCACCAGTTAGTCTAGTGGTCTAAAAGTGACAGTAACTGGGAAAAACAGAGAACAATAAAACGTCCAAAATGCTCACTTCTCTGACGAACATCACTCCCTCAAAGAGACCGACCAAAGTGTAATAAACCTAAAGGTTAAATCACATATATGGTCAACAAATTGACAAAAATCTCTAGTAAGAGAAACGTCAAGGTCTCTAAGAGAAAGCTGACCTGAAGTAAGCAACCCTTAGTAAAGGAATCTTACTTTCAAATACACGGTCGGCTAAGTAGTAAAGACCCTAGTAAGGGATCGCTACTTCAAAACGAGCGTTGCTCCCTCAAGTAAGCCGGCTAAAACATGGTTCGTCCATAAATCTAAGCCCATCCTAAATAATTTCATATGACTCGGCCACTGTTGGCCGCTCTCCTTCTTGGGGCAAGGCTAGTCCCTAATACAAGGATGAGCTTAGCCCAAGAAGGGGCGATAAGGCTAAAAACCATGAAACTTTTAGGACGAGTCAAGTCTGTAGGACGAGCCAAGTTAGAAGGACGAGTAACAATTATACTTGGCTTCATTTAGGAAAGTTTGATGGTCGTCCAAAGACAAGGATGATACCCTTTCCTTAACAAAGCCTGCAGACCGTCCAAATATCAGGTTGAGTCTCAATTTATACTTGGCTTCATTTAGGGAAGTTTGATGATCGTCCAAAGACAAGGATGATACTAACCCTTTACGTCACAAAGCTTAAAGTCCGAACAAAAGCCAAGACGAGTCCAAAGACAAGAAGGACGAGTCTAATCTGTACTTGCGCTAATTTGCGGAATGTTTGAAGGACGTCTAAAGACAAGGACAAGAAGCATCTATTGCTTCATTAAGTTGCCAAGACGTCCAAGAAGAGATGGACGAGTCTCAGTTATACTTGATGAAAATTTAAGTGCAATAAAAGAAAGGACAAGCAATTGGCAAAAGGTCATTTCATTATATACTTGTCAAAACAACTTACAACTTAGTATAAAACAAAAGGAAGAGACAAAGCTATGACGGCAAACAAGCCAAGAAACTTAGAAGAATAAACCTAAGACTAGGCCTCTCATTCAGCAGGAGTTTTTTGGTCGTCCTCAGGAGTTTCTTGGTCGTCCTAAGGTGACCCGTCCTCGTCCGCAACCTCTTCATCCGATTTCAAGATTTCAGGAGGCTCTTCAGCAGTCACCAGGGCACGGTGAACGCTCTCCTGAAATTTCAGTCGCCAAACAAAGTGGGGGACCTCATGAGGCTCGGCCAGCATCTCAAAAGCCTTGATGGCCCAGTCTTTGGAAGTCTCAATGACTTGCTTCAAGCCTTCTTTAGCGTCATCAAAGGCCTGGGTCACGTCCTTCTACAGCCGAGCATTCTTCGCCCTTAGAAGAATATTTTCCTTCCTCAGTTGAATAGTGGCCAACAGAGCAGTATCTCTCTCGCCTTTCAACTCGGCTGAGACAGTGTTCAAGGCCATTTTCAATTGGTCTTGTTCCTTGTATAGCTTGTTGATGGCGACCAGATAGCTCTTGTTGCTGGACTCCAGCTCGGCTGACCTCTTCTCCCATGCTTCTCTTGATTGGTGGTGGAGAGTGTTGCCATTTCAATATCATGCATGGCCTTGTAGCCCGCCGTCGTAGCTTGGTGGACGAGGTGCTTATTTTCTTTCTTAAGCTCCCTCGCCCACTCCTCAGTTAAAATATTGCGATCCAGAAGCTAGAACAACGAAAATAAACAAGTCAATAGACTAGTTATAAAGTAAAAAGAATTGTACAAGTACAAAAACAACAGCGGCAATAAACTATACCTCAGCAGCAAGTTGTGACATGTAGCCCACATGCCCAGCTGATGCTCCCCTCAACCCCATTATATGGGATTCAGGGTAGCATTTGAACAGTTCCTGCTTGAGCCGATCTCGCTCAGCCTTAGACATGTTGGCAAAAGCGGCAGAAGACTCCTCGTCTGAGTCCACTGTGGGAACAGCCGCAGATGTAGCTGGTTCTTTGCCCTTATCTGAAAGAGGGGGGAATCAGTTCTCTTGATTGGAATGACTATGGCTTGTCTGTTGGACGGACTCATTGACCGTCCGTCGACCCGCACCATCCTAACTCTATTTGTATAATATGACTCACCCGAAGATAAGGATGTCGTCCTAATAGACAACGGCATCTGGGCAACTAGCTTCGCCACCGAGCCGCTGAAGCCCGGTATGTTGTCAGTAGCCGTCCCCGGCTCTGGAGCAACCAGCGCCATAGCTGAGTCTGGAAGGGTCTCAGCTTGATCAGCTGGAATTATGGCCAACTGATCTGCAGGAGCAGAACCCTTCTCCCCCACGGCCGGGGAATCAGCGGATGGCTCCTCCTTCAGGACCTTGTCCTTCGGAGGATGAATGGTCTTCGCTCCAGTTCCCTTGCCGGACGGAGTAGCCTTCTCCATTTTCTTCTTAGTAAAGCCCTTAGGCTTTTTGGCTGCAGGCTGATCCCCAGCCGCAGTAGGTCTCTTCTTGGACGAAGATGATTTCCCAGGCGGGGCCTTGTTGGTTGGGGCATTCTTCTTCAAAAATAAACAAGTTAATAATCTGATCGTCCATAGAGTAAAACTCTAATTGAGTTATTGAGCTCCGGACGAGAATCACCCGAGGAAAGAAGGCGTCCAAGCACGGAGGACCTCCTTTATCCAAGGGAACCTCGCCCAAAGTATTCTTCAAGTCCCAGACGAGAGCAGTGCAAGGCAGGAAGCCATCCAAAAGTGGACAGACCAGAGCGGTCCTCGTCCTAGACCAACTAAATCACTCAGACGAGGAAAACTCGGAGAAGGTGGCCGTCCAAACATGGACGATTTCCTTCCTCGGGTGATTCTCGTCCAAGTGTTGGAAATCAATCTTGGACGAACCTGAATGATCCTCGTCCAAGGCCATCAAACACTCAGACGAGGAAGGCCCGGAGAAGGTGGCCGTCCAAGGATGGACGCTTTCCTTCCTCGGGTGATTCTCGTCCAAGTGTTGGAAATTAACATTGGACGAACTCGAATGATCCTCGTCCAAGGCCATTAAACACTTAGACGAGGAAGGCCTAAAGAAGGTGGATGTCCAAGGATGGACGCCTTCCTTGCTCGGGTAATTTTCGTCCAAATGTTGGAAATCAATTCGGACGGGCCCGAACGATCCTCGTCCAAACAAAAAAAATAAATTAGTTACCAGGGTTTCAGCCCTTTTCTCAGCACTACTCTTGGCGAACTCCTTCCACAAGTTGTTTATAAACTTGGACATTTTGATATCTCCCGTCCAAGATCCTTTGAGAAGGGCTCTGGCTGAGTCTGCAAAAAAGAAATGATAGGGTTAGTCCGATACGGGCTATGGACGAGGCATTTTACTTGAAGTTTTGAATGTATACCTCTATCATCGGCCAACCGCAAGCCGGCGGCGACCAAGAAGTCATCATTATAAAACATCTCTTTAAAGGGTATCTAGTTAGCTGACCCTTTAAAGGATGTCTGACCCGGCCTGGAATACTCCTTTATTCTAAACTATTTCACCACCTCTTCGTCATACTAATCCTCCAACTCCAACCAGGACGTCCCTCGTCCAACATTCGTGACGGCTCGATCATAAGTTCGATAGGCCTCAGTGGCGAAGTCGTTGGCCGCTCGTAGGAAGATGAAGTCGGCTTTCCAGTCGTGCATCATCGACGGTTTGCCCCAAGCGGTAAGAAAGCCGAGGCGGTTACTGATGCTGAGCCACGTTCCGTCCACAACCCCTGGAACCTTAGCCGCATAATGGATGTGGGTGAAGGCCTGGATAGAAAGAGCCAGGCCGCGTAGCTCGCAGACGGCTATGAAGGTCAGCACGTTGTACCAGGCATTGGGCGCCAACTGATTATGGCCGATGTTATAGTACCTTAGCACCTGCTCTATGAAGTCATGGAGGGGGAACCTCAACCCCGCGTCCAAGGCTAGCTTGTAAACGGCGAAGTGGTTCTTGGGAGCGCTCAGAATCGTGGCCTCCTTATTAGGTATGACGAAAGACAAGCCCAGCATGGGCATATAAGTGGACAAATAGCTAGGGTCAGGTCCTATCTTCTCTAACCATTTACGATTGGCTAAGATAAATGCGGGGTCAGAAAGGGAACCTAAGTGTCTCCTAATCTCACACGAGGTAGTGGAGGGTTCGTCCGACTCTTCGGCAGTGCCGGATTCACTCCCGTTATTATCCTCGCCGGATTCCTCCATATCGATGTCCCTGACCGAAGGACTGGCCTCAGGGTTCATTTCAGAATATTCAACACTTTGGTCAGGAGAAGGAGGCCCGGCCAAAGGTTGAGCACTTTGGGCCTCGCTCGTTATTTCTGGAAGTCCAGTAGATTCATCCATTTCAGAGCTATCGGTCGGAAGTATTATCCTTCGCCTTAGACGGGCCGTTTGCTTGACGCGCGCCAGATTACCCTGCACTGGTAAAGACTGGGTCGTCTGACTTTGCCGGCCAAAATCATAAAAAAAAAAATACTCGGCCCGAATAGGCCCAACTCTATAATGTGCCGAAGAAGAAATACTATCGGTTGCAGGGTCAAGACCAACTCTTAGGCAGCTAGGATTATTTGACGAAGAAGAGGAATCCATTTTATTGCTTTTCTAAGAAAGAATAAAGAATAAAGAAAAACAAAAAGAAAAAAGGAGAAGAAAAGATACTTGGCGAAACGTTTGGACGGTTTGGTGAAGAAAACAGAAACTAGACAATCTTTCTCTCTCTCTAGAACAAAAAACGCAGAGCCTCTGTCTCTAGAAAAATTCTCTCCAAGTGTGAAATGGTTAAATGAAGGCAAACAAAGCACTTATATAGGGGGGTGAAAAAACCTGCTGAGCCGGTTAAAAGTGACTGGGAATGATTAAAACGGTCGACGATGACGGGTAAGGCCCAAAAAAGGGCGCGTCTTTGCCTCTTTTTGAATTTGAAGTAAATCCCTCAGGTAAAAGGGCCTTAACCATCGTATGGGCCAACGGTAAAAACCCTTTTAGGGGCAAATGTTGTAGCCCAAAATATCTACGGCTCTCTTAGAGACACATGGGTCCATTAGGGCCGTACACGTGTCCCCTCATAGAGCCTAAAGGAAAATGATTTTACCATTGGGTTATACTCTGAGATGAAAAGGCCTTCCTTTTGGCCCAAAGGTTAGTCAGATCCAAAACCCATATAATGGCTGCAGGTGATTGGTTGATCATCCATCTTCAATCAGATCCTGCCAAGTGTCATGTTTTGATTGCCTAGCCAATCAGGTGCTCCTATTCTAGGTCAACCTTAAAGGGCAGCAGCCATACCATAAACACTATAAATACCCCTGAAATCAGGAGAAAAGGCATTCAATGCAAACAGTGTAAACTTACTCTGTAAAAATACTCTCTCACTTTCTCTCTCAATCTCTACTTTTTCCTTCCAACTCCTGATATCTGACTTAAGCTTCGGAGGGGGAACCACCACCCAAACCTCTAGGATGGGTCTCTTTTTTACATGTTCGGGAACGAAGCTCAGGTTCAAACTAGACAGACTCAGACATTGTTGCACAAGTCTCCAAGTGAAGAACATCTAAGGGAAACTAGTTTACTTGCCGGGCAAGGAAGCTAAACCTATAGTTTACTTGCAGGACAAGCATACTAAACAATTATTATTATTATTATTATTATTATTATTATTATTATTATTATTATTATTATTATTATTATTATTATTATTATTATTATTATTATTGTTATTTTTATTTTTATTATTATTTTTATTATTATTATTATTATTATTATTATTATTATTATTATTATTATTATTTATTCTTATTATTATTATTATATATTATATATTATTATTATTATTATTATTATTATTTTACTTTAAACCAAAAATAATTACACTTTGGATAATACATAGTATTAAAGGAGAAGTTGTGCATATATTTCATTGTGATTTTTAGTTATTCAGTTGTTAAGGTAATTATAATTCATAACTACTTAACAAAAAATATATTATTCTCTTCTATTTATTTTTTTTAAAAAATTCCTTAATAGCTTATCAGTACTATAAAAAGTGGAATAATAAACACATAATAGAGAACGGTCAACTTGAATAAGTATTTGTTACAATTATAGAGAACGCTCTTCTTATATAACTGTTTTATAAGAAAAAGAATACAGAACGCTTCCCATAGCTACCCATTTTGTTTGTTTATTAACATAATTTTTTTTATTTAAATCAATAAATTCAGTAGAATGCAAGTTTGATGTATATACGTTAACCGTTTATTATCTTTTACCTAAATAATTCTCTCACTTTCCATAAAAAAAAAACTCTAACTAGATAATAACAAGCCCCAGCCAATATTTGAAATTTGAAAACCCCAATACTGGAACATACTAATATCCACGCGGGCAATCCATGTAAACCCCATTGAACCAATAAAATTCAACATCTAACCCCCTACAAAGTCACTGCTTCCCCTTTCGTTATCAATATCATACTCCATTTTGTTGTTCTTGAGTCATACGTATCTACTTTCTGCAAAAGTGAGAGGCAAGGATGGAGTTACTGTGAAGAGAGTACCGACAGTCCGACAGGGATTATGCCAAAGCACAACAAGTCGGTACAAGTAGGGGTTGCTACAATTCGGCCCCCGCCGGCATGTACGCCGCCAGTCGAAGCTCTATAATGCTACGCCAATCAACCATTTCACATAAACTGGGGAAGTAAAAAAGAACAAGTGATCTGATCTATTGAGTTTTCTCTTTCTTTTTATTTTTCTTTGATTTTACAGTTTCTCATATTTTTTTATGTTTTTAGTTTGTTCGCTCCAATTAATTTTTGATGATGTACTGATCAATTCAAGTCATGAACATTGATGACTGTTGTCCAGTTTATGATGAATATTATTGAAATCAAATGTTGAATTTAATTTGAAATTGGTATTGATGAATGGACAGGGGCGGATCCAGGATTTCAATAATAGGGGTCCCCAAAATAATCGACTCAATATTATGAGAAAAATCTTAAAAATTCCATAAACACAAAAATTACCCACAAAAATTTATTTTTATTTAAATCATAATATAACAATTTTTCTATAATTTTTCTATAAAATTCCTATAAATTATAGAACAATTTTACCTGCGGTTCTTTGTCCGTTTGTCGTTCTTAACGTCAGTCACGAGTCGAATATTGATCAGTCGGCCAGTTCAATCAGTGGGCCAGTGGCAAGGGAAACTCCAACTTGAACGCAATGCTTTAATTCCTCTCTTAGGGTGCGTTCTCTTCACCTTAAAAAATTAAGTTTCAGGTCCAATAAGTTCAGTTCAGTTCAGATAAGTTCAGTTCAGTTCGGATAAGTTTCAATCAGGTCCAATCAGGGCAATAAGTTCCAATCAGGTCTAATAAGGTCCAATAAGTTCCAATCAGGTGCAATAAGTTCCAATCAGGTCTAATAAGGTCCAATAAGTTCTAATCAGGTGCAATAAGTTTCAATCAGGTCTAATCAGGTCCAATAAGTTCCAATAAGGTCCAAATAGTCAATGATTAATAAATATTTGTAATATTGTTCCATTATTTTATTATTCATATCACTATTAGATGATTATGTTATTATTAGAATTTTAATTAAAGTACCACAATGATTATATCGTATTATACTTGTATTATTGTCTATTATTTTATTATTCATATTACTATTAGCTGATTATATTATTATTAAAAAATATTATAATCATGGTTAAATAAGGTTAACAATAATAATATCATAATTACAATATTTTGCAATTCGTCTTTAAATAACTAGAGATAACATGTTTTCGTTACTAATAACAATGAGTTCTACTACTTTAGTCATAAAACTAAGTGGAGTGAGAGATAAATTTTTCCATATGTGGCAATTTCTCACTTGTTAGCAATAAATGTTAATTAACTTTTGGTTTTCTACTAGTGCTTTATGAAATCAAAACAAGACTATTAGATATATTAGTGGTGAAAGTTATGTATAGGCAAGTATATAAATAGTATTTTTTTTTTGTTAAATTGTTTATCATAAGAGATAATTAATAATAATTATTTTTTTAAAGGGCGAATTTTAATAATTATTACTTCATAATAAATTTTGAGGGGTAGTATTTACGTTAGGGGTAATATTTATGTATTACTCATTAATTTTTTTGTCTAATAAGGTCAAATAAGTTCCAATTAGGTCCAATAAGGTCTAATAAGTTTCAATCAGGTCTAATAAGGTCTAATAAGTTTCAATCAGGGCCAATAAAGTCTAATAAGTTCCAATCAGGTCAATAAGTTTCAATCAGGTCCAATAAGTTCCAATCAGGTTCAATCAGGTCCAATAAGTTGAATCAGGTCCAATCAGGTTTAATAAGTTCCAATCAGTTCAGTTCAGGTCCAATAAGTTCAGTTCAGATAAGTTCAGTTCAGTTCAGTTCAGGTCCAATAAGTTGAATAGAACGCACCCTTAGTCTCTCTCCTCTTTCTGTTTTCACTTTTGAATGTTGCAGGAAAAGTTCCTTTTTTTATTTTTTAGGTTTTAACATTTACTGATGTTTTGGGAAGCGGGATTTGGGATTTTGGGAATCCTAATAGTTTTAGTAGTACGCATCTCACGCATCTGTCTACTGAAAGCCTAACGCGAGTACACAACGGTTTTTTTTAATTTTTATTTTTTTTAAAAAAAATTAAACTAATTTTTTTTTAATAATGGTGGGGCACGTGCTACCTAGGACCCCATGTGGGTCTGCCCCTGTGAATGGATATATATTTTATGCAACTTGTGATAATCTAATGACAACATGTTCTATTTTTTGATTAAAATCAGAAAAAATGAATGTTTGAATCTGAATTGCAGTTGCAATTGATGGATGTATAGGTTTCGGAATTAAATTCAGGGGATAATCGATGGAATGAATATCTTGAACTCCATGATTTTAGGGATCAACTCCAACTTTAAACTAGTTTCCGTGATTTTATCAAAGATATTAGGCGTATTTTTTTACTAAAAGAGGCATAATAGAAAATAGTTGTCTAAGGAAAATGTTCTCTATTGTAACGCAAAATAGAGCATTTAAGCACGGAACCAGTTGTGCAGTCCTTGTTCATAATATGATTTCACCAAGGGAATAGAGAGCGCATATGTTAGACAATCGTTTTCTATGAATGAGCATAAAGATCGCCTCTTCCACCCGTTTTATAAACTTTATGGATCGCTTAGCAGAAGAACGGTCCTAAGGCGTTCTATAAAGCCTATTTTGACAGTTGTCTTTTCCCTTTTTTGTAGTAGTGTATACTTGTGACTTCTAAATAGCTTATTCAATTAGAATTTTATTGATAGCCTAATTAGTAAAATAATAATTAGTTAGCCAATTAAGCATGTTTAGATTTTCAGGATATTACATCCATACCCCCTTAGAAAAAAATTTCGTCCTCAAAACTTAAATAATATGGTCGAAAGCAAACATTATGCATTTATCAACTTAAGCATTCATACACATATAAGATTGCACACTCATATACACATAATTGCATGAAAGTAATCTATTCAAATAGATGGGGATGTTTTGTTCTCATCTGGTCCTCCACTCCCAAATAGCTTCCGATGACTTATGATTATCCCATAAGACCTTCACCATGGGAATCACTTTATTTCTAAGTCGCTTTTCTCTATGATCAAGAATTTCGATTGGCTTCTCCTCATATGTCAAGTCTTTTCTTAGCTGCAAGGGCTCGTGTCTAATTACGTGGCTAGGATCTAGTATGTATATTCGCAACATTGACACGTGGAAGACATTATGAAACTTATCTAAATCTGTTAGTAGCGCCAGGCGATAAGCTACTTCATTAACTCGCTCCAGAATCTCATACGGACCAATATACCTCGGACTTAGCTTACCAGATTGATCGAGTGAATCTCATGATACCCTTAGGAGGTGAAACCTTTAGGAAGACATGATCAGCTACTTCGAATTCTAGTGGTCTCCTTCGACGATCTGAGTAGCTCTTTTGTCTATTTTGTCTTTGCTTTCATTCTAGCTTAGATCAATCGCACTTTTCGTCAGTTTCTTGTAATAAGTCAAGTCCAATCATCCGAGCTTCATCAATATCATTCCAACAGAGGGGTGTTTTGCATCTTCTTTCATAAAGTGCTTCATATGGTGCAATTTGATGGTAGCTTGATAGCTGTTGTTGTAAGAAAATTCCGCTAATGGCAAGTATTTCTCCCAACTTCCTTGAAAATCCAATATACATGCCCATAACTTATCTTCAAGAGTCTGAATTGTTTGTTCTGTTTAACCATTCGTTGCTGGATGAAAGGTTGTACTGAAATCGAGTCTCGTGCCAAGAGCTCTTTGTAACTCTTTCCAAAACCTTGCTTGGAATCTTGAGTCTCGATCAGACAAAATAGAACTTGGCACCCCGTGTAACATGACAAATTGTGCTCACGTACAACTCAGCTAGCTTATCCAGACTCCAATTATTCCTAATGGCTAAGAAATTTGCGGATTTCGTCAATCATCCACTACAACCCAAATAAAGTTCATACCTCAAGATGATGGTGGTAATCCCATAATAAGATCCATTGAATTTGAATCCCATTTCTAGGTGGGAATGTCTAATGGCTGCAATAATCCTGCAGGCCACTGGTGCTCGATCCTTATGTTTTGACAAGTCAAGCATTTTGCTACAAATTCTGCAACTTCTTGCTTGATAATGCTCCACCATATGGTTTGCTTTAAATCCTTGTATAGCTTGTTTCCTCCAGGGTGGGTGGAAAAAGGACTGGTATGAGCTTCGTTCAGAATTTTCTTCTTTAATGCTTCATTGTTGGGGATGCATACTCTACCTTGAAAGCTTAACATACCATCATCCGGATCACAAATCCAGTTGATTTACCCTTTTTCACATCATTTCTTATCTTTTCCAACTCCAAGTTTTCACTTTGCGCCTCTTTTATCTCTTCCAACAGAGTCGACCTCAACTCCAACGCATACAACTGTGCCTCCATTCTCTGCTGCATAATCTCCACTTCCATTTAACTATAATAATAATAATAATAATAATAATAATAATAATAATAATAATAATAATAATAATAATAATAATAATAATAATAATAACAATAATAACAATAATAATAATAATAATTATTATTATTATTATAATAATAATAATAATAATAATAATAATAATAATTATAATAATAATAATAATAATAATAATAATAATAATAATAATAATAATAATAATAATAATAATAATAATAATAATAATAATAATAATAATAATAATAATAATAGATGAAGAAAAGGAAAAAGAGAAAGGAATTAGATAGCTTAAGCAAAGTCAAGCCATAATATTTGACTTTCTTTTCCCACCTAAACTTCTTCCTTATTCTACCTTCCTTTCTCCTTCTTCCACCTTATCCTATCTTCCTCCTCTTACATGGCAACCAGAGGTGAATTTCTTTACTCTCCCAACCAATCAACTGTTGCCACTATCATCTCAAGAGGAGAATTCTCACTCAAATTTTTTTCCCCTCCATTGATATCTTCAAGTTTTCTACAAACATAACAAAGCCATGTTTACCAAGCATCACACTACAACACTCTCTCTCTTTTCCCTGCTTTCGGGATATCTCAACTCGCACCACCACCAGTGTAACACCCCGTAATTTTCAACCTTTATTTTTGGTGTTTGTTTACATTTAAATGATATTTTTCGTAAAAATAAATAATTTATTATTTAGATTATTTTGGACGTGTTGTGAAAATGTGTATATATTTATATGTTGTGATATATTTATATATATTTATTTTAAGTTGTTAGTTATTTATTTTAAAGGTTATATTAGTTTCGTTATTAATTTAGGCGTTTAGGATGCAGTTTTATCGCGTAGCGTTTTTGTAACGTTGTTGGACCGAATTGGGTGATGAAATATTGCATCACGTGTGGCATATCATGCTGGCCGAAAATCAGCAATTATGGAGTGGAGGATGAAGAGTTTTGGTGCTTATTAAGCTAACTTTTGAATATCTTGTAACCGCTCATTTAATTCCCCATTAACCCACCTTTATAATCACCCTTTAAACCATTGCTTAATGAGGTTATTAATCAGGTTTTTGATGCATTCTAACCCCCCTTTTTCGCCCAACCCTTAGGGAGGAAGAGAAAGAGTTCTTCTCTCTTCTCAGATTTTCGTCCATTTTTGCACACCTATTTTGTTTGCATCATATCTCCTTCGTTTCTTATCCTAATTGGACGTGTGAGTAGTCAAAATCCATCTACTCGGAAAGATCTTGCTCGTGATACAATTTGTTTTTGAAGAAAGGAAAAGACGCGACTGCAGTTTTCGTTTCAATCAGGCGAGTCATCCAGTTTTTATTTTCTGTCACACCTTCGCGTAAATGTCTATCACCGGAGATCTAACCGTTGGATCGTCCTCAAATTTGGATAGCAAGTTTATAACATCTTGGAATTCACTTTGACTGGAGAGATTTGGAATTTGATCTTTCAATAGACGGAAATCATGGTCGGAACAGAGCAGTACGAAATAAGAGTTTTCAACGTTCAAGAAAAAACGCTTAGTGACTTGTTGCTACAATTATCGTTCATGGAGGAATTGGATTGGTCGCATATTTTTCGAATCCCTTTAGAATCAGCTCTCCTCCCGGCGTTCCAGGTAACTAGTAGTTATCTTAGAACGATAGAGATTAGAGTATTTTTCGGTATTAGACTATTACGCTAGGAAATTGTTTAAAATAATTTTTGAATGAAATAATTGATGAAATTTGACGTGAATATACTTGAGGCATGCTGTATGAATATTGTGCACAGAAAAATAATTTTCGTCTGAGTTTTAGTATTTACTCGATTTATTTGGTATTTTGTGCGTTTTTGGCTTAATTGCAAAATAATTATTGAACGAATTTTAAAATTGCTGAAATTATTTTTCGTAAATCATGTTATATGTGTAGTATGTATTTCATTCCTTGGAATAATTTTTTCCTACTTTTTACAGGTTTATTTAATTGGTTTATCTGTTTTTGCATTTTCGTGTCTGTCAGTATATAAATTGTGAAAATTATTTCTGGAGGCCGAAAAATTCATTTCTTTCTATATTATGTATTACCGTGAGTTTATCCATGTTATGTGAATTGTTGGTAATTTTTGGGCGTTTATTTTTATTTTAATTATTATATTGGCTTTATTGAGTATTCTGTAAATTAACGTTTAAAAATACTTTTAGAGTCCTAAAATTAGAAATAAAATTTGTACCATGTCAGTAGAGCCATAATGGTCGTATGATAATTTTTTTATTATTTTACTGATCGTTCTTATTAGTTTAATAATTATTATTGTATTTTTGTTATGAGTTTGAGGATATTCTTTTTAATTATCTAAGGGCTTGTTAATCAGAAATAATTTGTGACCTTTTATGTTCTTGGAAGCTGGTGTTTAGAAGGTTACTGTGAGTATTATTGAGTATCATTATGTTTACGTTTGGTTTATGTAAAAATGATTAGTCGTGTACGCTTCATTTATTTAATAAGCCTTGGAGTTAATTGGTGATCTTATTTGATATGATGCATTTCTGATTGAACTGTTAGTGCTGTAAAAACTAATTCATTATCATTGTTGATGCTTAGTGATGTTCAAAGTATTGTGGTTGGAGATATTTGTTGTAAGTTTGTAAGTTACTACTTTGAGGATTTTTGAAGAATTACTTTTGATGAATTATGGGTATAAGGCCGGGTGGCATCCCTTTTGACGAATATTTTTGAGCTGAATGATGCTTTGATGATATTTATGAAATATGATTTTATTTTTGAGATAAGAACATCCGGTGGGATAGATGTAGTCCCCGGTGAAGAGCATGCCAACCACCTGGTTTGCGAACTAGGGGTAAACCTGGGTTAATTGTTGTCGTCCGAGAGGTCAGGGAGTTCTGCGTGTTCTACCCTGCATCGGCAGTTTGACCATTCTTAGACACAGGCAGTGGGGAACGTAAGCCCATAGACTGACCTGGAGATTGCGATCTGACAAACCTTAGGAAGTGAATTGCGATTCACTGGCGTTCGGTTTCTGACTCAATCACTTGTTTTACCTATACTTTTATTTTTATAAAGTACTCTTGAGATGATTTGTTTATTTTTATCCAATTCACTTGCTATTCATTATTCATTTGCGTTACTTGTGAGTTATATGGTAGTGGATGTATATTGTAGTTGACTTGACTTTATTCTTTCCTTTCTTACTAATCTATGTCTGGAATAGACTTTGATTTCTTTTGTTCTGGGAGAACTGCTAGTTACTCCCCACTGATTGTGGATGTTTGTTGTATATTTTGCTGGTTTTGTTGATAGAAATCTTCTTTGGTTTTGGGCTCGGGTTGAGATGCGAGAATGAAATGATAGTTGTTTTAGGCCTAGACTGCTAGTTAGACTTTTCTCATTTGGAATACTCTGAATTAGTTATTTATTGATATTATTTATTTAAGTTGGTTTTCTAACATAGTTATTTAAATACCTTTGTATTAGAAGTGGCATTCCCAGAAGACGATGTTTCCGCCATCGTCCTACAATACTATTATTATTACTTTCTTTTTCCGCTTTGAATTTCTGGGGTGTTACAGTTGGTATCAGAGCAAAACGCTCCTAAACTCTGAAAAAGAGTTGCTAATTTAGCCCTAGGAGATAAAATTTATTTAGAATTAAGTTTAGTAGTTTCACTATAATGAGAGTGTGATGGGTATAGTAAGTAAAGGGAAGCCTTATGGGAATGTGGTGTGCTCTCATGCTTATGGAGCATATGTTATATGTATAGTTACTTGTATTATTGGTGGAATTAGTCTACCAAGTTTGCTAATCTTATTTGCAGGGCCTCTTACATGTAATTTATTTTCTCTTTTATTAGAGTGCGGAGTGAAAGCGAAGTAATTTATAGCCTTCTCGGTTTAGTTGTGTGTTTAATTTGTTTTGTGTTTTGCAATTTTAAAAATAAACTTTTTATTTTATTTTAATATAGTCATGTGTGTTGCATTGCATTTTTTTTATTTGCTGGTTGCTTGATAGTATATGTTATTATGTGCGATGGTATATATTTTCTATTCTTTTCCAATTAAGTGTTGTTTTTTTTATGTGAGTACTACGTATATGTTCTATTATTTATAAAACTTTCTAGTTTGAATTTATATTCCAAATTATATTTTAGATCTTTGAACTTAGTAAATTTTATACTTACGTTAGAGTTATTTTCTGACTTTCAAAATTTTGTTATTGTTAATATTTTGACATACTCTTTTGAAAAACGTTTATTTTCAATTGTTTTATAATGGCTTGGAAAAAGAAAGGGGTTATGAAATTGTCTTTCAAGATATTCTTCAAATTTCTCTTACCGTCTTTGACCATCTATATTTATAAATATTTTCCTTTTAATATTTTTATTTTTCATGCTAATCCTTGTTTAGCCTTTAATTATGGTAATAAGTTTTGTAGTCTTTGAAAATAAAAGTACTTTAATGAGTTGTCTTGGTGTTAGATTGAAATGTAGACGCAAACTATTTTGTTTTAAAGGTTAGCATTCAACAACTTTTACTTTACTTACTGTTCATATTAGCATTATTTTTCGAACTCAAATACGTGAAAGGATCTCGTATATTATTTGTTGTTTCTAGTTTAAATATTTAGTGATTTCTCATTTCATAGAAAAATTTTGGTTGTTTTCATTACTTCTTATTTAATTCTCTGATTTTGACTGATCTGTTTTATATTCTTTGAAAACAAAATTTATATACTAAGTCTAAATTTTAAACTTATTTGAGTTGATATTAAGTCATAATGGGTGATTCCTTTGACTTGTATGTCAATTTGATAAGTTGACACATTTTATCTATTTGATTTAATTTCCTTTTTGAATTGACATTAAGTTTATATTGGGTGATTTCGTTAAACTTTAATGTTGATTTGATAAGAAAGCTTTCAAATATTGTTTTGTTGATACTAGGTTGCAATGGGTGGTTCCATGCACGTTTGTGTCGACTTGGCAAATTTTATAATTGTTGTTAATAATTTATTACTTTATCGCCTATTTATTATTAGTGTTTCGTCGTTGTGAAATTTATTTTAAAGTTTTCAATTTCTTTTGCGAACTTTAATTTTCATATATATGTTTAGGAGGCGTACGCTCTTATAACATAAGTCATGACTTGTGCTCGTAAGTGCTATTTTAATAAAGCAGCTAGCTACTCTTTATTAAAGTGTTCTTATCTCTTTAAGTGGAGTATAAGCCCGTGTGGTTACCTCTATTTAAATTGGTTTGGCTATCTATTTACGAACTTTTTCTTCTTCGTTTCTTTTCTAAAAATATTTATGTATGGTCGGATTTATTCTTTTATAATTTTACGTAAATATTTATTCCTGCTTCTTTTACAAAATTACCTATAGTTTATTGTGCAAAAGTTTTTACCTTAAACTTTCTAATACTTGTCTTTGGTTCTTTCACATTTTATAAAATGATTGTTGTTACCGTGCTTCTTTACTGTACAACTCTTTTGGTCTTCCAAAATAAAATATATATTATTTGAGTTATAAAATTTTATACCTGCAAAGTTGTTTAGTTCTTAACTAAAATCCATCGATTTTTGTATTCTTAATGTTCTTTATCTAGAGTATTTTCTTTGGATCTCTTGGTTGTTTTGAAGTTTCGAGGACGAAACTCTTTTAAGGGGGAGTGATTGTAACACCCCGTAATTTTCAACCTTTATTTTTGGTGTTTGTTTACATTAAAATGATATTTTTTGTAAAAATAGATAATTTATTATTTAGATTATTTTGGGTGTGTTGTGAAAATGTGTATATATTTATATGTTGTGATATATTTATATATATTTATTTTAAGTTGTTAGTTATTTATTTAGGCGTTTAGGATGCAGTTTTATCGCGTAGCGTTTTTGTAACGTTGTTGGACCGACTTGGGTGATGAAATATTGCATCACGTGTGGCATATCATGCTGGCCGAAAATCAGCAACTATGGAGTGGAGGATGAAGAGTTTTTGTGCTTATTAAGCTAACTTTTGAATATCTTGTAACCGCTCATTTAATTCCCCATTAACTCACCTTTATAATCACCCTTTAAACCATTGCTTAATGAGGTTATTAATCAGGTTTTTGCTGCATTACCCTTAGAGAGGAAGAGAAAGAGTTCTTCTCTCTTCTCAGATTTTCGTCCATTTTTGCACACCTATTTTGTTTGCATCATATCTCCTTCGTTTCTTATCCTAATTGGACGTGTGAGTAGTCAAAATCCATCTACTCGGAAAGATCTTGCTCGTGGTACAATTTGTTTTTGAAGAAAGGAAAAGACGTGACTGCAGTTTTCGTTTCAATCAGGCGAGTCATCCGGTTTTCATTTTCTGTCACACCTTCGCGTAAATGTCTATCACCGGAGATCTAACCGTTGGATCGTCCTCAAATTTGGACAGCAAGTTTATAACATCTTGGAATTCACTTTGACTGGAGAGATTTGGAATTTGATCTTTCAATAGACGGAAATCATGGTCGGAACAGAGCAGTACGAAATAAGAGTTTTCAACGTTCATGAAGAAAACGCTTAGTGACTTGTTGCTACAATTATCGTTCATGGAGGAATTGGATTGGTCGCATATTTTTCGAATCCCATTAGACTCAGCTCTCCTCCCGACGTTCCAGGTAACTAGTAGTTATCTTAGAACGATAGAGATTAGAGTATTTTTCGGTATTAGATTATTACGCTATGAAATTGTTTAAAATAATTTTTGAATGAAATAATTGATGAAATTTGACGTGAATATACTTGAGGCATGCTGTATGAATATTGTGTACAGAAAAATAATTTTCGTCTGAGTTTTAGTATTTACTCGATTTATTTGGTATTTTGTGCGTTTTTGGCTTAATTGCAAAATAATTATTGAACGAAATTTAAAATTGCTGAAATTATTTTTCGTGAATCATGTTATATGTCTAGTATGTATTTCATGCCTTGGAATAATTTTTGCCTACTGTTTACAGGTTTATTTAATTGGTTTATCTGTTTTTGCATTTTCGTGTCTGTCAGTATATAAATTGTGAAAATTATTTCTGGAGGCCGAAAAATTCATTTCTTTCTATATTATGTATTACCGTGAGTTTATATATGTTATGTGAATTGTTGGTAATTTTTGGGCGTTTATTTTTATTTTAATTATTATATTGGCTTTATTGAGTATTCTGTAAATGAACGTTTAAAAATACTTTTAGAGTCCTAAAATTAGAAATAAAATTTGTACCATGTCACTAGAGCCATAATGGTCGTATGATAATTTTTTTGTTATTTTACTGATCGTTCTTATTAGTTTAATAATTATTATTGTGTTTTTGTTATGAGTTTGAGGATATTCTTTTTAATTATTTAAGGGCTTGTTAATCAGAAATAATTTGTGACCTTTTATGTTCTTGGAAGCTGGTGTTTAGAAGGTTACTGTGAGCATTATTGAGTATCATTATGTTTACGTTTGGTTTATGTAAAAATGATTAGTCGTGTACGCTTCATTTATTTAATAAGCCTTGGAGTTAATTGGTGATGTTATTTGATATGATGCATTTCTGATTGAAATGTTAGTGCTGTAAAAACTATTTCATTATCATTGTTGATGCTTAGTGATGTTCAAAGTATTGTGGTTGGAGATATTTGTTGTAAGTTTGTAAGTTACTACTTTGAGGATTTTTGAAGAATTACTTTTGATGAATTATGGGTATAAGGCCGGGTGGCATCCATTTTGACGAATATTTTTGAGCTGAATGATGCTTTGATGATATTTATGAAATATGATTTTATTTTTGAGATAAAAACATCCGGTGGGATAGATTTAGTCCCCGGTGAAGAACATGCCAACCACCTGGTTTGCGAACTAGGGGTAAACCTGGGTTAATTGTTGTCGTCCGAGAGGTCAGGGAGTTCTGCGTGTTCTACCCTGCATCGGGAGTTTGACCATTCTTAGACACAGGCAGTGGGGAACGTAAGCCCATAGACTGACCTGGAGATTGCGATCTGACAAACCTTAGGAAGTGAATTGCGATTCACTGGCGTTCGGTTTCTGACTCAATCACTTGTTTTACCTATACTTTTATTTTTATAAAGTACTCTTGAGATGATTTGTTTATTTTTATCCAATTCACTTGCTATTTATTATTCATTTGCGTTACTTGTGAGTTATATGGTAGTGGATGTATATTGTAGTTGACTTGACTTTATTCTTTCCTTTCTTACTAATCTATGTCTGGAATAGACTTTAATTTCTTTTGTTCTGGGAGAACTGCTAGTTACTCCCCACTGATTGTGGATGTTTGTTGTATATTTTGCTGGTTTTGTTGATAGAAATCTTCTTTGGTTTTGGGCTCGGGTTGAGATGCGAGAATGAAATGATAGTTGTTTTAGGCCGAGACTGCTAGTTAGACTTCTCATTTGGAATATTCTGAATTAGTTATTTATTGATATTATTTATTTAAGTTGGTTTTCTAACATTGTTATTTAAATACCTTTGTATTAGAAGTGGCATTCCCAGAAGACGATGTTTCCGCCATCGTCCTATAATACTATTATTATATCTTTCTTTTTCCGCTTTGAATTTCTGGGGTGTTACAACCAGCACCCCTCCCCATCGGCGTCGCTTCACTACCGCCTTATCCGTCGCATCTTCCTCGCTCGCACTTCATCTCTATAAACACATAATCGTGTCTCCCCATTTAAGGGCCCAATGATAAGACATACCACGGTCTTAATTGGTCCGACCCAAATTTTAAAAGTGTTAAAGCGTATTTTAATGATCCAAAATCGTATTTTGAGTCCAACTCTTTGAAAAAGCCCATTTAATTATTCATGATAATTAATTGATTTATTTTAAATAAAATAAATTTTTTCAAAGATATTTTTATAATTAAAATCTAAATTTATCCCGTAAAATCATATTTCCGAACTTAAAAGATAAAAGAAAATCGTTAAAACGCATTTTATAAAAGTGTTGTCAAAGCGTGTCAAACATACCACGGTCTTCCTCGCTCGCACCATCGTGCGTCAGGCGCGCCATTGTCCAACTGTATCAGGCACACCAATTTGTGCCTAACACGTGGCATTATGTGTCACATAGAGTCACGCGCTTGGCGCACTCCTCCACGTGACGCGCAATGTTCTTTTCTATCTTTTTCCAAAGCGTGTGCTACGTGTACGCAACTGATTGGGCGTGTCGCGTCAGGCGCACCAATCTGCGCTTGACACGTGTGATTGTGCGTCACACAGGGTGCTGCCCCTGGCGCACCCAGCGTGTGACGCGCAGTTTCAGTTTTCCTATAAATAGGCTTTGATTTTCCGAATTAAAATACGGTTTTTCTCATATAAACATTACAACTTTACACTTCGGACTCTCTACAAAACTCATACTTTCATACTTTTCAACACAAAAGCATCTACAAACAAATACTTTAAGACATTCATATTATCAGGCTTGACGATTGCTCGTCCCGAAGGTTATCAATCTCTCAGGCCTAAGCCACGGTATAATCCTAAGGGTACTTGAATAAATTTATTTTTATATTGAAGTTACTAATTGTTTTTTTATGAAGTAGATCTTTAATATAAAAATCGTTCCTTTGTACATTCTAATCTCTACTCTTTCTTTTTATTATTATATGCTTACATGATTGTCCGGTTTATGCTTTCATCACCACATATATTATTTTTGTTAATCAAGACCTAAAGAATTGTTATAATATTAATCAGTTAATTTGGACAACCTGTTAGGTTCCCCGTAATTTTGATTACTTAATATCACTAAAAAATAGTCTTTTTTATGTGTTTCGTGAACCAACTAGACTTAAAATATTTTTAGGGCGCATGAAAATATTATTTGGTTATTCTATTGCATAAAAATTGACATGAATCGATATTTAGTAGATGCCACCAATGGGTGAATATGGTTCATTATGACCGTATTCGTTCCCTCACCCCCGAACACAATTTTTGGTTTATTGACCATGTATGGAGTTAGGACAAGGAAATCTACATTAGATAAGTCCCTAATTTGTCCCTATGGTTTCCCAATATCCAATTAGGTTTATGAGTCTTCCTTTAAAGACTTGTTGGCGACTTCGAAAACATTTTCAATAAAACCTTAACAATGGGGTAGTCAAATACGCGCTCACACCGCGTAGGCGAAATAAAAAAAACGCCTATAATTTGGTGGCTTCATTGGGGAGGATTTTAAAAAAATTAATTTTCTAAAATGAGTGGGTGAAACTCGAAAAATACGATTCATATTCTTTTTATGCTTTAGAATGACATACAGTTTTGCATATGCATGGCTATTGGTTAAGCCACCACAAGGACAATCTACCTTGCCTCATTCGCGCATGTTCTATGCATGAGGCCACCCCCGGATGGGGGAGGGGGTTGTGCTTTGTTCTTCGAAAAAGCTTCATGAGCGATAGTTTTGGATCTTAGTCATAAGCAAACCTACCCAACCATGACATTGTTCTCTTGTTCCTGACTTGAGATTTGGAGTGCGTCTTACACGTGGCCACCTCTTTAAGTAGAGGTACGAAGCGTGGGATCAATCTCTTAGTCATGGACCCTTTTCAGACTTAACCTAAACTTGACCATAGTTTCAAACTGAGAACTGGACTTTAGGTTGGAACTTTTGCATCCATGTTACATGACATTTGCTTGTGATTGCAATTTTACATGTTATTAACTTGTCAAATTGTCATTATTATGCGTCTACCTAAATTCGCGTCTCAAAAACAAATAAAAAGATAGGCAATTGGCCAAAACATCGTCTAAATCCCCGAAAAACATGTCCGGGAGCAGTGCGCGAAGCGTATTAAGTTGCGCCTGGCGCACCACTCCCGCGCCAGAAGCACTTCTGTGTAACGTGCGCAACAATTCTGCGTGGCACGCAGTCTTTGCATCGCATGCTTTTCGTCGATTTAGTTAACGTGGTGGTCGATCCAATGTTCGGTCGGTCTGTGTTCGCGTAAAAGCATGGTGATTCTAGGGCTCTCTCCTAATTCAAAAAAAATTAGTCTTTTCATGCAAGGTCGAGTCTGTCCTAAAAAATGAGTGCATCTAGAAAATGGTCACGGTAGAGTCAATTGTCATGCATGTCTACCTTCTCCCTGCTACCCAACTAATATTCCCTATTAATTATACCCAATCATATTCAACCAATTTAAAAAAACTTACATCTTTCAAAATCAATCCTACACCCATGTCTATTCTACCTTTTTCAAAAAGCATTTACTAATCATCATCATACAAGACATTTAAAAAAATATTTTCAAAATTGATATTTTCCTAACAAAAGATAAAAACAAGGGGTGCCTTTAAAAAACGAATTTCGTAAATTCTGAGCCCAATCCAAACACCTTCATTCAATACAAGCCAATCAACCCAATTCACTTGCATTCATTCTAGGCCCATATGCATTAGATTCCATTTTACATTCATCCTCGGCCCATCTAAATTTGAGTCCATGCATTCCACTAGCATGAGAGTCCATCTTAGGCCCATATAAGTATAGTTCATGTCAAAATCTAGACCCATTTGCATCTTTACGTGAACCCTAGTCTATGTCAAGCCTAGTCTAAGTCTAATCCCAGTCCATTTCAATCTAAGTCTAAACCTAGTCCATTTTAATGTCAAGCCCATGTACATCTCCAAGTCTAACTTCAAACCAATATAGGACTAAGTCCAAAATCAGGTCCATATAAGGCCCAATTCATATCCTAAGTCTAGTCAAATCCAATTCTAAGCCCATATAGAACGAAGTCCAAATTCTAAAACTCAAAACCTCTAAACCTAGCGAAGCTAGCACTTCTTAAAGTCCATAAAGGCAAATCCTAAGTTTAGCGAAGCTCCTCACCCTTTAAGACCATAATGGCACCTCTTAGACTTAGCTAAGCTAGCCATCCCAAGACCATAAAGGCACCCCTTGTGTTTAGCGAGGCTACTCACCTTTAAGACCATAACGACAACTTATGACTTAGCGAAGCTAGTCATCCCCAATACCATAAAGGCACCCCTTGAGTTTAGCGAAGCTACTCAACCTTTAAGACTATAATGGCACCCTTTGACCTAGCGAAGCTAGTCATCCCTAAGACCATAAAAGCACCCTTTGAGTTTAGCGAGGCTACTCACCTTTAAAGACTATAATGGCATCCTTTTGACCTAGCGAAGTGAGTAACCCCTAAGACCATATAGACATCCTTCGAGTTTAGTGAAGCTACTCCTGCCTTCCATCTATAGCATCCCAAATAAGTCCATAATGGCCCGAAACCTTTGAGTCTAACGAAGTTAGTCCATCTTTGATCCATAACAACCCAAAATCATCGAGTCTCACGAAGCCAATCACCCCTAAGTCTAGCGAAGCTAGCATTTCCTATGTCCACAAAGGTAATCCTTTTGAGTTGCTAGTCTGCTTGCAAGTTCAAAGTCTAGTCCAGTCTGGTTGCATAGTTCAGTACATATCTGCATATGCATACAGTTAGGCCCATGCCAGCATCATGGTCAAACCCATACTAGTATGAAACCCATAACCATTTCTAATTCTCCATTTCAAAATCATTTTCCATTCCCATTTCCCGTTTCTAATTTTCATTTTCCATTTCTCATTTTTTGGCCTTAATAAATGATCAGCCCAATATCACAAGAGAATCACCCTATTCGCTAGACAGGTGGCATCAGTGGGTCCCACTTGAGCGTTGACCTAATTTCAGGAGCTTGGGGATCCCCCAACAGGCTGAAATGATGGTTAACTTAAAAAGATAACATAGCCATCTATCGCAAGAAAGACCCATCCCATCAATGTTACCTGTCTAGGAATTCCCAATGGTATAAATAGCACCAGTCTCATCAATGAACATGTATTTAATTCTAACCTACCAAAAGCTAGAGCATCTCTCTCGACATTGATTACTTTTATCTCTACCTCAATCACATCTGACTTGAGCGTCGGAGGGGCGATCCAGGAACAACCCCCGGGGTAGTCTAACCTTGTTTTGCAGGATTCCGGCGTAAGGACAAAAGAGCTCAGGCGAACGTTCTTGGGCCCACATCAAATCTCCCAACCTATTACAATCCTTAATTTCTTTTCAGAAATAGTTTGATGAGGAAGTTAAACACAAAGTTACTTCGCCACCACTCAGTAAGATTCACTTTCGTTGTTACTCAGCAATGGCTCCAACCAAGAACACTCGCTCCAGACCCCAGACATCAGCACAAGCTCATAGGTCTGGACAAGCTCAGCAGTCCAGACGAGCACCTTCACCTCCTCCTCATCATACCCCCACGGTACAAACCATAGACCGCGAGGGAGAACAATTTAATGAGAATAGACCTACACCCTTCAATCAGTTGCAACAAGTTGACCCCCAACCCATATCCACAACAGATATCACCCTGTTAGCTGCTCAACTCTAGCAGACCCTGCAGCGTAGCCAAATGGAAATGTCGGCCAACCTGCAGGGGCACCCACAACAAAAACCCAAGGAGCAAGCTTTGATTCCCTCCCTTAGAGAAGAAAACATCCACCGCTCTGCCCATGGTCAGCCTAGCTGGCAACGATCTGGAGCGAGGGAATACATCCAACACGATCGGCAAATATCTAGGCAGGGAGAAGAGGAACGTCATCTGTCTAAGGGAAGATCCGCTCGGAAGGGGGAGGAGGCCCATGTGTCTAAATCACCAAGGGGCAATGTCGGGCAGAAGCCCAACGACGCTCGACATTTCCTCAAGGATAAGCGCCTCAGCAAAGGGTATGATGAGAGGCACATCCTCGATAGAAAGGCCGCTCAGCGGGAAGGACATGGTGACTCCGCCCAGTCTAAACCTGCTCGAATTAATAGTGGCGCCCTCAAATTCATGGTCCCATTCAGTCAAGCAATCTAGGAGGCACCCAGTCAGGGAAAAATTAAAACGCCCGTCATTGAACCATTCGCGGGCCTAACAGACCCGGACGATCATATGGCCACATACAAAGCTCAGATGAGCGTCCTAACCGGTTGTGAGGCTACTTGGTGTCGATTCTTTCCCACAACATTGAAGGGACTGGCTCTGAACTGGTTTCAAGAGCTTCCTGCCAGAATCATAACTGATTTCTCGGTATTAGAAGACCTATTCATTCATCAGTTTGTTGCCGGAAAAAGGTAGAAGAAAACGAGCCTCCATCTGATGGCGGTCAGACAAGAGAAGAATGAAAGTCTAGCCGACTACATTAAAAGGTTCAATGAAGAATCACTGAAAGTTTCAGATTTACAAGATGCGGTTGCGTTCGCCGCCCTGATGTCTGGGCTTCAACTCAGTCGGTTGAGATGGTCCTTGGCACACAGAGAGGTTAAAACTTTCTCTGAAGTAATGAGCAAGACTGAAAGGTTCATCCAGGCGACAGACATATGTCGCCACTCAGATGACGAGAGCAAGAAGAGAAAAGAAGAAGGAAATTACAAGGACCAGCCGAAACACCAAAAAACGGGAGGTCGGTCAGACAGATCCAATGACCATGGCAATGACCCCCGGTTCAACAAGAATAGGATGGAGATATACTTGGACATCAAGGACAAGTCAATGCTCCCCAGGCCTCACCCAATCAAAACCTCATCCGCTTAGCGGGACAAGAGTCAATGGTGCGAGTACCATAAGGAGTGTGGTCACACCACCAAAGACTGCATAGACTTGAAGAAATCCCTCGACAACCAAGTGGATCAGGGAAAACTAAACTGCTACCTCAAGCACTCGAGTGAAGAAAAGGGGAAATAGAAAGTAGGTCAGTCGAATAGTGGGACACAGAAGGATTCATTGGGGTCATAGCGGGTGGCTTCGTATTAGGAGGCCTAACCGGCCGATCACACAACGCCCACCTACAGATTCTCAAGCACCAGTGCTAGACGTCCACCACCCCCAACCTGACTGCCCCGCAATGACCTTTGGGGAGTCCAATCAGACCCTCCACACGCCACATGATGACCCTTTGGTGATCGAACTGAAAGTGGCCAACACAAGAGTCAAAAGAGTGTTAGTCGATAGCAGATCATCAGCGGACATAATCACTTTGGAGTGCCTTAGAAAGTTGAAGTACAACGAATAGGATGTCACCCCTCTGAATCAGCCACTCATAGGCTTCAGGGGAAACTCGGTGCATCTAATCGGATCAATAAAGCTGCCTACTCGGATGGGAGAAAAAGGCAAGGGAAGAAGCCTACTGATTGAATTCCTAGTAGTGGACATCCCCCTGCTATATAATATTATAATGGGAAGGCCAACTCTAAACAAGGTGAAAGCCGCAATCTTGATCTACCATTCGAAACCGACGAAGGAACGGTCGGAAAGATTCAAGGAGACCAGCAAGCAGCAAGAAAGTGTTATGTAAACAGTTAAGGTCGACGTCCAAGAGGACTCGAAAAAGAGAAAGTGAGAAGAGAATCAGCCGGCGAGTGGCCTCGGGGTTTACATTACTGAGAACCCCAAGCAGTACGAGCGCCCTCAGCCAGCCGAAGACGATGAAGAGGTCTTCATTGGCAAGGAACTCAGTCGGACACTGAGGGTAGGCAAAGCCACGAAACCTCAAGTAAAAGAGGAGATCATTCAGGTACTCACCGAGTACAAAGACGTCTTTGCTTATGAAGCTTCAAAGATGGCCGGACTTGACCCCAAGATCATGTGCCACGAACTCAATATCAAAGAGGGCTTCAAGCCAATAAAGCAAAAGCTGAAGCACCAGGGTCCCGAGAGGAACGCTGCAGCCGCTGCTGAGGTTAAAGAGTTGCTTGAGGCAGGTTTCATAGAAGAAGGCTAGTACTCGGAATGGTTGGCCAATGTAGTATTGGTCAAAAAGTCAAGTGGGGCATGGAGGATATGCATAGATTTCATAGACCTGAACAAGGCATGTCCAAAAGATAATCACCCCTTGCCCAAGATCGATAGGCTTGTCGACTCAACTGCGGGGCATGCCCTCTTAAGCTTCATGAATGCCAATGTCGGGTACCATCAAATCCCAATGGCGAAGCACGACCGAGTCCATATCGCCTTCGTCACAAACCAAGGCGTGTACGGTTACAAGATGATGCCATTCAGACTCAAGAACGCAGGGGCTACGTATCAACAAACAATAAACAAAATCTTCAACGACCAGCTTGGTCGGAATATTGAACTATATGTTGACGACATGATCGTTAAGAGCAAAGCCCAAGGGGATCACCCCTCAGACCTAAAGGATACCCTCGGAACCTTAAGGCGATTCCGTATGATGTTGAACCCGAAAAAATGCATCTTCGGAGTAAATGGGGGGAAGTGCCTCGGATTCCTGGTGGAAGAAAGAGGAATCGAGGCCAACCCAAATAAAATCAAAGCAGTAATGAAGATGAAATCCCCCCGGAACGTAAAAGAGGTACAACGGCTAATTGGCTGTTTGGCGGCCCTCGGACGCTTCCTCTCCAGGTCGGCCTACAAAAGCCTTCATTTTTTTAAGGCTTTGAAAAGAAAAGAGTTCGCTTAGGATGAAGAAGCTGAACAAGCCTTCGCTTCCCTCAAAACGCACCTATTAACTAACCCAAAGTTAATCTCCCCCTTCCCAGCGAAAACCTTGTTCATATCCCTGGCTGTCTCAAAATACGCTCTCAGTGCCGTTCTAGTAGCCGAGAGAGAAGAAAAACAACACCCAGTCTATTTCAGAAGCAACGCCTTCAGGGGGGCAGAGGCTTAATATAGCGAAGTAGAGAAGATGGTCTTCGCCCTAGTGATGGCTAGTCAAAAGTTGAAACCCTACTTCCAATCCAGTCCCATCAAGGTCCTTACCGGACAGCCCCTCAGAAAGCTGATTGAGAACTGCAACCACTCAAGTCGGATGACAGACTGGGCAGACCAGCTTGCGGACTTTAGGCTAGATTATGAGCCAAGAAGGGCCATCAAAGCCCAGGCCTTGGCAGACTTTATAATAGAGTGCACCACCAGGCCTCTAGTCGGCGAACAAGATAGCTGGGAGTTGCAGGTAAACGAGTCATCCACCAAAACAGGGTGTGGAGCCAGCCTAGTAATTAAGCCCCCGGTCGGAGAGAAAATGGAGTATGCCATTAAGCTTAAGTTCTTGGGATCAAACAACGAGGCGGAATATGAAGCGCTCACACTCGGACTCGAACTTTGCATCCTTGCTAGAGCCACGTCTATTAAAGCAAAATCCGACTCACAACTCATAGTGGGCAAGGTGCCGGGTGAATACGAGGCAAAAGAAGATAACATGAGAATGTACTTGGCCAAAACCCAACAATTAATCAAAAAGTCGGCCTAATTAAGCATCACTCACATACCCAGGTCGGAAAACCAACAAGCCAACGTACTGGCTCGGATCGCAAGCTCAGCGGAAGGGTCAACCCCTCAGACCATCATATGGGAGGTACTACATCAGCCAAGTATCATCGCCAAAGAGCAGTTGAAGTTGAATCGGACATCCACATGGATTGGAGAAGTGGTTTAGTATATGAGGGATGGGATATTACCCGAGGACAACAAAGAAGCCGAGCGGGTCAAGCACAAATCAGGATGGTTCCTATGGCACGAAGACCAGTTCTACAAAAAGTCCTTCACCCGCCCTCTGCTCAAGTGTGTAACCCTGAAGAAGGGGATTACATCCTAAGGGAAATCCACCAAGGAGCCTGTGGAAGTCACCAAGGGAGAAGGACAATAGCTGGAAAAGCCCTCAGAGCCTGTTACTACTGGCCGACTCTGAAATCAAACACACAAGAGTTATGCAAGAGGTGTCCCTCTTGCTAGATCCACTCGGACATCCCCAGAGCTCCAACTACTCCTCTGACCACAATCCAAGCGGTCCTTCCATTTGACAAATGGGGTATGGATCTCCTCTGCCCATTCCCCCAGCCTCAGGCCAACAGAAGTTCCTAATAGTCGCAATCGACTATTTCACTAAGTGAACGGAGGCCGAGCCGCTCTCTTGAATAACCGATAAAGGGGAGTCAGGAGTTCATATGGAGGAACATTATCACCGATTCGGAGTACCAAGGGCATTGGTATCGACAACGGGCGACGGATTCGATAGCGGCCTCACTCGGGATTATTGTGCTCGATTCGGTATACGGACCAAGTTTTCCGCAAAGATCGAGACCGTAGACCAACGGACAGAGCCGAGTCGGCTAGAACAAGATCGTCCTCAAAGGAATCAAAAAATTCTTGGAGGACGCTAAAGGAGCGTGGGTCGATGACTTACCGGGAGTCCTTTGGTCAGCTCAGACTACTACTAAAGAAGTGACGAGACATTCTCCCTTCAACCTTGTATACGGGAGTGAGGCGGTCCTCCCAGTAGAGGTCGGCATCCCCTCACCCTGAATGACCTTCTACGAGTTCGAACAGAACGAAGAAGAGATGCCCGTCTACTTGGATCTACTACCAGAAACCAGGGGTAACGCGCTGGTGAAGTCTATTCGGTACAAGCAATAAATCACTCGGTAGTTCAACCGCCGAGTCAAAGCCAGACCAATTCGGCTCGGCGACTCGGTAGTTCGGAAAGTGGAGGCCACAAGACTTGCACACCTCAAAAGGAAGTTGGGACCTAACTGGGATTGGAATCCCCGGAAGGTGTTTCCCTAGCCCGAACCTGGAATGCGGATAACTTGAAAAGATTCTATGTATAGTGTTCGTTACTTGCAATAGGGGCATAATATGTAATAGCTCAGCACATTTTGTAACTAGTCGGACTACTAGACTTAACCACTCCTCAATGCAGTTCGGCACATTTTGTACTTAATCAAATTCGAAGACTTAACCAGTCAAAATAAGCTACTCGCAAATTCGATAAATGACTTAACCAGTCGGGTTGCAATGACTTAACCAGTGGCATGAAATGGAGTTACAATCAACAGTTTGTAACTTAACGAGTTATTCAAGAAAAGAGGCAATCAATCGGATAAAATAAGTCAGTCGGACAATATTGCAAAAAACAAACACAAATGAAAATAAAGAAGCACCAAACTTTCATTACTTAGCCAAAATCAGAAGTTTACAAAACAAGCCGAGCCATAACAACAGCTAGCAGAAAAAGGCAAATAACAGCTGAGTACAAAAGTCAAAGAAGTAGGGGGGAATATCGGAGACGCCTCGAGCATTTTCAGCGCCCTCGTCGTCATCATCATCAATCTCGTCCTCATCCTTATCATCATCATCATCAACCTCGGCCTTGACCTTGGCGGCTTCTTCTAGGTGCACCTGACAACGAATCTCAGCGACCTCAGCATCATAGACCTCTTAGTACTTAGACCAGATGTCGTTCCAGGCAACAGAGGGATGAGACGCGGCTAACACCCCCCTTAGCCGCTCCAAGGCTTCGTCCTCACCCATTTGATGAGCCTTGTGGCCCAAGTCGGCATTGTAGTTAATACAAGCCTAGGTTGTCTGCCACTCAGTGTACAACTGCTTCCCCGACTGAGCCGCTCTCTCATCGGCCCGAGCCGCTTTCTCCATAATCGCCTCCAACTTGCCTTGGGCGACGGTCAAGTCAAGCTGAGCTTGGCCAGCTTGGCCTCAGCATCGCCCTTAGAAGTGAGAGCGAAATCGCGGGCAAGGGCGAAATCGGCCTTCTCCTTCTTCCAGCCATCCCGCTCGGCTTGGAAGTCATGTTGGTCCTTCTCTATGGCCTTCAGGGCATCATCGAGCTTCGACTCGGCAATCTGCTTGGCCTCCTTGGCGTCATAGAGCTCGGTAAAATGCTTTTTTACATTTTCCCTCAACTTCTCCACCTCACCTTGTATAGCCTGTCGGTTCTGAGCGATATTTGTCATCCGGATGAAGAACTGCCAAACGAAAAAGAGTTAGAATCATAACAAGAGATAACGGACAAAGCCGAAAAAGATCAGGAAATAACTTACGTCGAGCCAAGAGAGGTAGAGCTCATTGGTTTCATAATTCCCAAGGGAAGAGTTGATGTGCTCCCGGTCGGTTGGCGTGTAGAGGACCTTGAGAGCCTTATTCACCCTCTTGTTCTTATCTGAGCGACGGAGCTCGGCGAATGGAATAGGGGAGGGCGCTTCGACGACAGGACCTCCTACCACAGTACCACCTGTTCGGAAGTAAGCACTAGTAGAATAATTGCTTATTGCTGCGGTCATTAAATGGCCTATTGCGGCGGTTTTCGCCGCGCAGCAATTAAGGGCGCAGCAATAGGTAATTACCTATTGCTGCGGTTTTTAACCGCAGCAATAGGCCAATATATTCTTTGCGGTTCCTACCCAAAACCGCGAACAATATATTACTATTCTATTGCTGCGGTTTCTAGCCAAAACCGCGCAGAGATATATATTTTTAATTAAAAAATGAAGTCTATTGCTGCGGTTTTTGGTAGGACCCGCAGTAATAGGTACTGGTACAGGTAAAAAAAAAATTTTTTTTTTTACTCTTTGCCATTAAATTTGAAAGGAAAAAATGCAAGAAAAAAATAAACACACACAAATTAAAAGTAATAATAAAGTATGCTTATACAAAAACATAAAAGATACAAAAAAATCTAACTACAAAAATGAAAGAAAACAAAAAAAGTAATTCAACAATTTCACCAAATCTTATTGACATATTCATTGAAAAGACTCATTCATGAAAATAAAAGAAGTTGAGTACATTTTTTCTCCAGATCTCACATTTAAAAAATTAAAAAAAGTAAAAAAAAAAAAAAAAAAAGGAATTGAGTGATGGACTAAACTCGCGCGGTGCCTCTTGCTCCAGTTTCCTTGATCCGCTTCTCTCTCCTTCGAACTCTAAAAAAGCTGAAAAATTGAAAATCAATTACATTTGAACTAAAGACGAAATGAAATTAAATCTTGAACTACAAAACAAAAAAAAATTAAATGTAATCAGATCTGCAATTTGTTGTAGGTAACAATCCTAACAATATTTGTTTCAAACTCGAATAGAAAATCAAAGAGATGGAGGAATTGCGAAGAAGCATCAATGGAGGAATCGCGAAGAAGCATCAATGGAGGAATCGCGAAGAAGAGTCGCGAGTGATGAAGGGCTTATCTAATAAATAATCTTCTAAGACCAAGCACCACACAAGCGATGAAAGGCAACCAACGCAGCAGAACTTCACAGCATCACATTAAACTTGATAAGAATAAGGAGATGGAAATACCCATAAAGCAACATGTTAAACTCAGCCCCACAAGTTCTGTAAAGAAACGAATAACAAAAAAAAGGTTCTAATACCAAATAATCATTAGCTGATATGCTCTAGAGATCGATCGCGAGTGGCATTCGTTGAGGAATCGCGAAGAAGAGTCGTGAGTGATCGGCGAGACGATCGAAGAAGAAGACGAGAGGAGGAGGAAGACGACGAGAGGAGTGAGCGCGATCTGCGGGAGGAGAGAGAAAGGAGAAAAAGCAATTTTGAAATGAAAAAGTTGAATGCAAGTGTCCCAAACCCTAGCGCCTCTTATATGAAATAAATGAGGATATTCTTTGCGGTTTTTTGTAAAAAACGTGACAATATATTAAAATATTATTTTTTAATATTATTTTTAATATATTCTTTGCGGTTTTTACAAAAACCAAAGAATATGTCTGGTCTTTTCAAAAATTTCCCGTTGAAACCATATTCTTTGCGGTTTTTGTAAAAACCGCAGCAATATATTAAAATATTATTTTTTTAATATTATTTTAATATATTACTACGGTTTCGGCCAAAAACCGCAAAGTAATATGTCCGGTCAAAAAGTCAAATTTTTTTCAAAAATTTCGATTGAAACCATATTCTTTGCGGTTTTTGGCGAAACCGCAAACAATATCTTTATTTATATTTTACCTTTTCTTTTTACGTGATATATTGCTGCGTATGGGTAAAATCGCAGCAATACCACCGCAGCAATAAGCAATTATTCTACTAGTGAAGGGACCGAGGAGTATACTCGGGACTTTCCAAAGGCTGTAAGTCGGAAGAGTGCATGGAGAAGCCAGACCCGCCAACCCCCTCGGATGAGCCTGTTGTGGGGTGGTGAGGGCTAAGCACCTTGGTTGGCTTGACTGACTTGGCCTTCTTGGCCTCCTCCCGCTTGGCCCTAGCCTTGGCCAAGGCCTTCTCCGTCTGAACAACTTTGTCGGTCGAGCGCTCTTTCCTCTTCTTCAGCTTCGGCTTTACAGGGTCCTTAAACATGAAAAAGTTTGCATAATTCAAGGATAAATGCAAAGCTCCCGAGTAACAAACACGGGTCGGTATAACATACCTTTGGGGCAGTAGGCTTTTGCATAACCTTAGCCGCAATCTTAGCTCTAAATCTGACCGCCTTCATAGCAGCAGAGTTAAGTTTATCGGCCATTTGAGGATCCGACTCGGTCAAATAGGCGCGACAATGATTTGCAAAGCCAAAAGAGTTAGTAAAAAAATGAAAACATAAACAACAAATTCGACCGCAAACCGGAACCCCCTCGCCGGATTACCCTTCGAAAAGGCCGGGCTTAGGCCCATAGCATAAAGGAAATGCTCATTCCTGAAGAGGTGACAGCTAGGTAGCCAATTGCCAGCCACGAACACTTCACCCCCATTGAAGATTTTGGACTCGATTTGCATATAGCATGCCGCCACAGCCTCCTCATCACTAAGGTCTAGGACCTGAAAGTTCAGCTCAAAGCGTGGCTCGACCTCCGGGCGTACCGTCGGAACTCCCCAATCTCCGCCATAATACACAAAGGCGAACTCCCTTCAGAAGCCCTTTTGAAAAGTGGGTAGGTTGGTCACATTACGGTATCCCCTTCGGACTTGGAAGCTCCACCAGCCCGGGCTGTTGTCTCCGGCCATCATCTCAACCAACTTGTACATATTCATCCACAAGGTGAGGGTCGGCTCAACCCCTAACACCTCGCAGAGTGACTGAACTGCATTGATGCCTCCCCTTGGGCGAGATTTGGCAAAGTGATAATTTATAGGAGTTAAAAATCTCCTTGACGAACGGAGTAAGGGGAAACCGAAGCCTCATATCCATGGCCTTGTAATAGACGGTCGTACACCCCGAGGGCGGGGTCAGAATTGTATGGAAGACCTCCGTTTGGACCAAGTGGAAGGGGTCCTTTATCTGATACTTAGTGCTGGTGCCTCGGAGATCCTCTCGAAGCGCTTTCATCAAGGTATGAAGGGGGAAGAAAGTGTAAGGACCTTCCTTCGGATCCAGATCCGGATACTCCGGCTGACCTAAAGTCGACGTTTCTCCTTCATCCCTCGGCATGGCTACCCTAACTACACCATCAGACAAGTACATGTCTAAGTAACTCCTCGAGGGGGGATAGGCTAGGGACACCTCCCAGGGGTAAGGAATGATGGCCTCGGCCTCTTCCTCCACAAAAGACGAGGAACTCGGCAAAGAGACAGCGTCGGGGACAGCCGAGGGTCGGGACAACTAACTTTAGTTGACACCAACGTTATTCCTACCCCCCTCGGACTAATCTCCCCTCGAGGGAGGTGAGGATGGGGGGATCACCAACTCGGACGAATCTCCCATTATTTATGAACAATGGAGTCGGCCGAGATTTATTAAAGAAAAGAACAAGAAACCTAAAAGAGAGTCAGCAGCGTACCTGGTCGGGCGAGGAAAACCCGCTGAATGAGAAAAACTTGGAGAGAAGTGGAGAACTTGTAGCAAACTTTGGATAATTTGAGAGAGGAGACATGAGCAAATGATTTCAAAGTGTCTCCTCACCCATATATATAGGTGCACCTCGGGGAACGCGCCACGACAACCTCCCCGCGTTGTCTAAATGGGATTTTTAGGGACGCCCAACTGGACCTACTCAGCCGATTCCCTAAAAACCTAGGAAGGCGAAATGTCAATACTCGGAGCCCAAGGAAGGTGAAACGACAAAGGACTCCTAACTGGGCCCCGTCAGCTCCCAGGGAAAGGGACCCCAAACTTCCCATGTATCCAAGTCAGCAATGTGGCAGCATTGGTTGTATCCACCCGCTCGGATCAGGAGGTAGCTACCTTCTAAATGGCACTCACTCGGACTGTTTGGGGCTCATTAGCCCTCGTCCGAGTGGCGTCCTATTCCCTCGGGCAGCATGGAGTCCCTTTGCTCCTTTGACCGAGCCGCTTCACACTTAGTCAAATATGACTAAGTGTCTCACGGCACCCACTCGGACTATCTAGGGCTCATTAGCCCTCGTCCGAGTGGTGTCCTACTCCCTCGGTCAGCCTGGAGTCCCTTTGCTCCTCTGACCGAGCCGCTTCACACTTTGTCAAATATGGCTAAATGTCTCATGGCACCCACTCGGACTGTTTGCGGCTCATTAGCCCTCGTCCGAGTGGCGTCCTACTCCCTCGTTCAGCATGGAGTCCCTTTGCTCCTCTGACCGAGCCGCTTCACACTTCGTCAGATATGGCTAAGTGTCTCATGGCACCCACTCGCACTGTCTGGGGCTCATTATCCCTCGTCCGAGTGGCGTCCAACTTCCTTGGTCGGCGTGGAGTCCCTTTACTCCTCTAACCGAGCCGCTTCACACTTAATCAGATATGGCTAAGTGTTTCATGGCACCCACTCAGACTGTCTGGGGCTCATTTGCCCTCGCCTGAGTGGCATCCTAGTCACTCGATCAGTCATGGATTTCCATCTTATGCAAGGTGTCCCACTCGTCCTAAGGGGACCAAGCGCTCTTCAATTTCGCTCGGGCAGCAAGAAGTGTAGTCTTGTCCAAGCCGCTCCCCTCTTTTTTTCTTCGGTCGATCCAAAAACCTCAGGGAGCAATGACTCGTTCAACGCCAAATCGACTTCAGGGGTCTATACGCCCCTGTCGGACCCTCCAGGCGGAAAGGACATATGTTCCGCCACGGACAGGCGTCATCGGGTCGGACCCCAATGATCCCCCATCCTTGGCGTGGGGCTAATTGTTTGGGTTTAATAAATGATCAACCCAATATCACAAGAGAATCACCCTATTCATTAGACAAGTGGCAGCAGTGGGTCCCACTTGGGGGTTGACCTAATTTCAAGAGCTTGGGGATCCCCCTACAAGCTAAAATGATGGTTAACCTGAAAAAGCAACATAGCCTTCTATCCAAAGCAAGGCCCATCCCATCAACGTTACCTGTCTGGGAATTCCCAACAGTATAAATAGCACCCGTCTCATCAATAATAAGTATTCAATTCTAACCTACCTAAAGCTAGAGCATCTCTCTCTACATTGATCAATTTGTCTCTCTACCTCAATCACCTCTGACTTAAGCGTCGCAGGGGCAATCCTGGAACAACCCCCGGGGTAGTCTAACCTTGTTTTGTAGGATTCCGGTGTACGGACAAAACAGCTCAGGCGAATGTTCTAGGGGCCCACATCAAATCTCTCAACCTATTACAATCCTTAATTTCTTAGTAGAAACATCATTTCTCATTTCCCACTTCTCCATTCCTCATTTCCATTTCTCATTTCGAAATTCATTTCTTAAAATTTACGAGGTCCCTTCGATTTCTGTTCATGACCGGTCGAGAGATTACAACTTAGTAATGCCTAAAGGAGGAACAAAATGTGAGCCTACTCTTAAGCTCATCAAGTGCACTATCACCACCCCAACTTCATTTAGAGTCATGAGTTTACTTTTTTACCGCCTTCACAATAGAGGCACGATCACTTCTATAGGGTCTACTCCGAAACCTGCACCTAAAAGAAAATTCAAAATTTTTAACCGCCTTCACAATAGAGGCGCGATCACTTCTATAGGGTCTACTCCTAACCCTGCACCTAAAGGAAAATTCAAAAGGTGCAACCTATATTTCTACTGCGAATTCCAACATAACAATGAACATCTGATATCTACTGATGGATCCTACAAATGCACTATAAAACATGGTCGATGATGATAGACTTCTAATACTTGCTACAACGAGAATCAGCATCATCAACAACCCCTTAGGCAGTGCATCAACAATTCTAAGGCTTAGTCTTTTATTTATGGTTTACTAAGATGAGTAAGAAAGTCCTTTCCCATTGAGTCTATGTTACTATAGGACTTCATCGATTATAGCCTTTCCATTTTCAATTCATTTTATTTTTCTTTTTATTTTTATTGGCCTTTCACCATCATTTATGCTTCGAATTCGATCATGAAACTTAAATCAATTAATGATTTTGATTAATTAAAGAAAAAATCTGAAAAAAAAGAATAAAATAAAGGGTTTTTCACTAGGTACCCCTGTGGTATTTCAAAATTCATGGGGTATCCCTATTGTTTCAAAATTGCACCAGGTAACCTTACTATTTCCATAAAATCCATGAAATGCCCTTAATGACTAACAGTGTCAAGTTTCCGTTAGTCATTAACCCTAATTAACCCCTCTAACTCCTAATCCAATTGGAATAAGCTCCAACTTGGCACACACTAACTAGACTCCTATTAAAGATATAACTCTACTCCAATTAGAATCCTAATCCAACTAGGATTTGGATTTCTAACTCAACTAGAATTACAAAGACACTTTACTTTTAGACTCCTAACAGAACTAGGAGTTCTAATCCTACTAGGATTATGATATTAAGAGTCATATTCCTACTAGAATTAGGAAAACAAACAACTACTAGAATTAGGAAAACAAACAAATCCTAATAGAACTTGGATTTATAACACCTAAATTACATAGAATTCTAACATAACTAGAATACTATATAATTAACACTTCTCATACGCATCAAAGACTTATTCCCCTCTTCACTCCAACATTCCAATGAGCCACCTTCAATAAACTATTCCTCATCCATGCAACCAAAAAAAAAAATTTAAAAAAAATCCCTTAAACCATCATCCTCCATGATAGTTAGCCATATAACCTTTCAAAATCAAAGCTCCATAAAATAACCTTCAAGCCTTCCAATATCCTAAACCACAAAACTTGTGTGCAAGCCGTACTACATAAAAACAATGCCAGGCAAAAAAAAAAAGTTAAAAAATTCAAAGTGCGAAAAAAAACAAAAGGAAAAGAAAACGCACAAGACAAAAAAAAAATGCAAAAAAAAAAAAACCAAAGGCAAAGAAATAAAAATTCAAGCTAAGGGGCTTGCACACAAGTTCTAGCCTTTTATTCAAATCCTTCAATCCATCAAAAACTTTAACCATATAATCCAGATCCATGATCCTTAATACTTCATAAAACCCTCAAGTTTTAAACCTTTCAACCTTTCATCAACCCTAACTACTTTTTCAAGGTATGTCAAAGCCTACTAGGTTGAAGACCCGAAAGGGCAGCCTAGGCAAAAGTTAGGGCACAAAAAATAATATCAGATTCAGAACTACGAATGGTCTGATTCTGCAAGGATACGTGGGAATCCTCATTTCGAGGTCCGACCACTTCAATAAAATAAATTAATCAAGGTATAACGATTTGACTTTCTAGAATCAGGAGCATATTCTTTTTAGATTCCGACATAGACTCGAGTGTGAACCTAGCTTCGTCAAAGCCTTTTCCCACTTATATCTATTTGAGTCACAAATTTAAACTCCTTCTTTCTTCAATCCAAACTCCCCTTTTTCCTAAAGGACTCTTTGACAATTCCATGGTCTTTGGCGATATTTGACTTTGCCTAAATCAACTCCCCAACGAAGAATCCCCAGTGAATAACTTTTAACGCTCAATATCAGATCAACTACATTTCAATCAAGGCTCAAGCCTAATTCAAGACAAGCTTACCCAAAGTGGAGGCTTCCTATATATGTGGTGGTTCCTCCAAATCAAACCAAATTCCTGAAAAGTTGTAATCTGTGGACCTCGTTTACAGACCCTGATTTTTTACTAAAAACAGTTTTAGAATCATTCCATCATTTTACATATCCAGATCTTAAAACTTTGCAAAACCCTGACCTTACATTGCATTGAGTTAAGCATAAAGTTGAGCCTCAAGTTTTGGTGTTTTTCACCAATTGGGGACTCAAGTTTTTTTTTTCACCAATTGGGTACTCTGATTGATTTTCACCACAATCAAACCATAACCCCCTAATTAAACCATAACCATTAACCACCCCTAATAAACTCTCTCCTCCCCTCACCCCTTTCTCTCTCTTCCCCACAAACACTCACCCACACAAACACCATCTGCCACAAAACAACCACCACCAGACACCTAGCTACAACCATCGGCCACCACTCCACCTCAACACCGACCAAGCTCCACCTCACTTCACCACTCCAGCAAACCCAACACCACCATCGTTAACCACCCCAAAACCCACCCTAAACCCCGTTGTTGGTTGTGTGGGCTTGACCGGAGGTCCAGCCGAGATCTCGGGCGAGGGTGAGTGAGCATGAGTGTGGGTAGGGGTGAGAGGATGAGTGTGAGGATCGGATGAGGGAAAGGGTTGAGTCGTGTTTCTTTGGGCTTTGGGTGGTTGTGGTGGCGGATAGCAGGGCATTGGTGGTGGTTGACTGCTAGTCGGATGAGGGGGTGGTGGTGGTTTGGGGCTTAATTTGGTAGAGGAGAGAGAAATTTATGGTTTGGGTCTAATGACTAATGAGGAAATTAAACCAAAGGGATTAGCTATAATTAATGTCCAAATTGGTCTCAGTACCCAATTGGTGAAAAAATAAATTTTAGTCCCCAATTGGTTAAAAACACCAAAACTTGGGGCTCAACTTTATGCTTAACTCCATTGCATTTCATACATCCTAGTCTTACATAATCCTGACCTTGCATGATGTGTCATTTTCCTTAGCTTTGCATAACCTTAGTCCTGAGTTGTTTGCATTATTTACATTATTTACATCATTATGTGCCTTTACCTGAGTTGTTTGCACCTATTTGCTAACATCTTCTCCTGCATGTAATTAAATTGCTTATAGTTATTGTCATGCATACTAACTTGGTTTTGCAGAGACCGGCGTATATAGATAAGTTCTAAACTGCAGAGTGTTTAGAATCGTTCTCCGTCCCGACACCGTGTACTTTGACTATCAATTTCTTGAACCTCAAGCAAAGTGTGGGATTCTGTGGACATATAATCGTGTCTCCCAAATTAAGGGCCCAACGATGAAACATATTGCGGTCTTAGTTTGTCCAACCCAAGGGTAGAGCAGTCCGAAGAGCTAAAACTATTTTAAAAGTGTTAAAACGTATTTTAATAATCCAAAATCGTATTTTCAGCCCAACTCTTTGAAAAACCCATTTAATTATTCATGATGATTAATTGTTTTATTTTAAATAAAATAAATATTGTCAAAGATATTTTTATAATTAAAATCAGATTTTATCCAGTAAAATTACATTTTCGAACTTAAAAGATAAAAGAAAATCGATAAAACGCGTTTTATAAAAGAGCTGTCAAAGCGTGTCAAAAAGCAAGGCGGTGCGCCTGACGCACCACCGTGCGCCTTGCGCACCACCTTGCGCCTTGCGCACCACCTTGCGCCTGGCGCGCCATTGTCCAAATGTCTCAGGCACACTCATTTGTGCCTGACACGTGGTATTATGTATCACAGAGTCGGGCGCTTGGCGCACTCCTTCGCGTGACGCGTAGTGTTCTATTCTATCTTTTTTTGAAAGCGTGTGCAACGTGTACACAGCTGATTGGGCGTGTCGCGTCAAGCGCACCAATCTGCGCTTCACACGTGTGATTGTGCGTCACACAGGGTGCTGCCTCTGGCGCACCCAGCGCGTCACGCGCTGTAACAGCCCGGTTTCTCCCGACTAGCTTATAGAGGATTAAGCACAGCAAAAGAGACTATGGTCGAGTTAACCCGAACTATTACCATCACATCCACCGAACAACATCGGAGAATGTGGAACTCAAATCTCATTTCTATTTATTTTAAATTAACTATTACAACAACGCCCTGATTTTTAGACTCTATTTTAATAAATTTCTCTAGAAATTCCGGCAGAGTTTCCCATGAAAATAGGACAACCCTAAATCGGAAAATAATATGAACCTATTACAATTTCAATAAATAAAATAATCCCAAACTCAACAGCCTCAACGCTTTCGCGGAGCAACACCACAAGACTCACGAGCACTAACGACTGTAAATACAAAAATAGGTTATAAATAATTAATTGCTAACTATTACAATGTCGAGCGTCCTCACTTCGAAAACAAATACAATACTACATTATCTCGTATCAACTTTAACTCGCAAAAGTTTAACTTACGGTTTTAACCTGAAATATTTAGGATACTACCATCCACCAAGTGACAGGCCACATAAATGACAAAACAACATACACACATCAGCAAAGCTGAGTACCAAACCCGTAAATAAGATTAACACATGCTTTGGTGGCTTTTACTTGAAAACGACTCAACAGTCAACATGTCCATCACAATCACATCTGTTATAACAATGCATATCATTAGTCCTTTTGGACACATGAAATACCATTACTCAATTACTCCTTTCATAATACACCGTCAGTCACATAATGGCAAACATAGCAAAGCGACTACAAAGCAATCACAATTGAAACATATTTCATATATATTTATTTAATTAGCCTTTCAAACTTGTCACGATTCCTTATGAGGAATCTAAGTCAACCAATTCTGATATAGATAATATCAATGATTTCCTTTATTCGATTTCTTATCAGAAATCCAAACTTATGCTTTGATACTCTATCAATCATTTTCTTATACTGTTATAAATAAACCCTTTTCAGGCAATAAATAACATAATAACACTCACTATAACGATTCCTTATCGGGAATCCAATAACAAGATACGATTCCTTATCGGGAATCCAATATGAGAATAACTTACCATGATATGCTTCCTTATCAGAACACTAATATCAATATTCATATTCAAATACTGAATAAACATTCATTACTTACCGATATGATTCCTTATCGGGAATTCAATATGAAATTAACTTTCATAATTGAGATAACTTTCTTTTAACCAAGGGGAAAGAGAACGCGGCGGAGGAGACAAAGCTTACACTCCGACAGTGGGGGTCGTCACCCAACCATTCGCTTTGCTTTTGGGCAATAACCGCGACTAATCCGTAGTATATTTTTTTCGCTGATTCAATCAGCCATCCACAGGTTTCACATTACCTGATATATCGCCCGATTATAACCCACAGAGCAATGGGCAGGTTTCCCTGTCGTTCCTAACTTATTCCAATCATTCTTCAAACCCAAGTTTACATATCATCTCAATAACTCTTAACAACAATCTTTGAACAATAAACCAATCTTGAACACTTCTCCTTAGAGAATTATAATTACTTGACATAACATCATGTTTATAAGTAAGTACCTCATATCAATGCATATATATGCTTTTATATGCAATCCAATTTCAAACATGAAACTTATGAACCACAACAATTAATAAATAATTATATTTAACAACACATCCATCACAATGACAAAAGGTCTCTCAGTTAGAATTAACTAACGAGAGTAACTAAACCACTTACGCGCAACTCATACTCTTGCATATTAATAATTTTTACTCTTTTATAATTCATGATTATTAATCAACATTTATCTCAACAATGATAACAGCCGTTATCAAGCACCAACAACAATTACTATAAGTCTCTTTCTTAGGATTTACTAAGGAGAGTTAGCTTAAACACCACACTCCATATTCATTAATCAAAGATTGATTAATGAAAGCAATTAAATATGGTTCATACTATACAATTAAATAATGACCATACCTCACTGAATTCCACTTGTATAAATTAAACAAATTACAATGGGCTTGATAGTACGTCATTGAGAAGACTAACTTAACCCGATATCTAGGTGTTAAAAGATCGAACTTGTTATAGTGGAAGCCTTTGACAAAATTACAATTTACAACTTATAGTCAGACCATAGTTTCTTAATCATTATACTTCTGAAACTAAGACATCCAGATTGATTAGGTTCATAATCAAAATGAGTAACAATGGCAATATTTAGTACATATATACATGAACTGGTTTTTAGCTCTTAAACGGAGTAATATTCATTCCATACTCAATTAACAAGATGATAACAACATTCTTTTAACTAAACTAATCATTCTTTAGAAATTGTTAAACTGATTCCATTAAGAAGCTAACATAATTACAAGCATAACTCCAAGTATTATTGTTAAGTTTAGTAAACACTAACTACATCGATATTAACATCCTCCACAATAACTCATCAGATCAAACTCATTAACCAATTAATTAACAACTAACTATTCGTTAATCATTCATGAATTCCGTTAGTAAAGCAACCATTAATCACATCAATCTAATAGATTTTTATCGAACAGAGTTAACAACTCCTAACTAGAATATTTCCCAAAACACCAACTAAAGGGATACTCAAAGATTGAGTTTTCTTTCAGTGAACAACAACAATTCAACAATACCACGTTTATTCGGTCAATCAACACAACAAATTCAGTTTGAAATTCATTTCGGATTAGCAATAATTTCAGCATCATCATCGATATCAATCAACTGACAATCAAAATCCACACTCCATAAATTAACTAATCTCCATCCAAAATCTAAAAGAAGAAGATCGAAACAAGGAGGAAAGGATGGTTAGTACCTTTGGTACTTGACAAACCACCCACACACAGCGTCGGCGACGACGGCGGCATCAGGCGCAAGGCGGCAGCAGCACGAGCAAGAACAGGGGAGGGGAAAACCGACCGGCCGCAGCACCACCAACACAAACAACAGCAGCAACACGACAAGAAGAAGATCATAACGAGGTGGCTAATGGCGGCGACAGCAGCACCGCCTAGCCGCGACATCAGCGTGCCACGACACCAACATCTCGCAGCACATCAGCAACAACAACGGCAGGAACAGCTGCAGCACGAGGAGAGGGGATGAAAGCTCCGGCGAGAGGGGGTGGAGAGAGATCAGAGGTGAGGGGGAGATTGAGGCGAGAGGAAAATGGGTTGGGGTTTGGCTTTCTTCACGGGAAGCAAGGGAAATCGAGGAGAGAGAAAATGAGGTGCATGAGATAGAGACACGGGTGAGATTGGAGTTTTATGATTTTAAGGGTTCCAAAATCAACCGACTAAGGAACAAAATGAGGAACCCACCTTTGGTTTCTTAATTGTCAAAATACCACTCAACTAATTTTTGATATTTATCACCCAAAATATATTTAATAATAATTTCACTAAACTAAAATAATAGATATATTTCAAACAATAACAAATATATATATATATAAATTCATATTCCAACCCAAATAAAATAAGCGAATCCGACACATATTTAACGTAATAAATATAATTAGCATTTAATAAACACTTTTCAAAATAGGGCTATTACATACTACCACCCTTTTTAAAAGTTTTGTCCTCAAAGCTTGCAAATTATAATTTAGAAAAACAAATATCTCAAGCTCTCAAGATATTAGGCGTCAAGCCTCCAATCTACCATCATCTTTTGTATCTCTACTTCAACTTGACTCGCGAAATCAAGGAGCAAAAAAAATGATGTGATTTGCTTAAATAAATGAATTTCAAACTAGATCTCTGCAGATGAGTTGACTGGAATCCTATGCCAAAAATTTTGCCCCTTTTGTTTTCTTTGCTCATCGATTCTAATATTGAGTTGACGTGGAGATACAAAAGCTGATGGTAGAATTGAGGTTGGATGCCTAATACCTTATGAGCTTGAGATTTTTGTTTTTCTAAATCCTTGTTCCAAATTTTGAGGACAAAACTTTTGATAAGGGTGGTGTTGTAGCCTAACATCTACGGCTCCTTTGAAGACACTTGGGCTCATCAGAGCCGTACACGTGTCCTCTCCTAATAAATAAGAGGAAAAAGGTTTAACCCTTGGGTCATATTCAGTTGGGAGAAAAGGCTTACTTTTCTGGCCCAAAAGATAATCAGAGCCCAGCCCCTTGGAGGTGGCTGCAAGTGAGTGGTTGATAAACCCTCACAAATCATGGCTTGCCACGTGTCATGATCGGATTCCTTAGCCAATCAGATGCCACTGTTTTAGGGCAGTTTTTAAGGTTAGCTGTCATCTTGCTATCACTATAAATACCCCTGAAATCAGGAGAAAGATCATTCAATGCAAACGGTGCAAAGTTACTATGTAAAAACACTCTCACACTTTCTCTCTCTAGATCTATTTCTCTCTCAACCACTCCTGATATCTGACTTAAGCTTCGGAGGTGGAACCACCACCCAAACCTCCGGGGTGGGTCCCTTTTTGCAGGTTCGGGAACGAAGCTCAGGCTTGGACTAAGCTGATTCAGACATCGTTGCACAAGTCTCCAAAGAAGAACATCTAAGGGATTCTAGTTTACTTGCTAGACAAGAAAGCTCAGCCTATAGCTTACTTGTTGGACAAGTAGAGGACTAAACATTTAGCGCCGTCTGTGGGGAGACGCAACAATGACTGATTGTCAATCGTCCAACGTGGCTAGAAATCGAAGTTTTCAGATCAATGTCGAGGACACAGTAGATCATGAGAGACCGCCTAGAGGAAGGGATAGACCCCCGTCCATCATCCATGTTCCTGGGCCAAGCCAGCAACCTGTCATTCAAGAGAATCTTGAACGTCCAGTGATTGCCGCCCATCTAGAGAACGCCTTGAATGACTTCCAGACAAAGATGGCAGCAGTCGTCCAGGAACAGATCAAGAGCAACATGCTGTTTTTCCGTCTTAACCTTGAGCCAGCCGCTAACAATCTAGTTCCTCTTAAGGGACGTTCCCAAGAAAATCGTCCAGGTCCGAGTCGACCTGTTCGTCAGGAACCCCCTTGAAGGACGGCCAGAGGAAAGCAGCCAGAAGGCAGTGAACAGGGAAGGAAGATGGACTGGAACTTGGTGGTTAGGACCCAGGATCAGGTCCATCCGAGTGGGCATCGAATGGAAACAGATGCCAGAGAATACCTAGAGGCAAAGAAAGCTGCTGCATTGCAACGATCAGCGACAAGGTCTACACCATACTTGAGGGACCCTCCTTTGAGGTTGCCGACCAGAACGGAAGGACGAAGTTTAAGCCTCTCTCTTGCCCACTCAAGACAAGAGAGGATGGTGGTTCAGCCCATGATTTATAGACGAGCAGCCCCTGCAAACACTTCATCTGATCCTGTGATTAAGGAATATCGTAAGGAGTTCGTACCCATTGAGGGACAGATGGGAGCTCTCCGGATTAACTGGCCTACTCCCTTCTCGGCCAGGATCATGGAGGCGCCCCCATTCCCAAAGGTTAAACTTCCTACCATAGAACCTTTTGATGGAACAACCGATCCAGACGATCACCTATCTGCTTACAAACATCAGATGTACGTCCAAGGAGTAGATGATGCTACTTGGTGTAAGAACTTCCCAGCAACTCTGAAGGGAGTAGCTCAGAAGTGGTTTAACAATCTTCCACCCAATTCAGTCAATAATTTCACTGAACTCAGTTTCTTATTTACTAGTCACTTTGTTGCTAATAAGCAAGAGCAAAAAACAAGCATGCACTTGGGAAAGGTCGTCCAAGGACCGAAAGAGGCTCTTAGAAGTTTTGTTAGGAGATTCAATCTGGAAGCCCTTCAGATTCAAGATCTCAATGCAGGGGTGGCCTTTGACGCCTTTATCAGGGGACTAAGGCCAGGAAGTTTTAAGTTCGATCTTGTTAAGAAGAAAATCACCACTCTTGCCGAGGCTTTAAGAGAAGCCGAAGCATTTATACACGCCACTGAAGTATGTGCTGAGACAAAGCACCTCGAGTCTAAGAAGCTTGAAGAGGTTGCTCAGCCAAAAAAGAGCAACCCCAAAAAGGCCGAGACTTGGGCAATTACCTCAACCACTACTTCGTCCAGAAGAAGCAAGAGAAAGGAATCTGAGCCTTCTTCATCCAACCCCATCAAATTCAACAAGGACCAATACTCCATTCTCATGGAGATCAAGGACCAGTATGAGCTGAAGCTCCATCTGAGATGAAGACGCCTTAGAGAAATAGGGACAAGAGCAAATACTGTCACTTTCACAAGGAATGCGGTCATGAAACTAATGAATGTAAGCACCTTAAGAGAGCTTTGGAGGATTTAGCTTGGAAAGGAAAAATGAACTCCTATTTGCCCCAAGGGGGAAGGAAGTTTCAGAGGAAGGATGATCGACAAACTAAGAAGAAAGAGAGTGAAAGCACGGACGAGGATGTTGTCCTTGTAATTTCAGGAGGATTTGCTGCTGGAGGACCAACCAATAGAGGGCACAAGACCTACCTCAGGGAGCTCGACCAAGTCTTACTGGCTGATCAGACAAAGGCCGAGCCCTTCCCAAAAGTGGTAGTTAGTGAACAAGATCAGGGGAAGCTGAGAACTCCCCATGATGATCCTGTGGTTGTAGAGATGAAGATAGCAAACTTGAGAGTAAGAAGAATTCTGATTGACACTGGAAGCTCGACGGACATCATTAGTGGTGATTGTTTGTCCAGATTGAAGTTTGATGAAAAGAACTTGGTTCCCGTCCACCACCCCATCATAGGGTTTGGGGGAGGAATCATCCATCCTATGGGAACCGTTACTTTGCCCGTCCGAGCGGGAGAGAAGGATGCCTCAAGAACTCTGTTTATCAAGTTCTTGGTTGTCCGAGATTTGGCAGCCTACAATGTCATACTTGGACGGCCAACTCTGAATCATGTTAAAGCTGTAATAGTAACTCACTTGATGCTTATGAAGTTTGAGTGTGATGATGGCAAAATTGGCTCCTTGTATGGAGACCAACAGGCGGCTAGGGAATGTTATTTAACTACCCTCAAGCCATCGTCATGGAATGCAGACAATGAAGACCAGACGAAGATCGGTGGCGGACGAAAAACGTCCGAAATTGGGAAATATAAGACGAGGGTTGCTGGCGAAAGGAAAACGTCTGAAATGGTGAAGGACCAAGTGGCCTCGTTGAAGATGGCAATTGAGAGTCCTCAGACGCCTGTCGCTCCCTCAAGGAAAACGTCTGAACTTCTCCCCAGCAAAAAAAAAGGAAGTATGACCTCGTCAAGGAGGAGCCACCCTCGTCTGAGGAAGTGATGGCCATTATGGGACTAGCGCTAGAACGTCCAGAGCCTGTGGAAGTCCCTGAAGATGCCTGTTTGGATGAGGCTCGTCCAGAAAGGACTTTGAAGATTGGGTCCTCGCTCTCTCCTGAGTTGAGGGGCCTTTTAATCAGCTTGCTGAAAGAATATCAAGACGTGTTTGCTTATTGTGTTGAGGAAATGCCTGGAATTGATCCAGAGATAGCCGTCCACCGGTTTAATGTCAATCTAAATTTAAAACCTGTTCGTCAGAAGAAAAGACATTTGGTATCGGACAGGAATCAGGCGATCGACCAGGAAGTTCAGAAGTTGTTGGAATCAAAATTCATCAGAGAAACTTATTATCCAGAATGGATAGCAAATGTTGTCATGGTGCCAAAGCCTAATGGCACTTGGAGGATGTGTGTGGATTACACTGATCTCAACAAGGCTTGTCCCAAGGACAGTTTCCCATTGCCTAAGTTGGATCGTCTAGTGGACTCCACAACCGGCCATGCTTTGTTAAGCTTCATGGACGCCTATTCAGGTTATCATCAAATCCCCATGTGGTCAGAGGATCAGGACAAAACGTCCTTCATTACTGAGAAAGGCCAGTATGGCTGGCTAAGGATGCCTTTTGGCCTCCGTAATGCCCCGGCCACCTTTCAAAGATTGATCAATACTGTCTTTCAGCTCCAGTTGGGAAGAAACATGGACGCCTATATTGATGATATGATAGTCAAGAGTCGGCAAGAAGAAGGTCATGTTGGTGATTTGAGAGAGACTTTCGAGACTCTCAGAAAATACAAGTTAAAATTGAACCCCAATGAATGTGTATTTGGAGTCTTGTCTGGGAAGTTCTTAGGCTTCTTAGTAGATCAGAGGGGAATAGAAGCCAACCCAGAAAAGATTCAAGCTATTTTAGACATGAAATCCCCGTCAAAGATAAAGGAAGTTCAGCGACTGACGGGTTGCTTAGGTTGCCCCTTGGACGATTCTTGTCCAAGTCGGGTGACAAGTGACATCACTTCTTCGCTACTATCAAGAAAAAGGCCAAGTTTGAATGGACAGGCAGGGCGAGCAAGCACTTCAAACAAGTCAAAGATCACCTTCGGCGGTGCCGAGGTTGGTCGACCCAAGTGAGGGGAGAAACTGTTTGTATACTTGGTTGTGTCCACTCAGCCGTGAGTCTTTGTCTATTGGCGAAAAGAGAGTCTGTACAAGTTCCAATATACTTTGTGAGTCATGTGCTCAAGGATGCGGAAGATAGGTACACTCCAGTTGAGAAGTTTGGATTGGCCCTCATCATGGCCAGCAGAAAGTTAAGGCCCTATTTCTTGGCTCACAGTATTCTCGTCTACACCGACCAACCCTTGAAGCGAGGTTTTGCAAAAGATGGAAGCCATGGGACGGATGTTAAAATGGGTCATTGAGCTTAACATGTTCGATATATCATTCGAACCAAGGAAAGCCATTAAGGGGCAAGCCTTGGCAGATTTTATAGTTGAGCTTACTCGGCCAACAATAGAACCAGTATTTGATCCAGCTGAAGGGAGGAAGCATTGGACGCTCATGGTTGATGGATCGTCCACTGTAAACGGATGTGGCGCAGGAATCATTTCTCAATCTCCAGAAGGAGACAAGTTTGAATATGCGCTAAAATTCTAATTCCAAGCGTCCAATAACGAAGCTGAATATGAAGCACTTCTGGCTGGACTCACAATGTTTAAAGCGGCAGGAGCTCTGGAAATTGAGGCCAAATCAGACTCCTTTTTGGTCGTCAGTCAAGTCAACGGAGATTTTGAATGTAAAGAAGCATCGATGGGCAAATATATGCGTCTGATCAAAGAGGAAATTGAGCCTTTGAAGCGATTCGTACTCGACCAAGTGCCAAGGTCAGAAAATCATCAAGCAGACGCTCTCTCGAAATTGGCCAGCTCGGCCGAAGGTGATGCACCAAGAATAATATTTTGGGAAGTTAAACCCAAAAAGAGTATTGACCAAGAGCAAATCATGTTTCTTAGTCGAGGGGCAGTTTGGATGGAGCCCATAATAGAATACAAGAAAACAGGACGACTGCCTTCGGATCTTGTGGAAGCTAAGTATGTGAAGGCTCGAGACAAGTGGTTTGAACTATGGGACGAGACCCTTTACAAAAAGTCATTCAATCGCCCTCTCCTCAAGTGCATCACCAGAGAAGATGGTCTAGAGGTTCTGTAGGAACTCCATGAAGGAGCTTGTGCATCTCACATTGGGGGAAGAGCATTGGGAGAAAAGGCTTTAAGGACGGGGTACTACTGGCCTACCTTAAAGGAGGACGCCCTCGTCGACGCAAATAAATGTGATGGCTGTCAGAAGCATGGAAACCTGCACCAGAAGCCGTCCAACTACTTAAGTCCCATCTTGTACCCTCTGCCTTTTGCCAAATGGGGCATGGATATCCTAGGACCTTTCCCGGTGGCCGCTGGGCCAAAGAAGTTTGTGATAGTAGCTGTGGACTATTTCACTAAATGGATAGAAGCTGAAGCCATGCGAGGTATAACAACAAACGAGGTCAAGGGCTTTATTTGGAAAAACATTATAACTCGTTTTGGCATGCCACAGTCCATCGTCTTTGATAATGGCCCACGATTCAAACGCCTAAACCGAAAGATTGGTTGGCGTAAAGAGAAATCAAGGCTCACTTCGTTTGCCGCCCACCCACAAGCCAATGGGCAAGTAGAGTCCTTCAACAAGATTCTATCCAATGGAATCAAAAGGAAGTTGGATAATGCCAAGGGGCAATGGGTTGAAGAACTGCAGCTAGTGTTATGGTCCATCAGAACAACCGCCAAAAATTCTACAGGGGAGACACCCTTCATGTTAGTTTATGGCACTGAAGCCGTCTTGCCCATTGAGATTGAAGAACCCACCCTGCGAGTCATGTTGTACACAGAAGAGGCCACCTGGGCTGCATTGCGCACGGCTTTGGATCAAGTACCAGAAGTCAGGGGCAATGCCTTACTAAGAATGCAATTGTACAAACTGCGAATGACTCGGGAGTTTAACAAGAGAGTCGCTAGACGACAACTCAAGGTGGGGGATCTTGTTCTAAGGAAGATGGAGGCGGTTGGACGAGCTAAAGAGATGGGGAAGCTAACACCAAACTGAGAAGGACCTTATCTGATTATCCAAGAGCTGCGCAGTGGAACCTTTCGTCTCCAAGATCTGGATGGACGAGTTGTACAGCGCACTTGGAACTCAGATAATCTGAAGAAGTACCACGTCTAACTCAATTCATCGTCAGAAATCTAGCTGGTAGTTTGTAGTAAGTCCAAAGTGCCACGGCACATGCTAAAAAAAAAAATTGTATACATGTATCTTGGCATTTAGCCAAGCAAAATTTATATAATACAATTCCTACCTTCTTATCGCCTTTGTTTATTTTCACCAAGTTAGTTCACTTTGGGGCATTAAATCAGTTACTAGTCTAAAAGTGACAATAACTTGGGGCAAAAACACAAAAAACAATAGAGCATCAAAAATACTCACTTCCATGCCGAACATCACTCCCTCGAGGAGACCGGCCAAAAGTATAACAACCTAAAGGTTGACAATACATAAATGGCAGTCAAATTGACAAAATCTCTAGTAAGGGAAACGTCAAGGTCTCTAAGAGAAGGCTGACTAGAAATAAGCCCTTAGTAAAGGATACTTACTTTCACATACACGGACAGCTAAGTAGTAAAGACCCTAGTAAGGGATCACTACTTCCGGACGAGTGTTGCTCCCTCAAAGAAGGCCGCTAAGACATGGTCAGACCATGTATCTAAAGCTCGTCCTTAGCGATATCAGCGGGCTTGGCCAATATTGGCCGCTCTCCTTCTTGGACTATGGCTTGTCCACTATATATGGTTGAGCCTAGCCCAAGAAGGTGGGGATAAGACAAGCCTATAGGACGAACTAAAAGAGGGATGGTCGTCTAAAAAACCAGGATGAACCAGGCAATAAATACCGCAGGACGAGTGTTACCAACTCGAGAAAAACGGCTAAAATGTGGCTAGTCCACAAACCTCTTGGGATGAGACCCGTCTGAATGAGAATACCATCTAGAGTTCCAGGACGAATGTCACTAAGTACTTTTTAGAAAGACCCATCATCGTCAAGGACAAAGATGGCAATTTTCTCCTAAGTGTGTTTTGCAAATCGTCCAAATACCCGGCCGAGTATTTTTATTTGGCTACATTTTGTAAAGACTCTAGACCATTCAAGGGCAAGGATCAGGGTTGGCAAGCTTACTCTATTTATAATTTTGTAGATCGTCTAAAGGCAAGGATGCCGCGCTTTCCTTAAAAATCTGTGCGGAACGTCCAGCATTCAGGACGAGGCACATTTTATACTCAGTCAGAATTGTAATTCAAGAGGAGAAAAGACAAGCAATTGGCAAAAAAATCTTCCATATATATACTTGGCAAAAAGTTTACAACTTAAGACTAGAAGAGATAAAGCTACAACGGCAAACAAGCCGAGAAACTTAGGAAAATAAAGCCTAAAATTAGGCATCATCTTCAGCGCGAGTTTCTTGGTTGTCTTCAGGGTTCTCCTCCTCAACCGCAGCTTCGTCGTCTGAGTCCAAAAATTCCGGAGGTTCCTCGACACATACCATAGCACGATGAACACTCTGTTGATATTCCAGACGACGAACGAAGCTGGGGACCTCAGAAGGCTCAGCCAGCATCTCAAAGGCCTTGACGACCCTGTCCTTTGACGTTTCGACGACTTGAGCCAAGCCTTCTTTGGCGTCGTTAAAGGCACCGGCCGCTTCCCTTCCGCAGACGGCGATCTTCGCCCTTAGGAGGATGTTCTCCCTTCTCGGTTGAGTAAAGCAGAAGAAGAGCAAAGCATCTCTTTCACCCTTCGGATCGGTAGAGACAACATCTATGACCATCTTCAAACGGTCCGGCTCCTTGAATAGATCGTTGATAGTAACAAGATAATTCTTGTTTTCGGACTCCAGGAGAGCTGATCTCTTCTCCAAAGCCTCCAGGGATTGACGATGAAGGGTATTAGCCATCTCAATGTCATAGATGGCCTTGTCGCCTGCCGTTGTAGCAAGGTGGACGAGCCGCTTGTTCTCCTTTCTAAGCTCCCTCGCCCACTCTTTAGTAAGCATGTTTGCGAGCAAAAAAGCCGGGACAATGAAAACAAAACAACTCATTAGACGAGTTACAAAAAGGAAAAATTTACACAAGTACTAAACAAGGGATGCAAGCAAGTCATACCTCAGCGAAGTTGAGACATGTAGCCCACATGCCCGGTGATGCCCCCCTTAATCCTTTGATATAGGATTCGGGGTAACACTTGAAGAGCTCTGTTTTAGCCGATCTTTTCGGCCTTTGACATTTTGGCAAAAGCGGGGAGAAGACTCCTCGTCCGAGTCTATGGGGGAAGAGGCGAGGGTATAGCGGGGTCTTTGCCCTTATGCGAAAGAGGGGGAGAGTCGGTTATCTTGATGGGAAAGACGATGGCTTGTCTATTGGACGGACTCATAGACCGTCCGCCGACCCGCACCGTCCTAACTCTATTTGGATAATATGACTCACCAGACGAGATGGAGGCTGTTCTAACAGCTAGCGGCATCTGCGACACCAGCTTGGCCACCGAGCCGCTGAAGCCCGGGTAGTTCTCGGCGGCCTGTCTCCGACTGGGAACAACCAAAGCCACGGCCGACTACGGGTTGATCTCGGCAGAGTCTGCGCGAGAATGTCCAACGGACCCGGCGGGATCCGCACTCTTTTCCCCCTCGGCGAGCGGCACCAAGGCTCCTTTTTCGGGGGCCTTGTCCTTTGGTGGAGGCATGTTTTTCTCCCCAACTTCACCAAGTGAGTCGGCTTCTTCGCCCTCTTCCTTGTAAAGCCCTTAGGCTTTTTCGATGGAGGCTGTTCGCGGCCGCCGTAGGCCTCTTTTTTTGGACGAGGACGACTTCCCCTGTGGAAGTTTGTTTGTAGGAGCATTCTTCTGCAAAAAATAAACTTTTCATACTGGTCGTCCAAAGGGGAAAAGCTATAAATCATTTACAAGGTTTCAGACGAAAATCGCCCAAAGAAGGAAGGCTATAATGGACACCTCCTTTCCTAAGGGAACCTTGTCCAAAAGATAATGTTCCCGAATAAAGACGAAGTTGATACAAAGAAGGAAACCATCCTAAAAATGGACGGACTAAAATGACTCCCGTCCAAGGACAGGAAATCAACCCTTCGTCCAGTATCAGGAGTTAAAGCCTTTCAGACGAGAATGGCCCAAAGAAGGTGGCCGTCCAAGCATGGACGCTTTCCTTCTTCGGGTGATTCTCGTCCAGTGAAAGGAACAATGACTTGGACGAGTCCAAATGGTACTCGTCCAAAGACATTCAGCCTCTCAGACGAGAATGGCCCAAAGAAGGTGGTCGTCCAAGCATGGACGCTTTCCTTCTTCAGGTGATTCTCGTCCAGTGAAAGGAACAATGAGTTGGACGAGTCCAAATGGTACTCGTCCAAAAACATTCAGCCTCTCAGACGAGAATGGCCCAAAGAAGGTGGCCGTCCAAGCATGGACGCCTTCCTTCATTAGGTGATTCTCGTCCAGTGAAAGGAACAACGTCTCGGACGAGTCCAAATCGTACTCGTCCAGGGAAGGATTTTAAAATTCTCAGACGAGAATGGCCCCACGAAGGTGGACGTCCATGCTTGGACGTTTTCCTTCTTTGGGTGACTCTCGTCCAATGGTTGGATGCAAATTCTTGACGAGTTAGAATGATCCTCGCAAAAAAAAAAAAAAAAAGTTACTTGTGTTTCAGCCCTTTTTTCGGCGCTGCTCTTGGCATATTCCTTCCATAAGTTGTCTGTGAATTTAGACATACTTATATCTCCCGTCCAAGATGCCTTGAGACGTATTCTGGTCGAATCTGCAAAAAAGAAGTGGGAAAGGATTAGTCTGATGTATACTATGGACGAAGACTTTTACTTGGAGAATTTGAATGTATACCTTTATCTTCGGCCAACCGCAAGCCGGCGGCGACCAGGAAGTCATCATGGTAAAACATTTCTTTAAGAGGTATCCAGTTAGCTGGCCCCTTAAAAGATCGCTGGCCGGGCCTGGAGTACTCCTTTATTCTGAAGTACTCCACAACCTCTTCGTCATAGCTGTCCTCCAAATCCAGCCAGGACTGCTTCCGTCCAGTATTCGTGACGGATCAATTATAAAATCTATTGCTCTCAGTGGCATAGTCGTTGGCCGCCCGTAAGAAGATGAAGTCGGCCTTCCATTCGTGCATCTTCGACGGCTTGCCCCACGCAGTCATAAAGCCGGGGCGGTTGCAGATGCTGAGCCATGCCCCGTCCACGGCTCCAGGTACCTTAGCCGCGTAGTGAATATGGGTAAAGGCTTGGAGAGAAAGAGCTAGGCCGCGCAGTTCGCAGACGGCAATAAACGTCAGGACGTTGTGCCAAGCATTTGGAGCCAGCTGATTATGGCCTATGTGGTAATATTGCAACACTTGTTCTATAAATTCGTGGAGTGGGAACCTTAATCCAATGTTCAAGGCCAGCTTGTAGACGGCGAAGTGGTTCTTTGGGGCACTCAGAATCGTCGCGTCTTTATTTGGGATGACAAAGGAGAAGCCCGGCATAGGCATGCAAGAGGATAAGTGACTAGGGTCTGGTCCTATTTTCTCTAGCCATTTACGATTGACCAAAATGAAGCCTGGGTCAGAAAGGGGACCTAAGCGTCTTCTAATTTCCGACAAGGTCATAGAGGCTTCGTCCGATTCCTCGGCAACGTCAGAATCACTGCAGTTATTATCATCGCCGGTTCCCTACATATTGACGTCCCTGCCAGAAGTACTGGCCTGAGGGTTTATTTCGGAGTCTTCTAAATTGTGGTCCGGAGAAGAAGGCTCGCCTAAAGGCTCAGCACTTTGGGCCCCCCTTGTCTCATCTGGAACACGACCAGTAGATTCGTCCATGTCTGAACAATGTGTGGGTAGTATTACCTTTCGTCTTAGACGGGCCGTTTGCTTGACGCGCGCCAGATTACCCTGCACAGGTAAAGAATGGGTCGTCTGACTTTCTCGTCCAAAACCACAAAAAAAAAAATACTAGGCCATAAGAGGCCCAACTCTAGAATGTGCCGAAGAAGAAGTATCAGTTCTAGGGTCAAGGCAAGCTCTTGGTCGGCTAGGATAATTTGACGAAGAAGATTCCATTTTATTGATTTTCTAAGAAAAAATAAAGAATAAAGAAGAGTAAAAAGAACAAAGAGAAGATACTGCGCAAAGCGCCGGACGAGTCGGTGAAGAAAGCTGAGGTTGGGCGATCTCTCTCTCTCTAGAAAATTTGCAGAGCTTCTCTCTCTAGGAAAATTCGTTCAAGGTGTGAAATGATTTAATGTCCTCACACCAAAGTTATTTATAGAGGGGTAAGAAACCCGTGGAGCCACTCAGGATGACCGAAGTGGAGGATAAAACGTCGATTATGATAGGTAAAACCCGGGAAAAGGCGCGTCATTTCCTTCATTTTGAATAAAACTACCTTGGGTAAAAGGGCCTTAACCGTCAGATGGGCCAGCAGTGAAAGCCCTTTTAGGGGCAAATGTTGTAGCCTAACATCTACGGCTCCTTTGAAGACACTTGGGCTCATCAGAGCCGTACACGTGTCCTCTCCTATTAAATAAGAGGAAAAAGGTTTAACCCTTGGGTCATATTCAGTTGGGAGAAAAGGCTTACTTTTCTGGCCCAAAAGATAATCAGAGCCCAGCCCCTTGGAGGTGGCTGCAAGTGAGTGGTTGATAAACCCTCACAAATCATGGCTTGCCACGTGTCATGATCTGATTCCTTAGCCAATCAGATGCCACTGTTTTAGGGCAGTTTTTAAGGTTAGCTGTCATCTTGCTATCACTATAAATACCCCTGAAATCAGGAGAAAGATCATTCAATGCAAACAGTGCAAAGTTACTCTGTAAAAACACTCTCTCACTTTCTCTCTCTAGATCTACTTTTCTCTCTACCACTCCTGATATCTGACTTAAGCTTCGAAGGGGGAACCACCACCCAAACCTCCGGGGTGGGTCGCTTTTTGCAGGTTCGGGAACGAAGCTCAGGCTTGGACTAAGCTGATTCAGACATCGTTGCACAAGTCTCCAAAGAAGAACATCTAAGGGATACTAGTTTACTTGCTAGACAAGAAAGCTCAGCCTATAGCTTACTTGTTGGACAAGTAGAGGACTAAACAGGTGGTAGTATGTAATAGCCCAATTTTTAAGCGCGTTTATAAAATGCTGATTATATTTATTTAATTAATTATGTTCCGGAAACTCTTATTTTATTTGAGTTGTGGAGTATTATTTTTTTATTTGTCATGTTGTAATATATTTATTTATTTATCTTTATGAGGTTATTATTATTATTATTATTTTATATTTTGAGATTTATGTGCAATTAGTTGAGTGGTTTTTAGCCAAATAGGAAAATGAAAGACGGTTTCGTCCTCGCCTTTATTGCCCCTTTGTCGGTCTTTTTTAAAACATAAACCCATCTTCATCTCTTAGAACCTTCTCATCATTTCTCCAAAACCCCAAAAGAAAAACCCCAATCCCGTAATTCCCATTTCTCACACCCGCATCTCCCCTGCGTTGCTGCCCTGTCATCCCCCTCGCCGGAGTTTTATCTCCCCTCGTCGGTGTTCCCCAAGCTCGACAGTGCTGTGCTAATCGCCGGAGCTAGGCCTGCAGCTCAAGTTTTCTCTCTCCTCGTTTGTCTTGTTGTTGGTCTTGTTCTTCCTTCTCTGTTTGTGTTCTGCCGCTGCGGTGTTGCTCGCGCCGCCGCTGTGCTGTGCCGTTGTTGTTGGTTGTCGTTGCTGCTGCTCTTTCTCTCTCCTCCGTCGTGGTACTGCTGCTGGTGGTCTCGTCGCCATGTTGTTGCTGCTGTCATTTTATTGGTTGTCCGGCGAAGTATCAAAGGTACTTCCCCCTTCTCATGTTGTTGTTGTTCGCTATAGGGGTTGTTGCTATCTTTGCTGCTGTTGCATTGTTGGTGTTGTCTTTGTTATAGTTGTGGTGGTTGTTGTGGAGTTGTTATTGTTGTTGTTCGGTCTTATGCTCGCTATACTTACTCCTTCCTTTCGCTCCTTATTTTTAGTTCCTCTTGGTCTCTTTGATTTTTATGAAGAACCCAAATCACTTATGTTGCTAGTTATAATTTTATCTTGTCCTTTATCTTCGTTTCATGTTATTAGTACCCAATTGAGTTTCTTATTTGTTTAAATAAGCATGTGAGTTAAGTTTAGTTAGCTTAGTTCTATAATTTAGAATTATGATTATGAACTGGGATGTTAGTCGTAGTGTTATTGAACTTAGTTGATTATGATTGTGAGTTAAGGATTATGGAATTGGGATGTTAAAGGTTGATAATTTCTAAATTGGGAATTGATTATGGTTCCATTCTCTAGTTTTGATTAATTAAGATTGGTTATTGGTTATTGATTATCATTGTCGTTGTGAGGTGATTTTCGGAGAATTATTATGGAGGCCAAGAGAGTGATGGAGTTATGTAGTTCTGATCAAAGTCTTTATATGTCGGAGCTAAAGAATGGATCGCGTATCAGGTAACTTTTATGTTCAGTATAATGTATTACTTATGCCCTCATGTGTGGAACTCTCTGTTCTGTTTTTTATACTTAAGTTCGTACTATGGCCATAGTTATGAATGTGATGTTGTGAGTTGATTATGGAAATATTATTCGATGATTATGAATACGCAATTGTTTTTGCTGGCTTAGTTTATGAACTGAAAATAGAATGTGGGCAAGGTATGGGTGGAGGATGGTTACTCTTTTGACCTGATATGGTCGGCTACGCTCCATGGACTGTGAACCTTGGGGGTAGTATTGCTGGGCTCCGTAACGAACCTTGCAGGCAACGTTTGTCCAAATCCTGTACTTGCCACTGGTTTGTTTAAGAGAATGAGCTATGCCAGCATTGTAACTGAAAGGAAATGATTTGATAAATAAACTGTTTATAACGGGCTGAAGTAAAGGTTACGATTTTTCCACTTATTTTGGAATTTTGTTTGTTTTGTATTTCTTCTCTGAATTTGCAGGTTTGGTATTAAGAGCTCGGAATTGGAAGTGGAGCGAGATAAAGATGTCTTGTGGATTAAGGATTGAGTTTGTATTTTAGATAGCAAATTCGAGAATAGTTATTGATATTTCGTTGTATAATTTTTGGGAATTTAGTCGAGTTATTGGTGTAATTAAAAATATTTTTTCCGCCGCGATTTTATTTAATCAAGTGTTAATTCTCGTATATGGTTGTTGAGTGTGTTTCGCTAGCAACTCAGAAGAGCGGGCTGTTATACGCGCAATTTCGGTTTTTCCTAAAAATAGTCTTCGAGAATCCGAATTGAAATACGGGTTTTCTCATATAAACATTACAACTTTACACTTCGGACTTTTACGAATACACTTACGAATTCTCTCTACAAAACTCATGCTTTCATGCTTCTCAACACAAAAACACCTACAAACTAATATTTTCAGGCTTCACGATTGGTCGTCTCGAAGGTTGTCAATCTCTCAGACCTAAGCCACGGTATAATCTTGAGGGTCCTTAAATAAATTTATTTTTATAATGAAGTTACTAACTGTTTCTTTTATGATTTAGATTTTTAATATAAAAATCGTTCCTTTGTACATCTAATCTCTACTCTTTCTTTTAATTATTATATGCTTACATGATTGTCCTGTTTATGCTTTCACCACCACATATGTTATTTTTGTTAATCAAGACCTAAATAATTATTATAATATTAATCAAATAATTTGAACAACCTGTTAGGTTCACTGTAATTTTGATTGCTTAATAACATATCACTAAAACATAGTCTTTTATGTGTTTCATGAACTAACCTATACTAAATTTTTTTTAGGGTGCATGAAAATATCACTAGTAGAAAAAATGCTAAATGACACAAAAGATCTGATCCGATTGGGTCCTAAACCGGATCAGTAAAGTCATTGTTTTTGCGCGCAAAGAAAAGGGAAAATTAACTGATCCGGTTTTGTGTTGAACCGGATCAGTTTTGTGCAATGATCGGGCCCAAGTGGACTGGACCGGATCAGTTAATTCACGTTGGCCCAGGAAATGCCGAGCCCAATTTTAACCACACCGGGCCACCCCTCTTTTCATCTCTCATTTCCTCACTCCTCTTGTTTTCCTCTTTCCTCCCTCACTCACTCCTTTTTTCCTCTCTCATCCTCGAACCCTAAATCAACTCTCCCATCCATTCACCACCATATCTCAGCCACCACCGTTGAACCCTAAACCATCTCTCCCATCCATTCATCACCATAGCTCATCTCTCACCCTCAAACACCCACGAACCCCTGATTTTTCGAATTCTTCCATGAATTCGTCTGGGTTTCGATTAACGCGAGGTTGCCAGCGAAAAATTGAGCTACAAAGAAGGCAGCGCAACTACCAATGGAGGACAAGAAAAGGCTAAAGCGTCCACAATCGGTGTCTGAACTTTCTCCATTGTTAGGGTTTTTCAAGCTTCTATTATAATGGGTTGTGATTCTGAAATATCTCACCATCTTAATCTGTTTTTTTAATAGTAATTTCATATTTTTCTTGATTTTTATTCCTTTTTTTCTGTGTTTTGATGAGACTTTCAAGAGGAGAGATGGAGGTCGCAATAATGGCAATTTCATTCGCTGCTCCAATTGCGGAAAATGTTGTCCTAAGGTATTTTAAAAATTAAATTCTCTATCAATTTTTCTAAATTTTGATGTTTATATCATATTTGTGGTTTTTTATTTGATTATCTATGTGTTTAATTGTTTGTGAATTTTCTCTCAACCTTGATTATCTATGTGGGTGTAGTTTGGAAATTAGTAGGCTAATTATATACTTTTTTCCCTTCCGTTTTTCAGTTATTAATTTGGCGTATTTTCATATGCATTTTTACACTTTGAAATAAGAGTAAGATATATTTTCATATGCATTTTTACATTTTTAAACTCTCTCATACGTTTTGTTAATTTTTGCTTCGTTAGTTTGTCTTAGACACTTATACAAACAGATAATGAATTAGAGATAGTTGAGACGTTGAAGATTCATATGATTATACACTTTAGATACAATTACCATTCTTTTGACTATCTATTCATATATAGGCTGTGAATTACTAAGAGTTAGTAGGTCTTTGCATGCTAATACAATAATAAAGGGGGGATCTAATAATACATCACTTGCTAGTTTACGAGTCGATTAAGCTGGATGTAATGTCCTGGAACTTATGATCTCTGCTTTGGTTGTTAATGGATTTAGAAATCATGTTTGGAAATACTATGATAACATACTAGATATGGAAGTCTCCAATACACTCGGGATATGCTGGAGCTCAGTTATATCAAAATGACTGTGAATGCTTTTTTTATTTGGCTCAACAAAGTTTAAATCCGGCTGCACTATTGGCATTTTATTTTAAAGGCACCGGTAATTTCTGGCGTACTAATTACATGTCTAATCTGAAAAGCTGTTTCAAGTTAATTTTAACATGGCCATCACCAATATCTTTGTTTCTACCATGTCAAATATATCTTTCTTTATGTTATAAATGTCCGGCAGCATGCCTTATATGGGTTTATCTGCTGCTGTCTGTTAGAGTTAACTGCTTGTTTGGTTCAGCAGGTCTCGAAGGGAACTTTCTGATGAACCCAATCACCGATATTTCAACGTGTTAGCTAGAAGATAACTTCTCTCTAAAATAAATGCATTAGGGAGATTCGGTCTATAGTTGTATATATGTCTTATTTATATACACTGGTCATACTTTAAAGACCCTTAGTGGCTTAGTAATGCTTAACCTTCCTTAGGAGCTATTTCTAGATTCCTCTGGTGCGTGTAATATTTCTGGTTTGAAGATATTTTGGGTTCAAGATATTTTTTTTGTCTTATATGTTTCCTAGTCCCATCTTGCTTGTTGATTATAAGTGTAGGCACTCACAAAAAAAGCCATGTGTGGCGTCATGATACTTGTTTCTTCCATGCCATCCAGTATAAACCAAGTTTGAGACGTTTGCATCAAAATGCCTGAGTTATAAGCTCATCGATAAGATGTTATACTGCAAGTTATCACAGGTAGACTTTTATTCTTTCGAATTATCCCTTTTAATTTAACATTTCAACATTATAAGTACAAGTTTTAGGTTGATTATGTGTTGATTAGCTTTCTACTTTAAATAACTAGAAATAGAACACAATGTAATATTAAGATGTAGCGAAAACTTACTCTGGCGCTCCTGATACACAAACACCCCGCTGCACAAAAAGTTATGGTTATATTTACTTGCTGTCAACCAAAAAGTTAAGAGAACTCTTGGGAATTAATAAAGGATGTAGCGTCCCATGAAATAAAACTTCTCATAGGAATTTACTTCTCATGTCAACCAGAAGCAATTATTTGTTGCTCTAAGTCTGAATGTAGAATGTGTCTTTACTCTTTAGAACAGCTAGATTCAACTGTGTAAGCACAAAGCAACAAGATTGATTGCTGTCATATTCTTACTTGCTTTTATAGATTTACATCATTTTGATTGGACTTCATTGTGAACTAGGCACGCATTAGCTATTTTGGGTTTTTTTTAGAGAACTTACTTCCTCCGTTCCAAATTAAACGCAACAATTTGGACGGCACGGACTCCTAGTTGATTTTTCTTAAGGAGTGATTAGAAAAAGGGAGGGGCATGTGATTAAATTTAAGTGGAGAGAGAAAGTGGGCCCAAAAAAAAAAATTGGGGGGGAATTACTGCTGTTTTGGGGGAGGGAAATCAGTTGGGACCCACAAAACAAATTGCCACCAAATACATTTTGCCTCCAAAATTAAGTCAGTACGTGACTTTCATTTGGCAGCAAAAAATCAAATTCAAACCTGCTGATGTGGATCTTGAAACAAGACTCACGAAATTTAGGCTCTTTGATGTAGTTTAGTGGCTTTTATAGATGAAAGATTGAAACTTTAATGAAATCAGTAGCAAAAATCAAGTATATTGGCGTATTTCGTCTCAATAACTCGTTTGCTAACCAGGATATGGAGAACTTAGGCGTATTTCGTCTCAAAGTTCAACTAGGGGTTTTGGATTCTCTCGGATTCGTTTTGGATTCTCTCCTAAATCAGAATTCACAAGAATTAATTAACTTAAACATACTCTCTCCTTTATTAATATGACCGAATGGTCTATTTATAGTGTACAAATAATCCTAAACCTAGTAGAACTATTAAAGCAAAGTAACCTAAACCTAGTATAACTAGTAAAGCATAAAAGATAAACATACCAAATTAATCTATCATCACACGCCTAAGTAATTAAAGTCCTAAAGCAAATGAAACTCTAAACAAAGTAAAGTCCTAATGTAAAACAAACTCTTAACAAGCTAGGAGTTAAAACACCTAAATTACATAGAATTCTAACAGAACTAGAACTCTACATAACTAATACTTCTATTTCACATCAAACTCCCCTTCTTAAAAAAAACTTGTCCTCAAGTTTTGGTGTAGCCAAGCAATCATCCACGAACGAAAGCCATGATCCATAGGAAGTAGCACACATACGCGAAACAAATGGTGAGGCCATGATGCTTGTGGACGTGTAGTGCAAAGGACTGTAGGCATAGCCCAAAAAGCGTGAGAAGTTGCTGCAGATTTAGGTATCCAATGCTTCATTGGAGCTTTCTTCACACATATGGCAGCAATTTTCGGTCCTTTGGTAGGGATACAAGCCAAAGATGTAATCTTTAAGTCTTCTTGTATATCCAAGATTGGATCTTGGGCAGTTGTACCATGCAAAGAGTCATGGGGCAAAGTCGCTTGATCCAACAAAGTGATTGTTGCCTTCGGTTCTACCACATCTTGTTTTAAGAACAAGACAAGTTCTTCCTTGGAAACGTACTCTTCATTGGGGCATTGATGTTCTTCGTGTCCAAGACCTTGACACTTTAAAGAATGTATCCATGTTTTTGTGCGCATGGTTGCAGTAGATGCCTTCGGAGGTGGTAGGGATTGTAGCTTATGAAGTGTGACAAGCATTTCTTCGAAGCCTTCTTTGATGTCATCCATGAAGTCATAGTAAGCATCGTAGTCATAATAGTCATAGTAATCAGCCATTATGAAACAGCAAGCAGATACGATGTCATTGAAGTTTAACGCGGCACAGAACTCGTTACTTATTAGAACGTTATGAAATATTGACACAACAAACCTCTAGATGTTGTAAGTCCAACGAACCAAAAATCATAGAATTCCGATTGCACACGCTCTGTCACGCGCCGTGTCAATCTAGCAGTGTCAAACTGGCGACAGAAATTTGACGCAGATGTATTTGATGACTGCGACTTCGTTACTGGTTCAAATGCGCTCAAATTTTAACACAAGATAGATCTCTTTGTTAGCTTTCCAACGAACCAAGAAAATCTGAATTCCGACTTGTAATGTAGCCACACGAACAATTTTGCCGAACTGGGGTCAGATTTGACGCAAAGCAGCAGTGCGGGGGGGTGGAAATCCCAGCAGCCACACCACTTGATGTGGATCTTGAAACAAGACTCACGAAATTTAGGCTCTTTGATGTAGTTTAGTGGCTTTTATAGATGAAAGATTGAAACTTTAATGAAATCAGTAGCAAAAATCAAGTATATTGGCGTATTTCGTCTCAATAACTCGTTTGCTAACCAGGATATGGAGAACTTAGGCGTATTTCGTCTCAAAGTTCAACTAGGGGTTTTGGATTCTCTCCGGATTCGTTTTGGATTCTCTCCTAAATCTGTAATTCACAAGAATTAACTTAAACATACTCTCTCCTTTATTAATATGACCGAATGGTCTATTTATAGTGTACAAATAATCCTAAACCTAGTAGAACTATTAAAGCAAAGTAACCTAAACCTAGTATAACTAGTAAAGCATAAAAGATAAACATACCAAATTAATCTATCATCACACGCCTAAGTAATTAAAGTCCTAAAGCAAATGAAACTCTAAACAAAGTAAAGTCCTAATGTAAAACAAACTCTTAACAAGCTAGGAGTTAAAACACCTAAATTACATAGAATTCTAACAGAACTAGAACTCTACATAACTAATACTTCTATTTCACATCACCTGCATTACATAACCCCGTCATATTTCAAAGTTTCAAAAGCCCTTCAACATTTCTCTTTCTACTCCTACATCTTCCACAGTCTTTAATTGTTGGCAAAAAATTTACACAGATGAAGCACACTTTCACACACTGCACCATAGAGCTTAGTTAAATTTACAACTCCTAACAGATTAATTTACCCAGCCAAAAAAAAACCCAGCATATATTACTGCTTCATCATGTTTGTATGATAAGTCACCATGGATAATGTTGAAGGGGGTGATGAAGGTTTCTGGTTAGCAGATAGGCTGATGTGGGAACATCTACTCCTGCAAGAAGACATTGACAATGAAGAAGATGAGATGGCAGAAGAAGAAGAAAATATTCAGAGGATCATAACAAGTAACAAACCAAATTTGACTCTTACACAAAGAAGGCTCATTGTTGACAACTTACTTGCAATTCAAGTTGATGGGAAACTTCCATGGGGGTTTCAAACAAAGTTAGCATCACAAGTAGGTGTACACAAATGCACTATTTCAAGAATATACAAAGATGCAATGAAACAGAGAGAGCAAGGTAATGCAATAGATGTGAGGGCAAAGAGGTTTGGAAAATGTGGGAGGAAACCCGGGGAATATTCGATGCATTTTTTGCGGTCGGTCCCCCTTACATCGAGAACCACAATAAGGTCCTTCGCAGGGGCACTCAAACTTAGCCATATTACTGTTTATAGGTTCTGAAAAAGGGTAGGTTAAGGTCACATACTTCAAGTAACCACCCTAAGGTCACAGAGGAACACAAGTTGTCTAGAATGAAGTGGGTTCTCGTCCCAATCTTCTTCCAGCTACACCAACAACAAATCCTACTTTTGTTGACATGCAAAATGTTATTCACATAGATGAGAAATGGTTTTACTTGAACCCTGAGATGAGGAGGTTCTATCTACTACCTTTTGAAGATGACCCTTATAGGTGTTGTCAATCAAGGAGGTATCCACTAAAAATCATGTTCATGGGTGTCATAGGAAGGCCAATGTATGATAGCAATGGCATAGAAATACATGATGGCAAATATGGGATTTTCCCTTTTGTACATTATGTGGCAGCAAAGAAAAGAAGCAGAAATAGGGAAGCAGACACTATTGAAACAAAGGCAGTAGATTCAGTTACACAACAAGTCATCAGGAGAATGATCATTGACAATGTCATACCGGCCATTATCAGCAAATGGCCTTCTCATCTACCAAAGAACGTAATCATCCAAAGCAAGATAATGCAAGACCCCACATATCTAATGATGATATGGAATTCGAGAGAGGCAAAGAACAAAGGATGGGTTCAATATTAAGTCGGGTCAATCAACCCCCCAATCCCCGATCCGAACCTATTGGATTTGTGTCTTTAGGGTTTGTGCAATCTATTCAACATCAAGCATTTCCACGGAATTTAGATGATTTAATCACTAGGGTCCAAGATGCATATGATTTCTTTGACACAAAGAAGATTAAATTTGCTTGGTTACAACTTCAATATGTCATGACTGAGATTTTAAAGGTTAAGGGAGGTAACAACTATAAGAACCCACATCATGGGAAGGCACATATGGAAAGGATTGGAATGCTACCAGAAAATGTAGAAGTTGACCAGTCAGTTGTTGATGAAGCAGTTGAGTATTTAAATGCAATATTAGTGCCTGTTTAAGAACCAATCCAGTACTTACATGATGAAGTGAGTGTTGATGAAGATTAGGTAACTTAGCAAAGTGTAGGGAATGATATTTTGGCCATTTTGGAATGCAATTAGTGATGACTGCTACACATAACCATTCTAGCTATTGGTAAGTATGACTCATAATGCAAACTTTTGTTTAGATGTTGTTTGAGATGGGTGCATTGTGATTAGGTGTTTTGTTTAAGGTTTGGTTATGTGTGTTTTGTGTATATATACTAAGTACAGATGGGGCAGTCATGTAACTTACTAGTGCATTCATGTATATATAAGTGGTTAATGTGAATGGGTAATGTTATGCACATGTATCTCTAATGGTTTACAACCCAAGTGTACTTATTTAAGACACGCAGTGTAGTTATGACAATGACAAGTTTATTATGCACATGTTCATCTTATTTAGGACTCGTGCAAATGAACCCTCAAACTATATGAACCACAATCTACAAACAACAACAGAGCACCATCCACCAGCACAACATCACAAACAAAAATCAAACATTTCCACTAAATCATTCGAACAATATAAAGGAAACATCATTAACATTATTATGCACATTGCTCATCTTATTTAATTAGCATTCGTGCAAATCAACCCTAAAACTATCAACCACAGTCCACAAACAACAACAAAGCACCATCCACTAAGCCAACATCACACACAAAATCAACCAATTCCAGTAAACCACACCACAAACTAAATGAAACAGCACACAGTTTAACAATCCACAAAATCATTCAAGCATCACAGACTTTAACAAACCACCATAATAAATCAAAGAACACAAGCTCTTGTTCCAATCAAAGAACACAAACTGTTGTTACAATCAAAGAACTCAAGCTGAACAACAATCAAAGAACACAATAAAGGTTCATCAATAAAGGTTGACAAGCACAAACTTTATTGGTTCTTTGTTTATAAGTTGATTGGAATCAAAGAACAACAATCAAAGAACACAATCAAAGAACACAAACTGTTGCAAGCATAAACAACAACAAAGCACCACAAACAACAGCATTTAAAAAAAATAAAGGTGAAATCTATGATGAACAATACCTGAAGAACTCTAATGAGTTCCTTTGCGCATCAAAAGGAACGCATGTTCATCCGGATCCATGACTTCATCGTCTTCAAGGTACGGACTCATAGGGATATCCGGGTCATCGTCCTCTAACTTGACATCTAACCCCTCATAGACCTTGAAAAGCTTTAGATTCCCATCATCATCTTCAAAAAACATGTCAAATTCGTTACCCCAATCTTCATCAGATTCAACCTCAATTGGAAGCCCCTCATCTTCCTCAGACGAACCCTCAACCAGAATCTTCTCTTTCCCCTTATTCACATTCGAAATTACCGAAGCCTTCCCTTTACCCTTTCGATCTTTCTTCACATCAAAAGCCGGTAAACCACAAACAATAGGTGGATTTGCGTATTTATTATCAACCACATTATCTCTTTCCTCTAAATCCACAATTTTCGCACCTACTGCTCTAGATCTAAGAAGGTAAACCCTAGATCTACTATTTGTTGAAGGAGACTTACCAAGAGGGGGTCAAGTCCAATTTCTTCGTGGCTCTTCTTATCTCATCCGATTTTTCGGCCCTTCCCATGACGGTTTTAAAGCTTTCAGAGATTTATCGCTCAAACACTTCGCGGCTTCACCGGAATAGTACAATTTCCATGCGTAGGGGCTGCCATCTTCAATGGAATTAGCCAAATCACGACATATAACCATTTCTTCCTTCGATTTCGCATCAAACGCAGCATCATTGAGAGGTTGAGTGATATTCATGGTGGATGTTGGATGAACAGAGGGAAGAAGATGAAGAGAGGGAAGAAAAAGAAGAGAGAGAAGAAGAACACAAGAAAAACGCGTATAAACTGATGTTAGGGGCCAAGTTTTAGGGTTCATATTTTCAGTAGCAATAACTGAAGAACAGTTCATTTAATCTGTTTTGGGTAGTTAGGTGGGGGGTGGATTGTTATTTTTGGTGGGAATCATTAAGTTAATTGGCACCAATCTTATGTTTTTAATCTCTAACTTTAGTATAGATTAATTGGCTTAAATCAGTTTTTGTTAGGTTCATTAAGGGTATTTTTGTAGATTCACACTAAAAACCTTTGCCAAAAATAGAAAACAGGGAATTGTTGCATTTAATATGAAATTGCCATTTTAGGAAACTGTTGCGTTTAATTTGGAACGGAGGAAGTATAAGATTTTCATCAAATACTGGGTTCTGCTGTACGGTCATGACTGTTTGGCTATGCTTCACTAGAACTTTAACAATTGATGTAATTGTGTAAGCTAATGGTAGTAATTTCTCTATATGAAGTGAGGGTAATAGAGAATCTTCCATGTTCAAAATGTTAACTTGATTTAGCTATGTATTTACTACCAGCATATGTTTAAAGGTTTAGAGTGTTACAGTGCTTTGATTTAGTTTGGCATGCATGAATAGTGATTGGATATCAAATGAGGACATGCCAGGGATAGATTCCCCAGAAAACAATTCCATTTGTGTAGATGTATATTTGCTAGTGTATACCGTACATAAATTTTAGTTGCATCTCTAATTAATATCTTTTTTAATTGCTTTTCTTTCTAGCTTCGAGCTGAATTTTTCTGTAAACTTGATGGGAACTTATATCATCACAGAGTCCATGTTACCCCTATTAGAGAAGGCTGCACCTGATGCACGAGTGATTATAGTTTCTTCTGGTGGAAGGTACATTGCTTCTTAGACAAACGATATTCAGGTGACTGATTGTTGAACATGAACCAGCTATAGTATCTGATTATTTCTTTCTAATAAAGTTCAGTGAGGAAAAATTTGATGGGGTGATGCAGTACGCTCGAAACAAGAGAGTCCACATCAGTAAAGTTTGAAGGTTTGGAGTGACATGGGCAGATTTGAGTTAAAAGGTTGAAGGTTTGGAGTGAAAAAGGTGTAGGTTATTGATTTGAATTTTAATTATCTATGTGTTGGAATTATGTATTTGGGTAATTGAATTTTGAAGTGGGTATCAATAAAAGTGTGATCTTTATATTTTATTCATTAAATATGCAATGTCTACTACTGTTGTGACTAAATTATTCTCATTACATGCTGGTGCCTAATATGCCAAAAGTGATGATTGAAGGAGGAGAAAGAATTATAATGCAAAGGGTATTGTGCCGGTTGGCGGCTTGTAGGCTGCAGACGGCTATGGTATCATATTTCAGTGCACGCCTACTTTTTTTTTTAATTAAGTTTATACCTTGCTGATCCAGTCATACCAAGAAACCGGATCAGTTAGATCTTTGTTTGAATTTTTTTTAGTCAAATCTACACTAAACTGATCCGGTTGTAAACCGGATCAGTTGAGTTTCCGCTCCGCCCCCACCCGCTCCAGTCCATTTCCGGATCAGTAAGGCCTTTTTTGACTGGAGCGGGTGAGGTTTTTTCCACTAGTATATTATTTGGTTATTCTATTGCATAAAAACTGACATGAAACGATATTTAGTAGAGGTCAGCAATGGGTGAATATGGTTCATTATGACCGTATTCATACCCTCACCCCTAAACTCATTTTTTGGTTCATTGACCATCTATGGAGTCATGACGGGGAAATCTACATTGAATAAGTCCCTAATTTGTCCCTACGGTTTCTCAAAATCTAATTAGGTTTATGAATCTTCCTTTAAAGACTTGTTGGCGACTTCGAAAACATTTTCAATAAAACGTTAACAATGGGGTAGTCAAATACGCGCTGACACCGCGTAGGTGAAATAAAAACACGCCTACACTCTCTCTTCTCTCTCGCTTTGCTCCTCATTCGCGTCTCCCTCTCCGGTCTCGCTGTGCCTCTGTACAGCCGGAACAAAACCGACCACCAGCTTCTCTGGAATCCGGCTGGAGATCCGCGTCCACTATCGGCGACGTCGTGCTGCTGCTTCCCCAATTCTCACACCTCCATCTCCTTTGTTCCTCTGTTTAATTTCAACAGCAGGTATGTGTTATAACATACCTTTAATTCTTTTACTTTTGGGGTCAAGTAGAGTAGTAAACTCTAATATACTCCACTAGTTATTGGACTATTTTTTTCTTCTTAGTAATTTAGTTTTCACTTAATTACAAGTTAAGCCATGGCCTTAATATGGTTGTTTGTTTGTTGAGCTAATAAGTTTGAACTAAGGTTTATTAATCCACCCCCTATACTAGTATGAGAAACTTAATATAGTTTTTTCGACTAAAACTATGTTATATAAACTTGAGTATAAGTTATAACTTATATTAATCAGTAATATTGTTATACTTTACCAATATTCATTACCCATTTCTTGTGCTTAAATAAAGTCGTTATGAAAAATAATGAAATAATTGACGGAACATTAATGACCTTGCTTAATGGTTGGTTTAATGATACATCGCTTTAGTAAAGAGTTATTTAAGTAATGTAATTCTTAGATATGAACTTTTATAACTTTTTCGAGGACAATGATGCTATGAATGAGGACTTGAACGTTGTATAACTACGACTCTTATTTTACATAACATTAATAAAACCACTTATAGTTGGTTTAAAATTGATTTAACTATAACTAAAGGTATAAACGAAAAAGTAAGTAAATCTTTATTTAGTTTCTTAGTTAGATTAAAGGGAAAAAGGATAATACAAGCCTCCCCCGGCTATCAAAATCACTACGCAGGATTTCAGGTAACGTCTACTGCTAACACCCGCATTCCCCTTCTAAATATGTTTTATAATGATGCTGATGTTAATAGTATTCTTTTGTATATGGATTGCGGGATATGAAATGTTTTGTGATTAATATGATGATATGGAATAATGTTATAAAATGATGATGTAACGAAAACATAATGATGTTACGTTATAAATGTAATGAAAAGAATACGTTAAATCATGATGATTATAAATATACTCAAAAGTTATGAAACATGATAAATTCAAATAAAAGACGGTTCTTGGCAGTATTCTATTATCTTGGATCCTGAATGTACCTTATGTCAGTTCACCACCTTCCGTTTATAAGGGCTAAAGTCCTCGGGTAGCACCGCACTAAAACATTTTTGGGCAGTAACGCCACCATCCGTTTGTGAGGGCTATTGTCCTCGGGTGGCTGCCTTCCGTTTACGATGATATTATGTTCTGTGGAGACGTCCCTTCCGTCGTACTCGCCAAGTTACCAAATGAAAGAACTATGCTTATGAACATGATAAAGGATTATGATAATGATAAGATTGTGATTAAATGTTATATTTATGAAATAGTTTTATTAAATCTCTCCTCCCTGTTTGCTAATAAAATGATTTGAAATGAATTTATGTTGTTCGAATAGTATGTTACTGAGCCTAGGCTCATGACGTTTTTTTTCTGTTTTAGGTACTCATGGTGCTAATGCGATGGCGTAGCAGTGAGGAATAGTTTAGTAGTTTAGTAGTTAAAGCTTTCTTAAACACTTATGATCATAATTTATGTCAGACTATGTACGGTAACTAAGTTTTAATTACTTAGGTTTTGTTAATGGATAACTATGTATTCTGGTCATAATATGTTCATATTTAGGAATATATGTTTGCCTCGTGCTTTCCAATCGGAATGTACGGCAGTAGCGCACTGACTATCTAGGTTCCGCTGCTAAGTACTCATTAGTTAACCTAATAATGTTGATTAGTAGTCGAGACATTACAATGGAGAATTGAAATATGGTGAAGGTGATGGTGAGAAGAGAGATAGTAGGGTGGTGGAGGTGCACAACATTGGTTTGACTAGAGTGGTGGTGTTAATGGTGGAGGAGAAAGAGGGAAAATTGGATTAATTGGATAAGGGGAGAGAGAAGTAAGGATGGAGATTAGGGGAGGTAAGAAAGGATTAGTGTGATAGTTAGATCAATTAGGTAATAATGACTAACAAAGTTAACGACCATTAGTCATTAAAGGTTCTTTTGTAAAAAAAATTGAAAAGTGGGGGGTATATGGTGAATTCTGAATCTTGCAAGGGTATATGGTGCAAAAAAAAATTGTCAAGGGTATATGGTGAAAAAATAGATAAAATTTTAAGAAGACTAACCCTTCAACTGTAGGTTGTTTCAAATGTGGAGAATTTGTACATATCAGTCGTGATTGTCCAAAATGGAAGGACAAACAGTCCAAAATTAATGATAATAGAGCTTTCAAGAAGGCTATGGTAACAACCATGTGGAGTGACTCTAACTCAGGTTCATAAGAGGATGAAGAGTCACCTATATATGAGACTTGCATGACTGCTATTATGGATCGAGGAGGAAACATCGTGGCTGGAGGAACCAGGATGAGGAACAGTACATAAAATTTTTGTCTTATGGCGAAAAAAATGTACTCAGTGAACATAAGGTAAATTTGGAGCAAATTCATGAGGACATGCATCAATATGATAGAGATAATATGCTTGAAAATATTGACTCTTCATTAGATGGGTGTCTCAAGCTAAGTGAAGCTTACATAACTGGCAAACATGAGTTGAAAGAAAAGAAAACTAAATGTTATATTGCTATCGCTGGTTGTGACATAGAACAAGTGTGTGTTGAATTAAAGGATCAAGTGGCTAAACTTGAAGTTGAACTTTACAAGTGCAAAGTCAAGTTGGAAATAACTAAGTCTTCTAACTAGAAAAGGATGAGGATGCTCCTACTGATAGTGAACAAAACTTAAGGGAAATTCCCATTGGCAACCTTATAGTTTTTGCTTTTCCCATTGATAACCTTGTATTTTTTAAAATCCCAAAAATAACTTTAAACAGTGATTACTTTCATAAACGTGACTTTAATGACTAATTAGGCGTTAAATGTCAGTTAACTTTATGTTTAGGCTTAACCATAGTTTATGAATTAGGCCTTACAAAACTTACAAAATCGCCAGAAACCCTTCGACTACCAAACCGTAAAATTCTTCAACTCTACTTCCAGTCTTTGCAAAATTTAGCAATTAAAGTTTATCCTAAGCACTCTGGAGAATTTTACGGTAAAAAAAAATTGAATTTTGGGAGATTTAGAGACGAACAATAGTAGCAGAGAAGAAGAAGAATAGCAGAGACGAAGGAGAGTATGAGTGTGTGATCAACTATGAGGAAAGAGACAAAAAAAAAAGGAAGTTGAGAAGATGGAGTAAATTTTGGGCTGTTAAAGAGTAAATGTGGTGAAAACCTAATCCTAAACTATGGTTAAGCCTCAACATAAAGTTAACTGCCATTTAACACCTAATTAGTCATTAAAGTCACGTTTATGAAACTAATCACAGTTTAAAGTTATTTTTGGGATTTAAAAAAATTCAGGGTTACCAATGGGAAAACCAAAAACTACAAGGTTACCAATGGGAATTTTTCAAAACATAATTGTTCCCTCTGTGCATTATTTGTTTAATTATGATGATCCCCCCCTTCAATTTTGTTGCGTTTAAGAGTAATGCAAACACTCTAAGCAATCCTAATTTACTTCATGCATTTAACCTTTTGGTTGATGACGTGAAAGAGTTGCATAAAGAGTTTGTTGCACTCAAGACTGCCTAACTAATTGTTTCCCCCGCATACCCTTGTGCGGAAGTGTAATATTTCGAAACTATTTCCGAGGCATTACCAAAAGTTAGTAAAATGATTGATGAGTATGAATGAAAGTTTTGTGATTTGCATGCTGAAATCATCAATTGAATAAGGGAAAGCAGAAAGTGGTTATTGATATGCCAAATGACTCCATTGTTTCAAAACTCGAATTTGATCTTTAAAAACTTAAATGTGATTTCAATGCTATGAATGAGAAAAACGCTTCTTATAAAATTTCTTGAAACCAAAGACAAAGAGCTGCAAAATAGACAAAGGCATGTGGACAAACTTCTGTTTGCGAGGATACCTTGAATCATCTTACCTCCATGGAAGGTAAGAGTAGCATAGCTGGTCTTGGTTACATGCATATGTGTTATCATTGTGGTATGAATGGACATAAGATTTTCAATTGTCCAACTAGGAAGAAGAGTGTGGAAAGAAATAACAAATATGTTAAGCATGTTCGGGTGAGGAAGGACTACACTAGTAGAATAATTGCTTATTGTTGCGGTCATTAAGTGGCCTATTGTGGCGGTTTTGGCCGCGCAGCAATTAAGGGCGCAGCATAGGTAATTTTTTTGACCGCAGCAATAGGCCAAGCTATTGCGGCTGTTCCTGGCCAAAACCGCAACAATATGTTACACCTATTGCTATGATTCCTCGCCAAAACCGCAGCAATATGTTACACCTATTGCTGCGGTTCCTAGCAAAACCACAGCAATAGGTACTGGAACACGTAAAAAAAAAAATTTATTTTTTTGTATTTTGCCATCAAATTTGAAAGATAAAAATTTTGAAAGAAAATAAAATACAACAAATTCAAAGAAATGATAAAGAACTTTTAGGTGTGCTCTTACAAAAAATATTCAGCTCATACAAAAGAAAGATATATAAAGGAAAAATATACAAAAAAAGACCAAAAATCAAAAAACCTAACATTATATTAATTCTAAAAAATAAAAAAAATCCAATAAAAATAAAACATCACTATATCTGGATTAATAAATAAAAAAACGAAACTACAAAATAAAAAAAAAACAAAGAAGAATTAAACGGCCAGCGAGTTCATGCGAACTGTTGAAGAGGACATCACTTACTTCCACAAAAAAAAAATTAAAAAAAATCAACCAAAAAAAACAACAAAATTCCACAGGTGAGGCCGCGAACGATTCCAATGGTGGTGCGACACAAATTTCGATGAAAGGAAATGACACGGAAACTCGCCGGCGAATTTCGACTAGTATATCAGCAACTGGAGAAGACGAACTCGCCGATAGATCAGCGACTGGAGAAGACGAACTCGTCGGCGAATTTCGACGAAGATGGTGATTTCGAACTCGCCGGCGAGAGGAAATGATGATGATGAAGAGATGCTTCGCCGCTGAACTCGACGTCGAAAGGAAATGATGATGATGCAGTTGTCGTGTGCAATAGAGATTGGAGCGGATAAGGTTTTGGATTTGAGGGCTTGGGATTTGATTTGGGTTTAGACGGTGTTGTGAGAGGAAGGATGAGTAAGGAGGGAGAAGAATGAGTTGAAAAAGATGCTGAAGCAGGAATGACATGGAAACCCTAGTTGGGGCTTTTTATTATTAATTTTAAAAGTCTATTGTTGCGGTTTCTCCTAGGAACCGCAGCAATAGATTAAAATATTATTTTTTAATAATATTTTTATCTATTGCTGCGGTTTTGGGTGGGAACCGCAGCAATAGGGCTGGTCAAACAGTCAACGAAATTTGAAAATTTTTTCCGTTGGCACATATTGCTGTGGTTTCCAGCCACAACCGCAGCAATATGTTTAATTCCGATTTTTCTTTTTTTTTCGTGGTTTATTGTTGCATATGGGTAAAACCGCAACAATAAGCAAAAATTCTACTAGTGCTAGCTAGAGTCAACTATTTGTGGAAAGGGACCCAAGATAGTTGGGTTCCTAAATCTACTGTTTGATTGTTTCTTGCAAGCTAAAGTGAGAGGTAGTTCCTTTTTGCAGTTGGACAGTGAATGCTCAAGACACATGTCCGGGGATAAGAAATAATTTCTCCCACTCACAGCCTATGATGGTGGAAGTGTTACCTTCGAAGACAACAACAAAGGTTCCATTGTTGTTATAGGTAAAGTTGGTAAGTGATCACTTTCATAAGCTATAGATGATGTATATTATGTTGATGGCTTACAACATAATTTTTTTAAGCATTTCTCAATTATGTGATAAAGGAAATCGAGTTGAGTTTCAAGCTAATCTTTGTCACATTATTAATTCACAAACAGGTGAACTTGTCTGTGAGCGAACTAAGAAAGATGATATTTATATCACCTTACTAGATAAAGTTTTGGAGAACAAGTCCATTTGTTTAAGTATTGTTTCCGAGTCAAATCAGTGCGTTTGGCATAAGAGGTTTTGGTCATGCTAGCATAACATTTTGGAATAAACGTAAAACTCGTGACTTAGTCATTGGACTTCCAAGTACGAGATTGGCAAAGTTTGTTCAGAATGTGCCAAAGGGAAACATGTAAAATCCTCTTTTAAGCCAAAAAGTGTCATATACCAGCATACCTTTTGAGTTTGTGCATATTGATTCGAAAAAATTGATTTAATCAGTCCCAACAATGGGCAGCCTGACAAGAAAAAAAAAACAGTCCCAACTTCAATTTACTATTGTTCCCTCCGAACATTGGGGGAATTTTACAATGTTGGTCCCAACAGGTTTCTGATCTGCTGTAGCCTGTAGCAGGTAAACTTTGCTATTTTTTTTCTTTTTTTTCTATCTTCTTCTCCTCTTTCCTCCCTCCTTCCTTCACTGATCCCTCCTCCTCCCTCTCCCCACCTACCCACCCCCCCTCCCCTACCACCCTACTACCCCCTTCCCCCACCTTCTCTAACTGTCACCACTGTAGACACATAATCGTGTCTCCCCATTTAAGGGTCCAATGATGAAACATACCACGGTAGTAGTTGGCACGGCCTAATGGAAGAGCAATTCGAATAACCAGGCCATGTTGTGTTTGAAAATGATATTCTAAAGCCCAATTAATTATCCATGATGATTAATTGTAAACTAAGCCCGTAAAACGTTTTAAGTCCATTTAAGAGCCCAATTAAATATTTATTATATAAATAAATATTTTCATTAATGCTTTTATTATCGTTAATAAATACTTTGAGCATAAATTAATTTTTGCATCCCGTAAAATTCAATCCCCGGATTTTGGGGATAAAAAAGTATCGTCAAAGCACGCGTTTAATCAAAAATTCGAATATGCTGGAATATGCGCCAGACGCGGCGGCCGCGCTCAGAGCGCCACGTGTGTCCAGCACATTGGCCAGAACCCGTCAGGCGCGTCGATGAGTGCCTGACACGTGGACTTGTGACTCACACACAGTCTTGCGTCTGACGTAGCTCCTGAGTGAGATGCAAGTTTCTTTTCAATCTTTTTTAAATACGCGTTTACACATGTTCAAACCTGATTAGGCAGACCACGTCAGGCGCGCCAATTTGCGCCTGACGCGTGGACTTGGGCCTGCCATGTTGGACTGCGCCAGGCGCAGTAGGCGCGTGCGGCGCAAGTTTCTTGCTGCCTATAAATACGAGCTGATTTCTCGAATCAAACACGAGATAGCAAACAATCGTAACCCAAACACAAAAGATAGCAAATCATGCTTAAATTACGATAGTAAACTGAAATACAATGTAATTCGAAAATTAAACCAAAACTTGAATTCATATAATTAACCTAAAATCATACGACTAATACAAAAATCAACAAAACTACAATCTCATTGAATTGAGAATTCTAATAACAGAATAAAGAGAAACAACATAAGGAGAATATGACTTAAGCTTACTGAGTATTTGCCGACGTATCAAACCTCCGTGAACAGCAGACTTCTCGATCAATTGAACTCCCGATTCTGCTACTACGGCTTCACAAAACTCCCTTGTAGTACTCTCCTTATTTTTTGACTATACTTGCATACCCTAAATTGGAAGAAGGGCTTCCAATTTATACTCAATTCAAGCCTACACACAATTGGTGGAAAATCCCAAAATTGGTTGCATAATAATTTGGGACTGATTTCGTGAGATTTTAGTGTGAAAGAGAAAAGGGAAATATTTTCATTTCCTTCCATTTTAGTGATGTATAGAAGGATGAATAAGAAAATTTCCTTTTTCTTCTCTTTATCTTTCCTCTGTTCGTGAAGGTGGAAGATGGAGATGATTTACTTTTTTTCTTCTCTCTTCTTCTTTTCTTGTTTTGATTTGGTTAGCTTCCACGTGATTTCCAAAGATGATATCACTTCTTTTATTTTTTTTTCTTTTGTTTCCCATGTGTACTGTAGTAGCCAGTAGCTTAAGCCAAGCATTTTGGTTTCTTTTTCTCCTTCTTTAAATGGGCTGTTTAATGGGTTTGAGGTGTAGAAGACCTCTTGTTTGATTTTTTTTCTCATTATTTCCTTCCTTTGCTTGTCTTATGATGTAAGATGACTTAAATGTACCTATGTCAACAAAATAAGCTAATTAGTGCAATTTATACTAAATTTTAGCAAAGGTAATATATTATCTAACATTATAAAAATAATTCAAATATCTAAAATATTGACCAAATAAGGACATAAAAAACCAAAATAAGGGAATAAAAATATACTCAAATATGCACTTATCAAATTCCCCCACACCTAACTTTTGATCGCCCACGATCAAAATACTACTAAGACAAACTAAATGCAACTATTATGTATGATATACTAAATATTTCCACTTCAAAATTCTTTATTGAAAATAGCTTAATTAGCTAGTCATAAGACAAGAAACTAAAATTCTTTTAATGTTAGTTATAAGAAAAGCGTTAGAGAAAATGTTAATAGGAATGCTATACTCCTAGTTATCGAATGACCAACCATTAAAACTCATAACACTTCATGCTAAATTTTTCTTCTTAACTTATAATTAATTAACATGCATCTACATTTGAGTATACATATAAAGTTCAATAAATAGACCCTCCCGGATGTGAATTAAACACTCAACTCTCATGTGTTTAGGGTTAAATATTATTCACTCAAACATATAACAAAGTCGACTCAAAATGAAGTATATTTCTTTAAACTTGACTATCGTCTCAATTCTCCACTTGGATGGTGACAAAATGCATAAAGATCAAAAGGTCTTTTAAAAGGTTGTAACGTGGCTAAGGTTAAAGGGTAGGGATAATATTTAGGAATGTTGATTCAAAAGAAGCTAAGCTAAAGGGAGCAAAAATCCATGACTTAATTATGATATTTAGGTCACAACAAACTCCATTTAAACATTGAACGTCATGCTCCAACTACATTTTTTTATATTATATCATCCTCGATATCAACCACAAATAATGTAACTGTAACATTTCCATGTATATTTCATATTTTCAGAGCAAAGTTGCTTTTCTTTGATCTTCATACTCTTTTTTTTTTTTACAGTATCATAACCTCAGTCTTCCTCTTTCTTTTTTTTTTATTTTCACAATATTTCTTCACTATAACACAAACTTACAATAACAATTCAATTTAGAAACTCCCCTTAGCCAAGCTTAGGTAAATCATGTATGAGGCCGCAGGTTTATAATGTATGGTTAGCAAAGAAACAAGGATTTTACGGCTCAAAACGGCTAAACAAGGGAAATATTGTATGACAGAAAATCTCTGAGGCTAAAATATATGAAAAGAACGCCTAAATCATTTCTTCATAGCAATTTTTACAAAAGTATCAAAGAGTACCAAGTTAAGTTCAAGAGCCACACTTCATTGAGGAACTATCACACATGAAAGAAAAAAAAATGTGACCGATGCAAATGTGTCAGTCTAATAGGCCCAAAAACACACAAGGTTTTGGCTTATCTATCTAGCTAACTTATTTAAGAGAAGCAAGCTGAATTTTTCAATTATACTATGAATCTCTCAAGTTCGACTATCCTTTGCCAATAATATAACATTCCCAAAATCGTATTTTTCAAAATATTTTTTTCTTTAATACAAGTTAGATTAGAGTTTATTATCAACTTTCACTAATACTTATTCCTTTGGAAATTAAGAAGTGGAATCCTAACTTAAATGTAAACAAAATTCTATAAATAATGCAAGATAACATGTAAGACACTAATTTCTAATGCCCATTCATATTTATAACCTGATCATTCCACATCATATTTAGTAATACAAAAGCCACAATATTATTTTTCTCTCATCAGCATCATAATCTCGCACGAGCCCCAAAAGAAATTTCAAAACTTTACCCCATGTTTTCCATATAATAGCAAGAACTAGCAAGCATAAATGTATAGCATAAATATGCATATATTTAATTGCCCCTCCCCCACACTAAAACCTTACATTGTCCCAATGTAAGCCCAAGTATAAGGACTAATCTTAGACAATGGATTATTTGCCACATTTTTTATTCACTATAAACTTAATTTTATTACCTAACATAACTATAAAGCATAAATAAAATAAAAGCCTAACTAAATGTCGTAGGAATCACGGATGCACTTAGCATGTGCAACAAACCCCCTTTAAACCCCTAGGCTACCCTAGTGGACGAGTATGGTCTCGTGAGGATTTTCAGTTGGCAACTCACAAATCCTTATTAACATATATTCATTAAAAACACATCAAAATAAAATTATTGGAAGACTAGATAGAAGATACTTAGCTGGTTACGTGTGTCAAGTCTTTTCTATTTCTATTCTTCAATTGTTTCAACAATGTAGCTATTGCCTTAAACATTTCCACAGCTCCTGAAAGCTTTTGATTAGTTTCATGCGTCTGCACTAGTGTACCAGAATTTGCATGGTTGACAGCTCGATCTTCAACTTGCGGTATTCTACAGCTACCAGTACTAGCAAAACTGAATGGAATGAACTATAGAAGTCGTTGGCTCGACGTACTTCTCTTTCTTCTAAAGTTTCTCAAATGAGATTTCTTCTATTTCTCCACCTGCTCTTGATCATAAAATGGCCCCAACCTTTTAAAATAAATTGTTCTATAACTTTCTACTAAACCATCCTGACAAAGTTAAGTGATGGTTAGCATAATATTAACAGATATTGTATAAAATAACTGCATATTGGAGATGAGTGCATGCAGACGGTTAAATTGATAAACCTGATAATTTCCACTTGTTTAGCAGATCTTAGAAAATGAAAAGTGATCATGGAAATGACAAGCTAGGCATGTGGGTTACACCTTGTGCAGACTCAGATCAAGTAAATTAGGCAAGTAAGAATATGTAGGTGACAATATAATTTTGAATGAAGCATTATGAATAAAGCACTTGCTTGCACTAAGAATTAAAGTAGGTCCAACAAAGTAAAACCTTGAAAGTGCTTAAGATAATTCTTCGCAAGATAATACAATTTGAGAAACAGAGGTCATTATTCGAAATTGCAGTCACTTACACAAAACAAAGTCACATTTTTTAATAAGAAATATTAAAGGTTGACTGTTTCAAGATGTAGCTCGAAGTGCTTAATCTAACTCTAGTCATGTATAATGAGTTTAAATAAGATAGAGTAAAATTGCAAATAAATCATATAACTGATGGAATATGAGGGACTAGCAGACTATTTCTAGTAAGTTATGCAGATTATGAGCACTGCAAATACTTTAAGCAAATTCAAAGAGTCCATCGGGTTTATGAACCATATTTTGGCTTACCACTAAGAAGCTTTTAGCAAATATGTTTACATCGGACCACTAAGGCTATTCTAACACATTTCTTCCTTTTGCGAGATGACGAACCAAAACATTAAATATAACTTGAAAGCATAACACCGGATTTTGGATTATCAATTAGACCTCATTAAAATGCACTGACTTATTAAGATTAAGAACCTACATATTAGTAATACTAGAACATGGATAATCAATCAAAGTAAGTTCCGGGAATCTATCCAAGCTGCGGGTATTTTGCCGAATTCAAATCGAAACTAGTGAAATCGATGACTCAAAATGCGGCTAAATCATATATAGCACCCCGATCAATCAACAATTCAATGTTTGATTGGTACTCAACAACAAGTAGGGAGTCAAATCTAATGCGCAAGCAAAAGAAAACAAATTGTTGAGTATACTAAGTAGCGAAGCGGACGGAACAAAATATTATACTTAGTAGATTGGCGATAAGTTAAGAGTTTAAAGTAGTTATCCCTTAATTATTTTAATTATTTTTCTTAATTCATTCCTAGTTACTTTACGTCATCTTTTGTTTTGAATAGATTACAAGTTAACATGTTCTTTGAACCTTTAGAAAACCAAATCGGTTATCTGGAGGTTGATGGTAACTTGCGAGATAGAACTATTAATATCTCGATAAAGAAGCATAATAGGCATATATTTTTACTAGTTATGCATAATGTCTGCAAGCACTTACTCATAGATCTTAGCAAAAGACAAATTATAGGCGAAGTAATCATGTTATTAGCGATGTAAATTATTTTGCCAAGTATTAAAAATATGAATATCTAAGAACTCTAGTGTTTTGGCATTATAACATATAAAAGCGCATCACATTCATGATAATAGATGAAGAATGGATAACACTAAGTTCACTTTTCATATTGTAAGAAGTGGAAAAATTCGGCATGCTTATTAAATTAATCAACACAAGTCACCAATGAGAGTATCAAGACTATATATACTAATAATTGATCTATACAATAATATAACCACCTGATAGTTAATTAGATAGTAAGCATGGATCTATCATTTATTTGAAACCATCCACAGTATGAAGAAAGCATACAAGCACATGATATGCATGATATATAGTAGATTGAGTGTCGAGATAAGATTATAGCTTGCAAAAATTTGGCCAAGAAACAAGTTGTTAAACAATCACACCCCGATTGATACTATCTATACTTGACGCAACATTGTTTTCAAGTGGATGAGAAGGCTCCAAACAAAATATACTAAGAGTCAAATAAGCTGTCATTAAAGTAGGATATAAGTATAACTAATTAGTGCATCAAACAATAGAATCGAACACTATATTACAAAAATCCGAAATAAAGTAGAAACTAACATAAGGTATTATTCGATATCAAAAAAAAAAATATATAGTAATACATCGGCCTCGACTAGACATTATAAAAAGACGAGCATACTCGACCAATCTATTGACCAAATTATCTGGACATAATAAATACCAAAAATTACCCAAACTATATAATCGGTACAAATAATAACATATATACCACGAGACTTTAACACGGGTTACAACTTAACTAACGGTATAAAACAAGAGAAAATACAAGTGTAATAGGAATAAGTAAAAGATATAACAGAATAAAGAGAAACTTCAAGTTATAGGTATATTAAACACCATCTCCCCGACAACGACGCCAAAATTTGATAAGTGTCGTTTACCGTATTAAATTAAAAACCTATTCTTAGACCTCAAAAAATATTAACAAGTAGAAAAGGGTAAGAAAGGGTCGATCACACGGAGAGACTACAAAATTCTTTAATTCAAAGTTTAACAAAGAAAAACACTATTCACACAAATAAGCGAGATTATACAACTATTTACGTATTTACATAGATTTGGGGGGTGTTTAAGATTGTAATAACTAATAGAACTAAGTAAAAGTAAAACTAATCTATTATCTACAAGTGATGACAATCAAGTCAGAAAATAACCACTCATGATAGACTTAAGCAACTAGCCATGATTTCCAATATAACTACTAGACTCGAGATTGGTATAATCGATTAATTGTAGAGATTAAGATAGCAAAATCTCCCTATCCTTCATATTAACAATTAGTCTTGAACTAGGCCGATACTAACTCTAAAACTAGACTCTACAATGTAAGTATGATCGCAACCTACAATGGCGAAATCGAGAAGCATTGGGAGTAGGACTTCATTAATCATATTCAATTTAATCCCATAGAAGTTTAACATGAATATTATCAAATTACACTCTAACCCTAATTCAAACCATTCGCGAAATAAGTTAAGATTAGTACTACTAATAGAATATAATTTAAACTAGGCCAAATTATACACTTAGCAAACAATCGTAACCCAAACGAGGAAAAGATAGCAAATCATGCTTAGATTACGATAGTAAGCGAAATTCGATGTAATTCGAAAATTAAACCAAACCTTGAATTCATATAATTAATCTAAAATCATACGACTAGTACAAAAATCAACCAAATTACAAACTCATTGAATTGAGAATTCTAATAACGAGAATAAAGAGAAACAACATGAGGAGAATATCACTTAAGCTCGTGAGTATTTACCGACGTATAAAACCTCAGTGAACAACCGGACTTCTCGCTCGATTAAACTCCCGATTCCGCTACTACGGCTTCACAAAACTCCCTTGTAGTAGTCTCCTTATTTTACGACTATACTTGCATACCCTAAATTGGAAGAAGGGCTTCCAATTTATACTCATTCAAGCCTACACAAAATCGGTGGAGAATCCCAAAATTGGTTGCATAATAAGTTGGGATTGATTTCGTGAGATTTTAGTGTGAAAGAGAAAAAGGAAATAGTTTGATTTCCTTCCATTTTTGTGATGTATAGAAGGATGAATAAGAAAATTTCCTTTTTCTTCTCTTTATCATTCCTTCGTTCGTCGAGGTGGAAGATGGAGATGATTTACTTCATTTCTTCTCTCTTCTTCTTTTCTTGTTTTGATTTGGTTAGCTTCCACGTGATTTCCAAAGATGATATCACTTCTTTTATTTTTTTTCTTTTGTTTCCCGTGTGTCTTTGCTGAGCCGGTAGTTTCGGCCAAGCATTTTGGTTTCTTTTTCTGCTTCTTCAAATGGGCTTTTCAATGGGTTTGAGGTGTAGAAGACCTCTTGTTGGATTTTTTTCTCATTATTCCCTTCCTTTGCTTGTCTTATGATGTAAGATGACTTAGTACCTATGTCGACAAAATAAGCTAATTAGTGCAATTTATACTAAATTTTAGAAAAGGTAATATATTATCTAACATTATAAAAAGTAATTCAAATATCTAAAATATTGACCAAATAAGGACATAAAAAACCAAAATAAGGGAATAAAAATATACTCGAATATGCACTTATCAAATTCCCCCGCCCTAACTTTTGATCGCCCTCGAGTGCGCATGCTTTAGAGTTATTGGTTGTTCGGCACATCTCGAGTCGTTGCACCTAAATAACAAGAATATTCTTCTATCCTTGGAGTTCCACTTGTCATTAGGTCTCATCTAGGTGAACGAGTCATGTTTTGATTTCCCTTTTTTTATTTTCATTAATTTTTTTGGAGAAAGTCATACATTCCTATCCTCCCAACAACTTACCCCATAATGATTTTTAATCCTTTTGCATTGCATAGTCCATCGTTCATACACTTCATGCGTAATTAGAGTTCATAGGCATTCGGAAGTCTCATTGCATTCAATCTCTCCATTTCATCTCATGCATTCCACATTTAGTAGTCTAGAACTACTGGCGATGCGATTCCCTCTTTTAGGATATGTAGGCGGCCTTTATAGGTTCGAACGCATAGATTGAGTCATGCATACATACATTAGGTCTAGGTGCGTCCAAAAAAAAATCCAAATAAAAAAATCATCATGCATATAGGATATTCGGACTCGTTCTAGAAGCTCGACTTTTTAAAACAAACATACATTCTTCCATTCCATTCCTTCCTCTCCCACCATCACTCCATTTGTAATCTCTCGCTTGATGATCCATTATAGGAAATATACAATATGACGAACACATTTCAAACAAGGCGATGAATTGAAAGGTATACTCGTAGATCTTGTAGCACGTGTCGCCCGGACTATAGAGGCACATTACGCACCGGATAGTTTCTACGGAATCACGGGCTGGCCGGCGAAGGATCAATGAATGACGTGACATCACCAGCGCAGTCCATTGGTAAATCCTTCCATCAAATCGGACTCGAAAGCTCGCCTCTTTCCGGAGGAGGCGAAAGAATGATTAATGATTCATCCAACGCCCGAGCATCTATTGAGATACATTCCGGGCCTACCTAACCCGCTGATGCCTAAAAGAAAGCCTAAGGGGAGTTCATATCCTTACACATGAGCTATGGTGCTTATATTCGAGTATCTTCATTTTAATAGATTGCTCTACCCTATAGGGCCCACTCCGAGATCCTAAAGTAGACGAAAGGAGGCCAAATTGGGACAAAAACGCCCATTGCAAGTACCATAGAGGATATGGACATAGAACCTAACAATTGCCATAGGTTGAAGCACCTTATTCACGGCATGATAGAAGAGGGAAAACTTCCGATTCTCGCGGACCGGGGCCCCAAATAAGACGAATGTCGCTAATATGGGTACGAGGGATTATTTAAAACCTCGGCGGAGCACTGAACCCCATTAAAAATGACCTATACTCCAAATCTTTCACCAACTACGGACTAAAAGGATGCGATTTTCCCAATTGGACCCCTAGAAGACCTACCTAAAAAGGATAGAAATCGATGTGGGATGAAGGCTCCTATTGCGGAATATCATAGGGGGAAAGGTCACCCTGCAAAAGGTGTATGAGCCTTCGGGCGATTATCCCAGACATGATCGATGATAAAAGGCGCAATTGCTATCCGATCCGGACTACAAAGGCGCTACCCCATTCCCAATAGCATATATTCATTAAAACACCTGGACTCGCTTAGGTCCGGTTGAAAAAAAAATATATATACACCTCTTCTCTTTTCATGTAGAAAGAGACCTCATGAAAGATTGAGGCGGCGAAGCGGTCTCGTCACGTGAGCCGGACCCAAGACTTATGATTTCATTTTACGCTTCATCTCTCTCATTTTGCCCGAGTCTAATATAGAATTTTCCCTCTTATTGCATGCACTCATAATTTTTAATTAATAAATGAATATTTCTTTTCCGACCTTGCACTAATGAGCATCGGTGAAAATCACGATTGGCGCCTTAAAGGAAATGAATTTTTAATTCTCATGACTATTCTAATAAAGGCGATGAACAGCGGCATACATAAAGAGGGTTGTAACACCCATAGGTGTGCGGGAGCCCACTTGTAGAGATTGTTCTCTTTGGGCCCTAACACTGCGGGATTTGCTTTGGCGTAGGGCCAGAAGTCCTACCCAAAAGACCTCTACTAGGGTGAGGTGTCCACCTCCGATATAAAGAAGGATTCGTTCTCCTCAACATTCGATGTGGGATAGCCAAGATCTTAGGCACCTTCTCCCCTCCTCTAAGAGCACTGCATCCCCTTAGGCCTTCTAAGACACGGAATGGGCCCTGGCTCGATACCATCTGCGACATCCCTATGTGTGCGGGAGCCCACTAGTAGATATTGTCCTCTTTGGGCCCTTGCCGCAAGGATTTTCTTTAGTGTAGAGCGAAGTCCCTACCCAAAAGGCCTCTGCTGGGTTGAGGTGTCCACCTCTACGTAAAGAAGGCTTCGTTGTCCTCGACTTTCGATGTGGGATAGCCGAGATCTTAGGCACCTTCTCCCGTCCTCCCAATGAGCATGTGTCCCAAGTAGGCGCTACGGGACACGGAATGAGCCCACGGCTCCGATACCATCGTAACACCCCTAGGTGTGCGGGGAGCCGCTAGTAGATATTGTCCTATTTGGGCCCTAACATGAAGGATTTGCTTTGGTGTAGGGCCAGAAGTCCTACCCAAAGGCCTCTACTAGGTTGAGTTGTCCACCTCCATATAAAAAGGATTCGTTCTCCTCAACATTCGATGTGGGATAGCCGAGATCTTAGGCACCTTCTCCCTCCTCTAAAGAGCACTGCATCCCCTTAGGCCTTCTAAGACACCGGAATGGACCACGGCTCGATACCATCTGCGACATCCCTAGGTGTGCGGGAGCCCACTAGTAGATATTGGCCTCTTTGGGCCCTTGCCCATAAGGATTTTCTTTAGTGTAGAAGGCGAAGTCTACCCAAAGGCCTCTCTAGGTTGAGGTGTCCACCTACATATAAAGAAGGTGTCGTTCTCCTCGAATTTCGATGTGGGATAGCCGAGATCTTAGGCACCTTCTCCCGTCCTCCAATGAGCATGTGTCCCAGTAGGCACTACGGGACAGGAATGGAGCCACGGCTGCGTACCATCTCAACACCCCTAGGTGTGCGGGGAGCCCGTTAGTAGATATTGTCCTCTTTGGGCCCTAACATGGGATTTGCTTTGGTGTAGGGCCGAAGTCCTACCCAAAAGGCCTCTCTTAGGTTGAGGTGTCCACCACTATATAAAGAAGGCTTCATTCTCCTCAACTTTTGATGTGGGATAGCCGATATCTTAGGCGACTTCTCCCCTCCTTTAAAGAGCACTGCGTCCTAGTAGACACTATAGGACAGGAATGGGCCACGGCTCCGATACCATCTATAAGACCCCTAGGTGTGCATGAGCTCACTAGTAGATATTGTCCTTTTTGGGCCCTAACCCGTAAGGATTGGCTTTGGTGTAGGATCGAAGTCCTACCCAAAAGGCCTCTACTAGGTTCGGTGTCCACCTCCATATAAAGAAGGCTTCGTTCTCCTTAACTTTCGATGTGGGATAGCCAAGATCTTAGGTGTGCAGGAGCCCACTAGTAGATATTGTCCTCTTTGGGCCCTAATCCGCAAGGATTTGCTTTGGTGTAGGATCGAAGTCCTACCCAAAAGGCGTCTATTAGGTTGAGATGTCCACCTCCATATAAAGAAGGCTTCGTTAGGCGCGGTTGGTCCGGTCGGCACTTTTTTTTTCACGTTTTTCGATGCATTTCTACGTATTAAGATGTATTTAGGAAAGAATATTTTACGAAAATCGACTTTGCCTCATTGATGAAAAAAATCTAAAGAGAAATGTCATTAGGGTGATATCATTAAGGTAATTTAGAATGAAAAAAATTAGATTTTTTGGGTGAAAAATATGATTTTCTACCTTCTTCAAACCCTAATTCACCACCTCATTTCCCTATAAATACCCCCATTGTTTACTTCAAAAGAAAACTTGAGTTTCAAACAAAAAACACAACAATTTCACACTAACTTCACTTAACTCTACTACTCTCTTCCTCCTTAATTTCTCCATCTAAGCAAAAGTTGTAATTAGTAAGTAAATAAGTTCTTCAAAAGAAAAACACAAAAAAAGGGTTTAAGTTAGTAATTAAGTGGATTTAGAAATTCACTTTGAAATTAAGAAAATCACAAAAAAGGTAGAAAACTTTGCAAAAAGAAGTGCATCATTGATCTAGCAAGGTAAAGTTGAAGTTCTTGTTATTTTTTTCTTGATTATCTTCTTAATCACATACTAACTTCCTCTTTGTTTCTTCTTATCATTTTTTTTAATTTTTGGAGTGATTTGGGTATGTGGAAGTCCTAATAGGTTCCCAACCTTAAATCACCCCACTTAGAATAGTTATTTGTAACGGGGAGACTCTTAGGAAACAATGTGTTTAAGTGATTTTTCTTAATCAAGTTGTTGTTCATCACCAAAAATATGTTTTCATAAAAAATTCAAAAGAGTTGTGCATAAACATCTCCATAAAAAGAAAATGTGATGCTGTAATTATGGTCGGTTTTAATTTTGCATTTAATTTCAATTTTAATCTGCATTAACTAAATAGTTTATAGAGTGTAATATTTTTCCTATGAATTTCCAGATGTTTCCAGTAACTAGGCTTTGGAATTTATAAAAAACGAATTTTTTACAGATAATTAAAAATTATACAACTTTGTTATGCAAAACTGATTTTGTCTAGTACCACATAAGCTTGTTCTGTCAATAAATTTTGAAGTAAAATCATTTATACAAAACTAAAAACATGAAATTTGAAGTAGACATCAGTAGCTTTCCCAAAACATAAAAATCATGTTCATATGAATTTTATACATTTTAATATCATTTTTACAAAAATATTCTTGTAAATCACTAAATTCCAGAACACTGATTGTCTTTTCAGTTAAGGAAAAAAACAAAAAATGATCTTAAAAATGTCCAATTCAAGTGAAAATTTCCAGTCGAGTCTTTAAAAGTGTTTCTAATGTTCTTATCAAAATTCACTTCAAACTAAGTTCAATAAGTTGGATTTCAAAGAATAAATTTAATAAAGGTCCTATTTTGACCAGTTTTGACATAAAATTCACCATAATTTGAGTTATCAATAAAAGCGTATCAACATTTCACAAAACATAAAGAGCGCACTGACCTATCCATAGTTACATCACATGCTCAATTTAGCACTTTGTACAGGAAGTTATGAATTTTATAAGTCAGTAGAAGAACAAAAGTGCAATCTAGAAAATGAAATAAAGTGATTAACTCAAGTTTCATAAAAAAAGATTTCTTTTTATACGAAAATGTTAATTAAAAATCTTGAAATTTTAAGTCTCTCTTAAAATGATTCATTTTTATTATGCAATAAAAATCAGTAAAAATTGTCATAAAAAATCAAAATCAAAGAGGTTAATTAATCTCTAATTTTCACGAGTTTACAAATAAACATGAATTCCAAAGCCCATTCAAGGAGATGATGATCAAGGAGCATCATGGTGAAGATCAAGATTGAAGACTTTGTATAGATCATAGAATTTGAACATATTATTATAATAATAGTTTTTAATTAATGAAAAACATGGAGATGTTTATGCATAATTTTTCATAAATAATTCCACAATTCTTTTTAGTAAAATGAGCATCCAATGTTATAAATTTTGCATGTTGGGCCCAATATATCATAGTCTATGAATTAAATAACCCAATCTCGATTAAAAGGAAAAATTACAAATCTAACTAAGTTAAATTGTATGATGATCCATCCTACATTTTAAAATTTATTCTCCATCTTCAAATGGATTAATAATATAAGTTGACATAATTAGATTGGTAATTATGATCTCCGAATTGATTTTAGGCCGTTTCACGTTTCTCGCTTTAAATGGCCAAATTTCAATTAGCCAAACACAATCTCCAAATTTAATCTCAAATTGATCATTTCTCTTTAAATGACTTGATAATCTTCAATTAAGATTATTTCTCAAAAGCCTTCAAATAAGGAAGCAAACCTCTAAGACTCCTTGAAAATTATAAACGTGATCACTAATTAAGGTGGTTATTTCAATCCTCGATTAATCGCTAATTAGAGCGGTTAACTCAAGCTTTTTATTTAATCACTAATTAGGGTAATTATCTCCAATCATTGGTTAATTGCTAATTAGAAGCGATTAACTCAAACTTTTCATTTAATCACTAATTAGGGTCATTATCTTAAACTTGGTTAATCACTAATTAGGGTGATTAGCATAACCTTTCATCATATTTAATCACTAATTGGTGTGATTATCTTAAAACTTGGTTAATCACTAATTAAGGTGATTAGCCAACCTCTTTATTTAATCACTAATTAGAGTGATTATCTTAAACCTTAATGATCGTTAATTAGGACGATTATTTTTCTCATTTAATCACTAATTATAGTGATTATCTTAAACCTTAATGATCGTTAATTAGGAAGATTATTTTTTTCATTTAATCACTAATTAGAGTGATTATCTTAAACCTTAATAATCATTAATTAGGACGATTATTTTTCTCATTTAATCACTAATTAGAGTGATTATCTTAAGCCTTGAATAATCACTAATTAGGGTGATTACTTCCTTCCTTCATTTTTAATCACTAATCAAGGTGATTATCTTTCCTCTTAAGTTTAGTCACTAATTGGGTTGATTATCTTAACCTTATTTCTAATAGGTCGTGTCTAATTCTAAAGATTGAGTTATTCATAATCTGTTATCCCTTAACCTCATCTCGATCACTAATTGGAGTGATTACCTCATTTCAAATAGATTTGTTTAATTCTAAAGATGAGTTATTCATAATCAATTCTTTCCTTTTCTTCCCCAAATCGGAATTGCCCATTTGGTGAGACATAAAATCGAACTACGATGGTTTTGCTCCATGAGTGGATTCCAATCTGCAATGATTGGTACGTAGTGCAACTTCAGTGCTCAAACCTACCATGTACAAATGATATATTGGTCCTAAATAAAAATGGTTGCTATGTATATGTTGCAAACCTATGTGTTTTCTTTCTTTTAATAGCCATGATTACTTTAAAATGGAAAATAATGCATTTAGTAAGAGAGTTCTTTAGAATGGAAGAGGATGCAGTTCGGGCCGTTGTTGCCTCGCAACTTTAAACCCCACAGTTCTTATCTCATGGTATGAAAGACCAATTTTCAAATGCCTTATCCATATAAGTCCATCATCGTTTTAAATGATATTTCTTGAAATTGATTTTAAAATGATTTATTAAATAAATTTTGTAAAGCTATTCGAGATATTAATAGGGTGGCGACTTGAGTTTTCTAAAACTCAGTCAGTGAGAGGCTTTTGTGGGATTTAAGTAGTTAATTAAGACGATCAAACTTTTTCCCTCCAGCCCTAAAACTCTTTCCCCTCCCCAGCCCCTCGGAAACTCCTTTTGACCCTGAAACCTCCTCT